>CANIUD010000339.1:137500-473062 GCA_947470075.1 Closterium sp. Yama58-4 | reverse complement strand
AGAGGAGAGAGAGAGAGAGAGGAAAAACTGGGTAGGGGAGTGTTAGGAAGGAGGGCAACAGGATGGCAGAACAAAGGGAGAGGGTGAAAGGGGATGGCTTGGAGACGGGATTGTCGAATGAACCAGATTCGAATATTACCTGGTGCGACAATTTCGCCAAAGAATTCGGTTTTGTTCGCACACTCGCGAACACGATCCAGTAAATCGCTCAGGGAGTGTTTCAGATGCCCGGTCGTCACCAGCTCGTCGTCCGCTGCGATGGTTACAATCCTCCACGAAATCGGCATGCTGTTTCGCTCTGCCCCCGCCAGTCGCAGGGGCATCGCCAGAAGAGGAAAAACGTCGTACACGTCGCCAGGTTCGCGCGCCTGCGACCCAATCTCCAGCGCTTCGAGAGGCACGTTGTCGCACGCCGTTAGGAGCGAATCTGTGCGTTCAGAATCACCATCGTTCGCATCGCCGCAGGAGAACATCGACATGGATCGCGACGCGAGAACGCACGTCTGCGGCAGGATGCCCAGATTCCACGGCGACGCGATTAGGAGCGACGACGGCGACGACGAGGACGGCGACGACGACGACGACGATGGCGACGATGGCGACAACGTCTCCGACTCGCAGTCGGTCTGCACTTTCATACGGCTGCCGTCCAGGCTCAACACGACCTTCCGCTTCTCCCGCAGAAAAAGGGGGTCGTCGCGGCGCCGAAGCTTATGGCTCCCGCCGTGATCGGCGGAGGGGGACTTGGCGGAGCGGCAGACGAAGGAGAAGGTGCAGGCGGGGAAGGGGGGACCGGGGTGGCGCGGGGAGAAGAATTCGTTCGCGGGAGGCGGAGGCGGAATGAGGAGGATGTCGTGCCAGATGGAGGACACGTGGCCGGCGCTGATTAGCGGGAGAATGCTCGTGGGCGACGATCCGACGGCCCGCAGCGGCGCCATGATGACGTTGTAGATACCAGCGTGTGATGAGTCGATTTTTGAGTCGACTCAAGAAGTAGCTTTAGTGAGGCAACAGAGAGGCAGCGGCCAAGGGAACTACTCATGTGATGCGAGGATGAAGATGCGGAACGGAAACTGTAAGGTATCTGGTGCAGGTGCGCGAGTTTATGATGAACAACGAGGCCTCAAACTCGGCCTCTCATTTTCGGGAGCACCTGAGAACGAGATATAATAACAGCGTCGTATTGGTTGAGCGACTTGATCCCGAGTCGGCGGCGAAACGCCGCGAGCATTAATGGTCCCCCGTCCAAGATTTGCAGGCAGTCGAGAAGAAACGACGACGTCGGCTGTCCAAACCGACCTCGAATCTTATCGATATTCGTCTCCTGGCCGCCGTTGGTCCCGCAAAGTAACGCACGCTCGTGGCGGCCCGAGGAGGAGCCATGTGGAAAATAAGCTAACGGAAACTCTCCGTTGCAGTCGGCCCGACTAACCGCTAGCGACTGGCAGCCAAATGGCTGTAAGTACGGATGCTACAGTTTGGGTGAGTTGTCGAGGTCTGGTCCTAGTGTATTGCGTGAATGCGAGTTCTGTCCGTGGATGATGCATCAACATCCGCTCAGGCAGATCTAGCAGCCAATACTAGAAATGGCTGCCAAGCGTGTCGCGTTCAAGTCAAGCCGACTTGAGAGGCCTGGTTGATGGATGTGTGTGCTCAACAGGTTTTGCGAGTCGAGTTTCGGTACGGTTTCGATCTAGTATATGCGGTTGAGTACGACGAAGTGCACTCTGGAGCGGTGTGAAGCGCTCCTTCCTGGCCTCAACATTCCGTACGGTTTAAAATTTTAGCGAACTTTCGAAACCAGCTGACTGAGCGCGTGGGGGTTTGGGTGCAAGCAAGAGGAGGGGGGGAGGTTGATTTGGGGGGCAGCTGATCTTCATTTCATTCACACACGGGCGTGAGGGAGCACTACAGTTTGGTTTGCAATTGCGATGACAAACCGAGCAGCGAAGCGGTTACCGAACCAGCTGCTGGCCCTACATTCAACCAAACCTGCGCTTGATGCAACAAGCCCGGAAACTTATGTATGGTTGGAATCACACGGATTTCCGAACCTGAAGCAGCCACTGTGATTCCAAACCAAGCAGGCACTTCATTCATTGGGGGGAATAAATTGTTTTGTTTGCACAGCGCCGCAGCACCACAATGCCCATATTTCAGCTCTTGGGAGGGCCGCGCGATTGGTCCCTCGGAAAGGGTTTGGGCTCCATGCCAAGCACAACACAAATATCTGTACGGGACATTACATGGGTTGCTCTACGAAATGGGACATTATCCTGTATGATGGGCCACTATAACGGAATGGGACATTATACATTATAATATATCTGTTTCACAAACATGGGCTTATCACGGGATGTCTCTCAGCTTAGCTATCGCGAGCGGTCACAGAATCTTATACACAACATACCGTCATACCCCGGATATACCCCCATGGGGGGCAATAATAAAACAGGTTTTTTTTGGGGGGGTGGGCTTATAATCGAGTAAATTTATAAGCGCCGACGTTTATAAAATGACATATATATATTTTTTATGTTTTTTTAACACCAAACTGTAGATCTCGTGCTTGCCTTTTCAATCGAGTCGAAGTTACATGGGGTCGTCTGTGAAATTCTTGCGCGCGCTGTGATGCGAGTGAATCTGACTCACATCCAGCTCCTGACAGCTCCTGCTGACTGGACCCGCATCCAGTGCAGGGTCCGAATGTGAAGGGAACCGAATCTGCAACACATCCGCCTGCTAAAGTAAAAATCGTTACAGCGTTTTGAACACATTTCAAAATTTAAAGTTTACGTGCGCTTATAATAAAACAAGTTTTTTCAGGGGGTGCGCTTATAATCGAGCAGCGGATATAAGCGCCACACGCCAATTAAAAGCGCCAGGCGCTTATCCGAGGGTGGCGCTTATATCCGGGGTATGACGGTAATACGTTTTAAAAACGTTCAAATCAACCTTCATGCAGAAAAAAGTGAAATGCAGTATTTATTTTCATGCGGAAAGAAGTGAAATGCGATATTTATTTTCTAGTATAGCACACTCAAAGAAAACTTGAAAGTCTCCCTTGCACAAATGCGTTTATTCATGCGATGCCATGTCATGTCTGTTCATGCTTACTGTAGTGTTGGGGGACTGCCTACGCTGGGGAGAGTAGGGGATCCGAATGGTGAGCCATAGGGCATGTGCTAGGATTTAGGGCACCCTGAGCCCTCAGGGCAACTTCTGAAAACTTTCCAAAATGCCCTGATTTTTCAGGGCAAAATTCTCTGGCCATCCTGAAGTTTCTGGGCACGAGCAAAAATTCATCTGGATGTTTTAGGGCAAAAAAACATACGAAACATTAGAGTGGAGGGGAAGGCACGAGAGGAGCAGGTTGTTCAGTGGTTTCAGTACAACTGGCTGAGCAAAATCTTTGGAGGGGGAGGGGTGGGGACAAAACTAGCACACATACACCCCGGCCTCCTTCCTCCCCTCTCCCCCCCTCCCCCCTCCACCGCTTCTTCCCCTTTCCACGAGTCAGGGCATCACTCTACATTCACCTTAACACTTCAGGGCAAAATTTCACTGCCATTCTGAAATTTCAGGGCAAAACACATTATTCATCCTGACGTTACAGGGTAGATTTCAATGTCATTCTGAAATTCCAGTGCAAACTTAAAACACCATCATGAAATCAAGATAATCAGGATGTTTTACCCTGATATCTTGGGCCTTGGTGAGCAATGGCTTAGGTTCCGTTTGTGCAAGCTACGAGTCGGCACCACCACAAACGGGGATCGTGATTTTCTTCCTCCCCATCTCCCCTGTGCTTCCCCAACTGATTCCCCACCTGCTTCCCCACGGCACTGAGTTCCCACCTACTTCCCCATCTGAGTTCTCACCTGCTTCCCCACTTGCGAAAGTTTTCGACCAGCTCGGAATGTTGGCCGTTGCCAAATCCCCGAGCTCCGATAACGACACATTCCGCCTGTGCCTCACGCCCAAACTCTGGCCAGAACTCGGGTCAGAACTCGAGCACTTTACAGGAAGCTTAGAAGGAGGCGGAAGTGTCAGAATCCCAGCCACTAACCACTGGGATAAAAGGGCTTGTTTATATAGCGGGTGAGTGCGCCCATAACCCCCCAGGCCAACGGGCCTGTAACCCTTCCCTAGGATCATCGGGGATCTCCAGTGGACCTCTGACACCCCCCCGCACTGGGATGCCCGAAGTGCACACACCGGGAATCGAACCCGAGACCTTCGCTCTGATACCATGTCAGAATCCCAGCCACTAACCACTGGGATAAAAGGGCTTGTTTGTGTAGCGGGTGAGTGCGCCCATAACCCCCCAGGCCAACATGCCTGTAACCCTTCCCTAGGATCATCGGGGATCTCCAGTGGACCTCTGACACCCCCCCGCACTGGGATGCCCGAGGTGCACACACCGGGATTCGAACCCGAGACCTTCGCTCTGATACCATGTCAGAATCCCAGCCACTAACCACTGGGATAAAAGGGCTTGTTTATATAGCGGGTGAGTGCGCCCATAACCCCCCAGGCCAACGGGCCTGTAACCCTTCCCTAGGATCATCGGGGATCTCCAGTGGACCTCTGACAGGAAGATTCCAGGAAGGACTGGATGGAGGCCTCATTGTGGCGGTTCGTGGAGTGACTGGGGAAGCACAGGGAGAGAACAAAAATGCAGCGGCAGTTGCAACAGCACCAGCAGCAGTTGCAGCAGCACCAGCAGCAATTGCAGCAGCACCAGCAGCAGTTGCAGCAGCATCATTAGCAGCAATACCAGGGACCGTCACTCCCTGACTAGCCTCAGCAGCTTCACCAGCGATCTTATCAGCGATGCTTCCTGCCAGCCCGTCCATGCCACCTGCAGCAGCACCAACGCCAACAGACGTATCAGCAACACGGGTCTTACCAGTGGTGGTGACAGTGGCAGTAAAGGGCTTTAAGTCAGAGCTCCATGACACGTGCTTGCGGATTTTCTGAGAAGCCATGGAGGAGATGGCTGGTTTGATGGTGGAGTGGCAAGTAGAGAGGGACCAGGAGGTGGTGGGTGAGTGGGAAAGAGTGAGAACACAATCAATAACCACCACGGATTTACCAGCCACACGACCAGCAGACTCCGGGCTGTAAAGCCAGTCTTTGCTATTCTTCATCATCAGAGAAAAGTCTACGCTGTGGCTGTGTCTGTGCTTGCCCGCCTTTTTCCTTGCAATACCTCCTTTCACTGCACCTCCTCCTTGCGGAGATAACTCTATCAACGAGAGCTAGACAGCAGGCTAGGCACGGGGTAGGAGTGATCTCTGCGTTCGTTCCTTAGTCGTTTGCTTGTGTTCTCTCTACGCACACATTCACGGGCAAGAGTTTCACTAGCAAAAGTTGACAGGAGCAACATAGCGTGCCAAGATGCTAAGAGGGTATGCAAGGTCAGGTTGAGTGCAGGTCATCAGGTACATGAGGCAGCCAACAAGCTCTGGGTACGGGCCACTCGGCTCTACGGACTCATCCGAAGGCAGAGCTGAGAGCGAGTGACGAGTAGACAGAGGAGTGGCCTGAGGCGAGGAGTACGTGAAGTTGAAGCGCTGAAGGACCTGCTGCACCATGTGTGACTTGTCAAACATTGCATGTTTATATTGTCTAGGCTGTAGTGGGTTACACCTTAGGGGGTACACAAAGTTAGGGTTTCCTACTTGTACCAAACTCTGTTCTAGTTCATTCATTCCTGCTCAGTTATTTCTGACATGGTTTCAGAGCAGGTCCTTCGCTAGGACTGTTCTTAGGGCCCACCGACTTACCTACCTGCTTACCTTCGCTTCTTTTCGGCCCCGATGGCCCCGTCGATCTAGCACGATCTAGCGGCCCTGCGGCCCCTTCGAATTTTTTTTAGCGGCCTCTCACGGCCCCCGTCGCGTCGCCCCTTAGCGCCCCGATCGGCCCCGTCACGCCGCCCGCGAACCGCACAGCGCGCCGCGCTCACAGCCCGCGAACCGCCCACGCACAGCCCGCGAACCGCCTGCGCAGCCCGCGACCAGCCCGCGCAGCCCGCGCACAGCCCGCGAACTGCCCGCGAGCAGCCCGCGACCTGCCCGCGAACCCCCGCGAGCCGCCCGCGACCCGCTTACGCAGCCCGCGAGCAGCCCGCGCAGCCCGCGCTGAGCCTGCGCGGCTCGTGCGCTGACCGCCGCCGGCCCGCACGCTGCCCGCACTGCTCCCGGCCCGCCGCTGCCGAGCCCGCAGCCGCCCGCGCACCGCCGCTGCTGCGCCCGCTGCCGCCCGCGCACCACCGCTGCTGAGCCCGCAGCCGCCCGCGCACCGCCTCTGCTGAGCCCGCCGCCGCCCGCGCACCGCCGCTGCTGCGCCCGCTGCCGCCCGCGCACCACCGCTGCTGAGCCCGCCGCCGCCCGCGCACCGCCGCTGCTGCGCCCGCCGTCGCCCGCGAATCACCGCTGCTGAGCCCGCCCCTGCTACGCCGGCTCTCGCTGCCGCCTGCTGCGCCTGTGCACCACTGCATTCCTACTACTACACTTTCTGCTACTACTGCTTGTGCGCCACTACAGTCCGTAGGCCCCACCGGCCCCGCTGACCCTGCGCACGCCTTTTCAGTGACTTTACTGCTTCTACTACTGCCGCTGTCGCTATGGCTAGTCCTCCTGTTCTAGCTTTCGACGCCGAGGGCCGTCCGGTCAAATTCGAAACCTGGCTAGATGACCTGCACCTTTTCCTACAGCTCACTGCCAAGGAAGATATTACACTGTACGACCACGCTCTCGGCCATGCGACCGCCCCACTCGCTACTGCCCCCCCAGCTGAGCGCTCACAGTGGCAGACCCGTGATGCGCACGCTCGCTTTGCTATTCGCAACTCCCTGCCGCTAGATGAGCGCGAGCACTTCGGCCAGTGCAAGACTGCTAAGGACCTCTACACAGCTGTAGTGGCCCGCTACTCCTCACCCGCTTCTGCCACACTAGGCCGCCTCACTCTCCCCTACCTGTTCCCCGACCTAGCCTCCTTTCACACTGTCGCAGACCTCATCACCCACCTTAAGACTAGTGAGGCTCGCTTTCGCGCTGCTATGCCTGCCGAGTTTCTCACTAGCAACCCCCCCCCGCTCTGGATCACTCTCTACCACGTTGTCACCCGCCTCCCTGACTCTCTGCGCCCTGTCAGGGACCAGTTCCTCTCTCGCTCCCCCACTGAGCTCACCATAGCCCTCCTCGAGAAGGAACTGCTTGCAGCCGAGGCTAGTATCGTCGCTGTAGGCACCTCTCGTGGCGACCCCCGCGGCCCCTTCTTCGAGGGGTGCTCCCCTTCCCCCCTCCTCCCCTCTGTCGCCTCTGCTGCTGCTGTCGACCTCCTTGGTGCTGAGAAGGTCGGGGCTGCGTCTGCTTCAGGCGGACGACGCAGGGGCAGGAGTGGCAGGAGTGGGGGTGGTGGCGGAGGAGGCGGGGGTGGAGGTGGTGGCGGTGGAGGTGCGACTGGAGAGACTAGTGGCGGCAGTGGTGGAGGTGACAGCGGTGTTGGGAGTGGTGACAGGGGCGGAGGTGGCAGCGGAGGCGGAGGTGGTCGTGGCAGCGGCAGGGGTGGAGGTGGCCGGGGCGGAGGCGGAGGGGGTGGTGGTCGTGGAGGCCCGGGGGGCGGTCAGAGTCAGCAGCCTTCCCCGACCCTTCAGGCCGCCCGTGAGTGGTATGCGCGGCGCAGCGTCACCTGCCAGTACGTTATTCGTACAGGTGACCGCACTGGCCAGATGTGTGGGGGGCCGCACCAGACGGAGCGCTGCTTCGCCCGCCTCAACGATGCGTGGCGCACCCAGTTTCCTGGTGGGGGTGAGCTGCCGCGCTGGGCTGATCTGCTCAGGAAGGGTGTTGATATTTGGGCACTTGACTTTGATGCTATTCTCACTGCCATGTATGCGATGTCTATTAGTGGAGAGGGTGCTCAGTACTTGCGTGTTCCGCCCGACCCGGGCATTCAGGCCAGCCCCGCTGCTGCTCTAGGTGCTAGTGTGTCTGCTTCCACAGGTACTACTGCAGCTGCTGCTCTAGGTGCTTGTGCGTCTGTGCCCCCTGGTACTGAGTCGACTGCAGCACTGCACACCTTCACACTGGACTCAGGTGCTTCTCGCTCTTTCTTTCGTGACCGCACTGTCCTTGAGCCTCTAGCTCGGCCGGTTGCTGTCTCTCTTGCTGACCCCTCTGGGGGTCCGGTCCTTGCGACCTCCTCCACCACCCTTCCGTGTCCAGCGGTTCCGTCCGGCACACTCTCAGGTCTCTACCTCCCCTCGTTCTCCACGAACTTGGTGGCAGGTAGTGCGCTCCAGGACTCGGGTGTTCACCAGTTCACCCCTGCCTACGAGCGTGTGACTCACTGCACGTGTGCTCGGACGGGCCGCCACCTGGCTACTTTCACTCGAGAGCCGGGGTCTGACCTGTACACACTGACCACTGAGTCCCCTCAGGTAGCTGCGTCTGCGTCAGCGTCAGGTCAGCTGTCCGCCCCCTGCTCGTGTCGCTCTCTGGCGAACGACACCATCCTCTGGCACCACCGCCTTGGTCACCCGTCTGTGCAGCGCCTGCGGGCCATGCACAAACGGGACCTTGTTGCTGGTCTTCCCAGGGTGCTCCCTCCCCTTCCTGACTCCCCTGCTCCTGACTGCATTCCCTGTGTCGAGGGGCGGCAGCGCGCCGCTCCTCACTCCTCCTCCTTTCCCCCGACGACCGCTCCCCTGCAGACGCTCCACATGGACGTGTGGGGCCCAGCCCGCGTCCGTGGTCAGGGTCAGGAGAGGTACTTCCTGATAGTTGTTGACGACTACTCGCGCTACACCACGGTCTTCCCCTTGCGCGCCAAGGGTGACGTCCCTGGTGTTTTGATCCCCTGGATCAGCCGAGCCCGTCTCCAGCTAGGCGAGCGCTTTCACTCGGACTTTCCTGTCCTGCGCTTGCACTCTGACAGGGGTGGTGAGTTCGCCTCCGACCTCTTGGCAGCCTACTGTGCTGAGCACGGCATTGAGCAGTCGTACACGCTTCCGGCCTCTCCACAGCAAAATGGGGTTGCTGAGCGCCGCATTGGCTTAGTCATGGAGGTCGCTCGTACCTCCCTGACCCATGCGGCTGCTCCCCACTTTCTGTGGCCGTTTGCGGTCCGGTACGCAGCGCATCAGCTCAACCTCTGGCCCCGTGTCTCCTTGCCGGAGACTTCCCCGACTCTACGGTGGACGGGAGAGGTTGGCGATGCGTCGCGTTTCCGGGTCTGGGGATCTCGAGCCTTTGTCCGCGACACGTCTGCGGACAAGCTCTCACGTCGCACTGTTCCCTGTGTCTTTCTTGGCTTTGTTCCCGACGCGCCTGGATGGCAGTTTTACCACGTCACCTCGCGCCGGGTTCTGGCCTCTCAGGACGTCACTTTTGACGAGTCCGTCCCCTTCTACCGCCTCTTCCCCTACCGCACTGCCCCCCCCACCTCTCTTCCTCGCTCCAGGTGCTGAGGTACCAGAACCCCTCCCCCCTCAGGGTGCCGCTCCCTCAGGTGTGTCCCAGGTAGACCCGGGTGAGCCTGTCGAGGTAGCTGTTGACTCGCGTCCTGCGTCTGGGGGTGCTGAGCCTGGAGGTGCGGAGCCTGGGGGTGCTGAGCCTGGAGGCGCGGAGCCTGGAGGTACTGAGCCTGGGGGTGCGGAGCCTGGGGGTGCTGAGCCTGGAGGTGCGGAGCCTGGAGGTGCGGAGTCTGGGGGTGCTGAGTCTGGACGTGCTGAGTCTGGGGGTGCTGGGTCTGGGGGTGCTGAGTCTGGGGGTACTCCACCTGGAGGAGCCCTCTCCTCCCAGCAGCTGCAGGAGAGGTACCTCGAGTACTGCCGCCTCCGGAGAGGTGCTTCTGGAGCTCGTCCCGGTACTTCCCCTCCTACCCAGGAGCTCCCCCCCATTCAGGTGATCCGCGAGTGGTACACGCGGCGCTGCAGTCTTCGTAGTGGTGCTCCTGGTGCTGCGGACCCGAGCGGTGGTGCTGTTGCTGGTGCTGAGGACCCGGGGGCTGGAGCTGCTGCTGGTGCTGAGGACCCGGGCGTTGGAGCTGCTGCTGGTGCTGAGGACCCGACCGGTGGCGCTGCTGCTGGTGCTGAGGACCTGACCAGTGGCCCTGCTGCTGGTACTGAGGACCCGGGCGTTGGAGCTGCTGCTGGTGCTGAGGACCCGACCGGTGGTGCTGCTGCTGGTGCTGAGGACTCGGGCGTTGGAGCTCCTACTGGTGCTGAGGACCCGGGCGTTGGAGCTGCTGCTGGTGCTGAGGACTCGGGCGTTGGGGCTGCCACTATTGTCCCTGCTGTTTCTGGAGACGCTGCGCGGCCGCGACCGTACTTCGTACCGCTCCTTCAGCAGGTTCTTGGTCAGGCTCCTCCTCTTAGTCCTCCTCCCTCCGTAGCGTGTCCTCCGCCTGTCCAGCCGCAGTCACAGTTACCGCCTGTCTCGCCTCTCCCTGCTCCCTCCCCTTACGCTGGTCCCACAGGAGGTCTTACAGAGCGTCGTGAGCCTGAGTCTCGTCCTGCGTCGCCTGTTCGTACTGCTCGCACTGGTCGTCGTGTCCCACGTGAGCGTCCTCCTCCTGTCCCTGGCACTCACTACATGACTCTGCGTCCCTCCACTGCTCCGCAGCGTGTCCCGCTGCCGTCTCCTCCTGCGTCCTCTCTTCCTACTCTTCCTGACCCGGAGTCTGACTCCCGTCGTGCTGCCAGTCCCACTGTTACGCGTCTCCTCGCTACAGTTGTCACTGACCCGACCTTTGAGTCCTCTGCTGCGTCTGCCCTGGTCGCTGAGTTGGTTGACTTTGCTGCTCGCTGTCGCCTAGACTACGCTGCCAGCCTTGTCGCTAGGTCTGAGTCTGCGTCTGCCTGTCCTCCGTCCGTCGGGGGTGAGTGTGCCCTCGGCACGGACGTCCTTGAGGACAGACAGGAGGAGTTCCACTGCCTTGCTGCTGCTTTGCCCCGTCTCGTGTCCTTGCTAGTTGCCCCTGAGGGAGACCCGGATGCACCAGACATCCCGACCCCACGCTCTTACGCTGAGGCGATGGCGGGTCCCTACTCCTCTCAGTGGCAGACAGCCATGGACGCAGAGATGGCCTCCTGGAAGTCCACAGGCACCTACGTAGACGAGGTTCCCCCTCCTGGGGCGAACATTGTCAGTGGCATGTGGATTTTCAGGGTGAAGCGGCCGCCGGGTTCTCCGCCTGTTTTCAAGGCGCGCTACGTGGCTCGAGGCTTCAGTCAGCGAGAGGGAGTAGACTTCTTTCAGACCTTCTCCCCCACCCCGAAGATGACTACTCTTCGGGTGCTGCTGCACATAGCCGCTCACCGCGACTACGAGCTTCACTCTCTTGACTTCAGCACTGCTTTCTTGCAGGGCAGCCTGCACGAGGAGATCTGGCTGCGTCGCCCCCCTGGCTTCACTGGGTCAGTTCCTCCTGGCACCCAGTGGAGGCTTCAGCGGCCGGTCTACGGTCTCCGCCAGGCGCCACGTGAGTGGCACGACACACTGAGGACGACACTTGCGGCTCTTGGGTTTGCTCCCTCTACTGCTGACCCGTCGCTGTTTCTACGCACCGACACCTCGCTGCCGCCGTTCTACATCCTCGTGTACGTCGACGACTTGGTCTTTGCCACTGCTGACACCGCGGCACTCGCTCACGTGAAGTCGGAGCTGCAGAGGAGACACACGTGCACAGACCTGGGTGAGCTGACGAGCTATCTTGGCTTGCGGATCACCCGGGACAGAGCACGGCGCACCATCACCCTGACTCAGTCACACATGGTGCAGCAGGTTCTCCAGCGCTTCCGCTTCACGTACTCCTCGCCTCAGTCCACTCCTCTGCCTACCGGTCACTCGCTCTCAGCTCTGCCTTCGGATGAGTCCGTAGAGCCGAGTGGCCCGTATCCAGAGCTTGTGGGCTGCCTCATGTACCTGATGACCTGCACTCGACCTGACCTTGCATACCCTCTTAGCATCCTAGCACGCTATGTCGCTCCTGGCCGTCACCGGAAGGAGCACATGGATGCTGCTAAGAGGGTGTTGCGCTACTTGTGCAGTACGTCGGGCATGGGGCTTGTGCTTGGAGGGCGAGACCGGGTTGTTCTCACAGGGCACTCAGACGCTTCTTGGGCAGACGACCAGGCTACTCAGCGGTCGTCCCAGGGTTACACCTTCAGCCTTGGCTCTGGCACAGTTTCTTGGCGTTCTACTCGCTCTTCTTCTGTTCTCAGCTCCAGTTGTGAGGCTGAGATCTACGCCACAGCCATGGCCGCTCAGGAGCTACGCTGGCTGACCTACCTGCTGACCGACCTCGGAGAGCGGCCTCGTTCTCCTCCAGTGCTGTACGTCGACAACAAGGCTGCCATTGCCTTGTGTGAGGAGCACAGACTGGAGCACAGAACGAAGCACATCGCTCTGCGGTACTTCCTGGCTCGAGAGCTGCAGCAGCGTGGTCAGCTTTGTCTGCGTTACGTGGCCACGGAGGCCAACACTGCTGATGTGTTCACCAAGGCGCTTCAGCCTTGTGACCATCAGCGCTTTTGCACTCTGCTAGGCCTTGTACCTACTGGGCCTCACTTACTTACCTCTTGACCTTGCTTGTACTGTGATCACTATATATATATGCCTACTTGTTTACGTTTGCTAGGTTGTGATCACTGTATCTCTTGCTTTGTTATAAACCTGCATGTGAACTGGTCTTGTGACCGCTTGCTTGTGCTCGGAATTTGTGTGGAATCCTTGAGATCCACCCTGAGCTTGTTTTGCTTTGCTTTGACTGGTCTTGTGACCCTGTGGCTGTCTCCCACTGCGCCTATGGGGGTGTGTCAAACATTGCATGTTTATATTGTCTAGGCTGTAGTGGGTTACACCTTAGGGGGTACACAAAGTTAGGGTTTCCTACTTGTACCAAACTCTGTTCTAGTTCATTCATTCCTGCTCAGTTATTTCTGACATGACTGAGTCAAGGTAATGGTGCGCCGTGCTCTGTCCCGGGTGATCTGCAAGCCAAGATAGCTACGCAGTTCACCCAGGTCTGTGCACGTGTGTCTCTTCTGCAGCTCCGACTTCACATGGGCGAGTCCCTCAATGTCAGCAGTGGCAAAGACCAAGTCGTCGACGTACACGAGGATGTAGAACGGCGGCAGCGAAGTGTCGGTGCGCAGAAACAACGACGGGTCAGCAGTAGAAGGAGCAAACCCAAGAGCCACAAGTGTAGTCCTCAGTGTGTCGTGCCACTCACGGGGCGCCTGGCGGAGACCGTAGACTGGCCGCCGGAGGCTCCACTGGGTACCAGGAGGAAACGACCCAGTGAAGCCAGGTGGGCGGCGCAGCCAGATCTCCTCGTGCAGACTGCCCTGTAGGAAAGCAGTGCTGAAGTCAAGAGAGTGAAGCTCGTAGTCACGCTGAGCGGCGACGTGCAGCAGAACCCGAAGAGTGGTCATCTTCGGGGTCGGGGAGAAGGTCTGGAAGAAGTCAACTCCCTGTCGCTGACTGAAGCCTCGAGCAACGTAACGCGCCTTGAAGACAGGCGGAGAACCCGGCGGCCGCTTCACCCTGAAAATCCACATGCCACTGACGATGTTCGCCCCAAGAGGGGGAACCTCGTCGACGTAAGTGCCTGTGGACTTCCAGGATGCCATCTCTGCGTCCATGGCTGTTTGCCACTGAGAGGAGTAGGGACCCTCTATCGCCTCTGCGTAAGAGCGCGGGGTCGGGATGAATGGTGCATCCGGGTCTCCCTCAGGTGTAATCAGCATGGACACGAGATGAGATACAGCGGCTGCAAAGCACTCAAAGTCCTCCTGTCTGTCCTCAAGGACGTCCGTGCCAAGAGCACACTCACCCCCGACGGACGGAGGACAGACAGACGCAGACTCAGCAACAAGACTAGCGGCGTTGTCGAGACGACAGTGAGCAGCAAAGTCGACAAGCTCAGCAACTAAGGCAGACGCAGCAGTGGACTCAAAGGAAGGGTCAGTGACAACAGTGGCTAGGAGACGCGTGACAGTAGGACTAGCAGCACGAAGGGAGTCAGACTCCGGGTCAGAAAGGGCAGGAAGAGAGGACGCAGGAGGAGACCGCAGAGGGACACGCTGTGGAGCAGTGGAAGGGCGCAGAGCCATCCGGTGCGTGCCAGGGATAGGAGGAGGTCGCTGACGCAAACCACGACGACTAGTGCTAGCAGCACGAACAGGCGACGCAGGACGAGACGCAGGCTCACGACGCTCAGTAGGACCTCCGGTTGGACCAGTGTAAGGAGAAGGAGCAGGCAGTGGGGAGGCGGGCTGTAACCGTGACTGCGACTGGACAGGTGGTGGACACCCTAAGGAAGGAGCATGACCAGTAGAAGGCGGAAGACCAAGAACCTGCTGAAGGAGCGGAACGAAGTACGGCCGCGGCCGCGCAGCGCCTCCAAAACCAGCAGGGACAGAACCAGCACCCCCAGTGGCAGCTCCAACTCCAGTAGTACCACCAACACCAGCAGCACCTCCAGCAGCACCAGAAGCGCCAACACCAGCACCCACGAGAGCACCGGCTCCAGCAGCACCTCCAGCAGCTCCAGCACCTCCAGCACCTCCAGCTCCAGGAGGACCACCAGAAGCTCCAGCAGCGCCAGCAGCTCCAGCACAAGTACCTCCAGCAGCACCTGCCCCAGCAGCACCGCCAGCTCCAGCACCTCCAGCAGCTCCAGCTCCAGACACAGCACCACCAGCCCCAGCAGCTCCAGTACCTCCAGTACGAGCACCTCCGGGACCCGTGGCCCCAGAACCCCCAGCAGCTCCAGCAGCAGCAAGACCTCCAGCAGCAGCAGGGCCTCCAGCGCCCGGAGAACCACCAGCTCCAGCAGCACGGCTCCAGCGCCGAGCAAACCACTCGCGCAGCTGCTGTGGAGAGAGGGGCTCCCGCCGGGACGAAGCACCCGAAGAACCTCCAGGCTCAGCACCCCCAGGCTCAGCACCCCCAGACCCAGCACCCCCAGGCTCAGCACCCCCAGACTCAGCACTCCCAGGCTCAGCACCCCCAGACTCAGCACCCCCAGACCCAGCACTCCCAGGCTCAGCACCCCTAGCAGCACCAGAGTCAACAGCTACCTCGACAGGCTCGACTGCGTCTACCTGGGACACACCTGAGGGGGCAGGACCCTGAAGGGGTAGGGGGTCTACCGGGGAAGGACCTGGAGCGAGGAAGAGCGGCGGAGGGGGGAGGGGGGCAGTGCGGTAGGGGAAGAGACGGTAGAAAGGAACCGACTCGTCAAACGTGACGTCCTGAGAGGACAGAACACGGCGCGAGGTGGGGTGGTAAAACTGCCAACCAGGCGCGTCAGGGGGGAAGCCAAGGAAGACGCAGGGAACAGCACGGGAGGACAGCTTGTCCGCAGACAAGTCGCGGACGAAAGCTCGAGATCCCCAGACACGGAACGCAGACGCATCGCCCACCTTCCCCGTCCACCGCAGAGTAGGGGTGGTCTCCGGCATGGAGACCCGGGGCTGAAGGTTGATCTGATGCGCCGCGTACTGAACCGCGAACGGCCACAGAAAATGGGGAGCAGCCGCATGGATCATGGACGTACGAGCGACATCCATGACCATGCCAATGCGGCGCTCAGCAATCCCATTTTGCTGCGGAGAGGCCGGAAGCGTGAACGTCTGGCGGATGCCCTCCGCACGACAGAAGGCTCGCAGAAGGTCGGAGGAAAACTCTCCACCTCTGTCGGAGTGCAGACGCAGAACAGGAAGGTCCGAGCCGAAACTCTCGCTGAGCTGACGATGGGCAGCGCGGATCCAGTCGATCAACACCTCAGTGACCTCACCCTTGCGGCGCAAGGGGAAGACTGTGGTGTAACGCGAGTAGTCGTCAACGACCAGCAGAAAGTAGCACTCGTGACCCTGGCCACGGACGCGGGCTGGGCCCCACACGTCCATGTGAAGCGTCTGCAGGGGAGCCTCCGTCGGAGGGAACTCGGAGGAGTGAGGGGCGGCGCGCTGCCGCCCCTCGACGCAGGGAACGCAGGTAGGGGCAGGCCCCGGGGGAAGGGGAGGGAGAGATCGGGGAAGACCAGAGACAAGGACACGGGAGGCCATGCCTTGGAGACGAGGCAGGGAGGGGTGACCAAGGCGGTGGTGCCAGAGGAGAGTCTGGTGAGACAGGAGGCGACACGAGCAGGGGGCAGACTCAGGACCAGACCTGGACGCTGCAGCAAACACCTGACCCGACGCGGCTACCTGACCAGACTCAGCAACCGGAGGAGACTCGGTAGTCAGGGTGTACAGGCTCGACCCAGGCTGACGGGTGAACGTGGCCAGGTGCCGGCCCGTCTGAGTACACGAACAGTGGGTCATCCGCTGACCTCCAGGAGTGAACTGGTCAACCCACACGTCCTGAAGGTCAGCTCCACTCACCAAGTTCGTGGAGAATGAGGGGAGGTGGAGGCCAGACAGGGAGCCAGACGGGACCGCCGGACACGGCAGAACCGTGGACGAGTGGTGGAGGTCGCAAGGACCGGACCCCCAGAGGGGTCAGCAAGAGAGACTGCCACTGGCCGACTGAGCGGCGTGAGTGTGGTGCAGTCGCGAAAGAAGGAGCGGGAAGCACCCGATTCAAGGGTGAAAGTGTACAAGACCGCAGTAGGCGCAGTACCAGAGAGAGCAGACGCACCAGCACCTGGAGCAGTGGACTCACTAGCACCTAGAGCAGCAGCCTCACCGGCACCTGGAGTAGCAGACGCTATACCTGGGTCAGGCGGCACACACAGGTAACAGGCACCGTCAGCACTAGTAGGCAATGCATACATGGCAGTGAGGATAGCATCATAGTCAAGAGCAAAGATATCTACCCTCTGCCTAAGCAGCTCCAGCCAGGAGGGGAGCTCAGCGCCGTCGCCAAACTCTGTACGCCAGGCGTCGCTCAGACTGGCGAAGCAGCGGGACTCTGTGTGACCAACCGTCCCGCAAGGCTGACCAGCCCAAGCACCAGTGCGAATGACGTACGGGCAGCGAGCAGTACGCCGTGACCCTCTACTCTGAGCGTACCACTCACGAAGCTGCTGGGGCGAAAGGACCGCGCGCGGACGCCGCTGCAGCTGCACCTGGTCACTACAAGAAGCTCCCGAACGACCCGCCTCAGGGCGACTCCCACCACGGCCACCCCTACAACCCCAACTAGCGTACCACTCACGAAGCTGCTGGGGCGTGAGGGACTCACGCGGACGTCGCTGGAGTTGCATCTGGCCACCATCAGGAGCAGCAGTAGCAGCAGCAGCAGTAGCAGCAGCAGTAGCAGCAGAAAACAGCAGTAGCAGCACGGGCAGGGCAGTGTGGCTCAGTAGAGCAGGGCTGCACAGCTCGGCAGCACGACACGGCTCGGCTGGGCGGCTCGGCGCCGCAAGGCGGCTCGGCTCAGCTGGGCGGCGCGGCTCGGCTGGCAGGCAGGCGCGGCAGGCAGGCAGGCAGGCCAGCGCAGCAACGCGCTAGTAAGGCAGGCGCGCGGGAAGCGCGGGTAGGGAAAGTGCTCACCAGTGGCAGGAAGGGCAGACGCTCGCTGGGCGAGCAGGGTAGGCGCACGACGGCGGCGACGGCGGGGCCGGGACAGCTGCAGGGCGGGGCCGCGACAGCGGCAGGGGGCTCCGCGACAGCTGCTGCAGGGCAGGGCCGCGACTGCTGCAGGCGGCTCTGCGGCAGCTACTGCAGGGCGGGGCCACGACCGCTGCAGGCGGCCCCGTGGCAGCTGCTGTAGGGCGGGGCCGCGACCGCGGCAGGGGGCTCCGCGGCAGCTGCTGCAGGGGGCGCCGCGACGAGCAGGGACGGCGCCCCAGGGGCGCCGCGACGAGCAGGGGCGACGCCCCGGGGGCGTCGCGACGAGCAGGGACGGCGCCCAGGGGGCGTCGCGACGAGCAGGGGCAACGCCCCGGGGGCGTCGCGACAAGCAGGGTTGGCGCCCAGGGGGCGCCGCGATGAGCAGGGGCGACGCCCCGGGGGCGCCGCGAAGAGCAGGGACGGCGCCCAGGGGGGCGCCGCGACGAGCAGGGGCGACGCCCCGGGTGCGCCGCGAAGAGCAGGGACGGCGCCCAGGGGGCGCCGCGACGAGCAGGGGGGGGGGGACGCCGCGTGGGTCTCGTAGGGGCGTCGCGACGAGTAGGGGCAGCTCCCACGGGCTGCAGAGGCAGGCACAGCTGCTCGGGAGGGCGGCGCGTGGGCTGCAGGGGTAGGCACAACTGCTCGGGAGGGCGGCGCGCGGGCTGCAGAGGCAGCTCCCACGGGCTGCAGAGGCAGGCACGGCTGCAGGGGCAGCACAGTCGCAGGGGTAGCACGCGGGCTGCAGGGGCAGCTAAAAAAAAAAATTTTCAGGTAGGGCAGGGCGGAACGTTCGGTGGGCCCTAGGAACGATTCTGCTCTAATACCATGTGAGAATAAGAACAAATGAATGAACTAGCAAGAAGGTGGGTACAAGTATCGAAACCTAAAAGAGTTGTACCCCATATTGTCTACCCCACGGCAGCCTACAATATAGTTCTGACATCCAGCGCAGCAAAGTAGCGGCTTGCCAACGTTCTCAGTCTACAGTGTGCTAACGTTGCAGCAAGTCGGCTGCACAGCGTTGCACCCGCAGAACAACGGTGCACCTGCTTCGCAGGTGCGTGCAGCTGGTTGGTGCTCCACGCCTTGTCACGAGCACAGCGCAGACGTCTAGGCCACGCCAGCGACTGCGCCCACCAGCCACGTCGACCTCGGAATACCACCCCCGAGGTTGCCTTCGCAGAAACCATCGCGACGACTTTTGCACACGTCGCCTGGGTATCCCGGACGACCGGGCAACCCCGCCTGGTCGTCCAGCCCAGTCGGCCGCCGGCTACACCAAACCCGACGTCCCAGGGTCGACGTCCTGGCGTCCACGTCGGCGTCCACTTGCCCAGGACGCCGTCCAGGCACCCAGGCCGGCGTCCAGGCGCCCGGGACGCCGAGCAGACGCCCAGGTCGGCGTCCAGCCTCCCAGGACGCCGAGCAGACGCCCAGGTCGGCGTCCCACCTCCCAGGACGCCGAGCAGACGCCCAGGTCGGCGTCCAGCCTCCCAGGACGCCGAGCAGACGCCCAAGTCGGCGTCCAGGCGCCCAGGACGCCTAGCAGACGCCCACGACGCCACCCAGACGCCAAGGACGGCGTCCACCTGCTCGGCGCCTTCTAGCCAGGCGCCCCCCAGCTCAACGCCCTTGCAGTGGCCCCCGTACCCACTGCTGGAGGTCTGCTGCATCCCCCCGCACACCCGACCACGAGGTCGGCTCCGCCCAAGCGAGGACGGGGCCAAACAACACTCCCCTGCCGCGTTCACGCTTGAGCCCCCAGCCCACACGGCAGCTAGTGGCGTAGTCTAGACGACACGCAGCAGCAAAGTCCACAAGCTCAGCAACTAAGGCAGACGCAGCAGTAGACTCAAACGATGGGTCAGTGACGACTGTGGCCAGGAGACGCGCGACAGTTGGGCTAGCAGCATGAACCAAGTCAGACTCAGGGTCCGGAACGACCGGAGAGAGGACGCAGGAGGAGACGGCAGGGGGACACGCTGCGGAACAGAGGAAGGACGAAGTGCCATAGTGTGAGTGCCTGGCACAGGAGGAGGACGCGGACGAGGGACACGACGAGCACGGCGAACAGTGCAAACAGGGGAGGCAGGACGAGACGCAGGCTCACGACGCTCTGTAAGGAAGGCTGGCTGCTGACAGTAACGAGGTGGGGCAGGCAGCGGTGAGTCCGGAGGAAGGGCAGTGGACGAAGGAAGACCAAGGACGCGACACCTGTTTTCATTTTGCCAGGGTCGGGAAGGATCGGGGCCTCACATTGATCCTGACACATCAACTGGCACACCGATGTGCCCTCACTGCAATTTTGCAGTGGGGTAGACACATCGAGCTATAGGTGCCAGGGTCGAAATTGCAGGATCGGGCAGGTTGGAGCTGCTTCGGAATACACCAACACACTGCAACGCGCAGCCAATCAGGGCAAATTGTGGTTGGTCGCCCAACAATTTCATTCGCAACGACTCAAGAATTTTTAGCTTGCGACTGGGGGCCACGCCGATCGGTCGCGGCTATCACCTGTGGCGCGATGTGCTCTCCCCCCAACCCAAAAGCACGATCGATAAGTGCACCATGGCACATCGATCGTGCGAGCTGCAGTGCCACCATTTTGGGTACCCGTTTACTGTACATTTTCGACGTCCTGCGACAAACGGATACCAGGCATTCGCGATCTCGCCAATGCATTGTACAAGCGGCACATCGATCCCCTCCCACGATCGATCCTGGCAAAATGAAAACAGGTGCCGCGTCCTAAGAACCTGACAAAGCGCCGAGTCGGGCGGTAGCGGGGACAGCTGCGGCGGCGGCAAGAAAAACGGTCGCTGCTGCACAATGCCTCCAGCACCAGTCCCGCCATCTCCAGGGCATCTAGCGCCAGCAACTCCACCTCCAGCGCCTCCAGCTCCAGCACCTCCAGCTCCAATGCCTCCAACTCCAGCGCCTCCAGCTCCAACACCTCTAGCTCCTGCGCCTCCAGCAGCGCCACTCCGAAGGCGGGTGCGCCGAGCAAACCACTCGCGCAGCTGCTGTGGTGAGAGAGGCTCCCGCCGGCTAGACCGCTGCGGCGAGGCATCCGTAGGACCTCCAACAGACGCGATACCCCCAGGCTCAGCACCCCCAGACTCAGCACCCCCAGGCTCCACACCCCCAGGCTCAGCACCCCCAGGCTCAGCACCCCCAGGCTCCGCACCCTCAGGCTCAGCACCCCCAAGCTCCGCACCCGCAGGCTCAGCACCCCCAGGCTCCTCACGCTCAGGCTCAGCACCCCCAGGATCCGCACCCGCAGGCTCAACACCCCCAGACGCAGCACCCCGAGCAGCACCACCCCCAGCAGCACCAGAGTCACCAGTGACCTCGACAGGCTCAGCCAAGGGAAGTGGGTCTACCTGAGACACACCTGAAGGAGCAAGACCCTGAGGGGGGAGGGGGTCTACCGGAGGGGGACCTGGAGCGAGGAAGAGCGGCGGGGGGGGGAGAGGGGCAGTGCGGTAGGGGAAGAGATGGTAGAAGGGAACCGACTTGTCAAAAGTGACGTCCTGAGAGAGCAGAACACGGCGCGTGGTGGGGTGGTAAAACTGCCAGCCAGGCGCGTCAGGGGGGAAGCCAAGGAAGACACAGGGAATGGCGCGGGAGGAGAGCTTGTCCGCGGAGGTATCGCGGACAAAGGCACGAGCGCCCCAGACTAGAAACACCGATGCATCGCCAACCTCCCCCGTCCAACGCAGTGTAGGCGAGGTCTCTGGCAAGGAGACACGGGGCCAGAGGTTGAGCTGATGCGCAGCGTACCGGACCGCAAACGGCCACAGAAAATGGGGAGCAGCCGCATGGATCATAGAGGTATGGGCCACCTCCATGACTAAGCCAATGCGGCGCTCAGCAATCCCATTCTGCTGCGGGGAGGCCGGAAGCGTGAACGACTGGAGGATGCCCTCCCCACGACAAAAGTCCCGCAAGAGGTCGGAGGAGAACTCACCACCTCTGTCAGAGTGCAGACGCAGGACAGGAAGGTCTGGGCGGAACCGCTCGCGGAGCTGGAGACGGACAGCGCGGATCAAAGAGATCAAGACATTAGGGACGTCCCCCTTGCTGCGCAAGGGGAAGACCGTGGTGTAACGCGAGTAGTCGTCAACAACCAGCAGAAAGTATCGCTCGCGGCCCTGTCCACGGACGCAGGCTGGGCCCCACACGTCCATGTGGAGAGTCTGCAGGGGAGCAGTCGTCGGGGGAAACGAGGAGGAGTGAGGAGCGGCGCGTTGCCGCCCCTCGACGCAAGGAAGGCAGGGCGGGGCAGGCGAGGGAGGGAGGGCAGGTAGAGACCTGGGAAGACCAGAGACAAGGAGGCGGGAGTGCATGCCACGGAGGCGTGGCAGGGAGGGGTGACCAAGGCGGTGGTGCCAAAGGAGAGTCTGGTGCGACAGGCGGCGACACTCACAGGGGGCTGCTACCTGACCTGACGCGGACACCTGACCAGACGCAGCAACCTGAGGAGGCGCAGTAGTCAGTGTGTACAGACTCGACCCAGGCCGATGGGTGAACGTGGCCAGGTGACAACCAGTCCGGGAGCACGTACAGATCGCCACACGCTGCCCTCCAGGGGTAAAGGTATCAACCCATGCATCCTGAAGGACTGCGTTGCTCACCAAGTTCGTCGAGAATGAGGGGAGGTGGAGACCTGACAGTGAGCCGGACGGAACCGCCGGACACGGGAGAACAGTGGAGGAACGTGCAAGAACCGGCCCCCCAGAGGGGTTAGTTAGTGAGACTGCAACGGGTGCAGGGAGTGGTGTGACTGTGGTACTGTCACGAAAGAAACAACAGGAAGCACCGGTGTCAAGCGTGAAGAAACGCTGCTGCTGCTGCCTCTGGCCACAGCCAGAACCTCCCCTCTGAACGGCTCCACCCCGAGCTCCACCACTGCCGCCGCCACCACTCCCACTGCCGCCACCACCGCCGCCACCACTCCAACTGCCGCCACCACCGCCGCCACTACTCCCACCGCTACCACCACCACCGCCACCGACGCCCCCAGTCCCGCCACCACTCCCACCGCCACCACCGCCACCTCCACCGCCTCCACCGCCTCCACCACAGCCTCCCCCGCCGCCACCTACACCACTCTTGCCCCCCTTGCCCTTGCCGCTGCGGCGCCTCCCACTAGAAGCAGACGCAACCCCGACTTCCTCAGCACCAAGGAAGTAAACAGCAGCAGCAGAAGCGTAGGAGGGGGCAAGGGGGGAGGGGGAACACCCCTCAAAGAAGGGAGTGCGAGGAGTGCCACGAGCAGCACCTACAGCGACTATGCTAGTCTCAGCTGCAAGGAGGTGGTTCTCGAGCAGGTCAACAATGAGGTCTGTGGGGTCAAGGGCGAGAAAGTGGTCCCTGACTGCGCGAAGAGAGTCAAGGAGGCGTGTGACTATGAAGTAGAGAGTGATGTACATCGGGGGCGGGTTCTTGTCTAGGAACTCGGCTTTAAGCGCGGCGCGGTAGCGAGTGTCGCTAGTGCGAAGGTGGGTGATGAGGTCATTGACTGTGGCAAAGGCTGACAGCTCGGGAAAAAGGTAGGGCAGTATAAGGCGGCCGAGAGCAGCAGTGGCAGGGGAGGAGTAACGAGCGACTACAGCGTCGTACAGGGCCTTAGCAGTCTTGTGCTGGCCAAAGTGAGCGCGTTCGGCTAACGGCAGGTGGTTGCGAACGGCTAGGCGAGCAGCAGCATCACGGGTAAGCCACTGTGAGCGAGTCGCACTGTCAGCTGTTTCGGGAGGAGCGAGAGAGGCACCAGACGTGTGGTCAAACAATGAGACGCCGTCTTTAGATCGCTCAGTAGGTACAGTTGTCAGTCGTCGAGCGATGTATCAAACTGGATCGGACGGCCCTCAGGATCGAAGGTGAGAACGCTGAGGGTAGCCATAGCTAGCAGAGCAGGGTGGCGCGACGGACAGGGCAGCGCGCGTGCAATAGGGAGGCGCGCAGGGCCGGGCAGGGCGGCGCACAGTCAGGGAAGAGCGGCGCGTAGGGCAGGGCAGGGCAGCGCGGCAGCCTGCAGGGTATCGCGCGGGCAGGAAAGGGCGGCGCGCGGCTAGCAGGGCAGCGCGCGGGCAGGAAAAGGGCAGCGCGCGGCCAGCAAGGCGGCGCGCGGGCAGGGCAGGGCGCGGGCGGGCTGCGCGACGCAGGGCAGGGCGTGTGCGGGCGGCGCGACGCAGGGGAAGGCGGGCGCGGGCAGCGCGACGCAGGGCAGGGGGTGCGCGGGCGGCGCGACGGGCAGGGTAGGGCGTACGCGCGCGGCGCGATGCAGGCAGGGCGTGCGCGGGGCGGCGCGACGCAGGGCAAAGCGTGCGCGGGCAGCGCGACGCAGGCAGGGCGTGCGCGGGGCGGCGCGACGCAGGGCAGGGCGTGCGCGGGCGGCGCGACGCAGGCAGGGCGTGCGCGGGGCGGCGCAACGCAGGGCAGGGCAGGGCGTACCCGGGCAGCGCTACGCAGGGCAGGGCAGGGCAATGCAGCGCGACTGGTGGGGCAGGGTACGATTCTGTGGGCCCTTGTCAAGATAGGTTGCTAGGGTTTAGTCTTAGGAGCCATGCTAGGAGGTAGAGTGTCGAGGGAGTTGGCAATGAAAGAGGACTTCACTATAGAGTCAAGGGTACAAATATGATAGGAAAGGGGGTAATCCACCAAACAGAATGTGATAACTACACTACTGCTATATCTACATGCAGTTACAGTAATATAACTCTGACATTCCCCCTTAACTGCATGCAGGAATAGCAAAGCATAAATCACAACCTGCAAGTGTACTGAAAGCATTAGCACGCAAGAGCAATGACAACCAGTGCAGCAGTGGCAGAAACAACTGCAGAAACCCCTTAGCCAATACAGAAACGAAAGAAAGGTGCATGTGGCGCAGGTCGCCTGGAGAGCGGCGTGCGGCGGCAACGAGCGGCGGCACAGCAGGCTCAACGGCAGCACCTGCCGCTCAACAGCAGCAAACGAAAGAGACGAATTAAGTGGCAACAGGGGCTGCAGCTGGAGGTGCCACAGTAGCAGGGGGTGGCAGTTGCAAATGCAGGGCTGCTGCTTCTGCCACTCTCTCTCATACCCTCCCTCATCCCCCCTTACCCTCTCTCCCCCCCCCCCCCCCCCACAGCAACAAGTGCTGCAGGGAGAGAGGAAGAGGGAAGGGAGGGAGGAGCGGCAGGCTCCTCACACCCGCCCCCCCCCCCAACCCCCCCCCCCCCTCCACGACGGAAGGGAGGGCAGGTGGGAAGGGCGGAATCACCCGCTGCCGGCGCTGGCGTGGGCTGCTGGCACTGGGAGCCGGCCCCGGCGCTGGCGCTCGTCGCTGGTGCTTGTGCTGGTGCTGGCGCCCGCCGGCGCTGGCGTCCGCGGCGACGAAACGGGGGGCCCCGGCGCGTCGAAACGGGTGGCCGCGGGGCGACGAAACGGGGGGGGCCGCGGGGCGACGAAACGGGGGGCCGCGGGGCGACGAATCGGGGGCCGCGGGGCGACGAAATGGGGGGCCGCGGGGCGACGAAATGGGGGGCCGCGGGGCGACGAATCAGACGGGCGCAGGGCGCGACGGGACGAAGAAAATAGCGCATTTCGCGCTGCATTAAGGGCGGGCCCATGTTTCTGAAAAAAAAATGAAGGTTCTAGGAAAGAACCAGCTCTGAAACCATGTCAAGATAGGTTGCTAGGGTTTAGTCTTAGGAGCCATGCTAGGAGGTAGAGTGTCGAGGGAGTTGGCAATGAAAGAGGACTTCACTATAGAGTCAAGGGTACAAATATGATAGGAAAGGGGGTAATCCACCAAACAGAATGTGATAACTACACTACTGCTATATCTACATGCAGTTACAGTAATATAACTCTGACAGCCCTGAAGACGGTCCTGGAACAGGACCTGCTCTGATACCATGTCAGAATTACTGAACAAGAATGGTGCATTGAGAACAGATCTGGGTACAAGTACTAACCCTAATTGGGTTGTACCCCTTATGGGCTACCCCACTACAGCCTACAAAACATAAGCATCATTATAGTTTGACATAACGTCCTACGTGGGAGCGAACCCTTGTCGTGTTGCGAAATCGTGGATTTTTCTTACTGATCACGTGATTGGGCTCGCTGTGGGATGATTCGAGTTCACACAAGACGTGGTCTGCACTGCAGTGAACTCCAAGATGTTTGATAGAATACGTAATACACCTGGGAAGACTTTCTAAAGGTACACCAGAAACATTATTACGATACTATACTATGAAAACATTAAGCAGACGAATTCTACAATTTCACCTTGCCATACCCGTTTCCTCCAGTCTGCCCAGAATATCCACTGGCGAATCATCTGCAATCTCGGCTAGGGTCTTTTTGTCGAAACTAAAACAAGTAACGCATGGTCCGAAGGATGGAATACACTTCCATGAAGGCTTGGAAGAAAGTCGGGCACTGCCAACAGATAGCGCTGCAGCATGACTGACATCGCCAGCAGCAGGAGCAGCAGGCGCAGCAGCAGGAGCAGCAGGCGCAGCAGCAGGAGCAGCAAGCGCAGCAGCAGGAGCAGCAAGCGCAGCAGCAGGAGCAGCAAGCGCAGCAGCAGGAGCAGCATGTGCGACAACAGAAGGCGCAACAGCAGCAGGTGCAGCAGCTTTAATCCCACTCTTTCGTTCTGTTGCCCTTTTATCAGCAGGAGCAGTATCAGCAGGAGCAGTATGAGCAGGAGTAATACGAGCAGGAGTTTCAAACTCTTGCGGCGCTGCCCCTTCAAGTGCAGGTGCATCAGCAGGTGCGGTGGCATCTCCGCTCAAACACACATCAGCTGCAGGTGCGGTGGCATCTCCGCTCAAACACACATCAGCTGCAGGTGCAGTGGCATCTCCGCTCAAACACACATCAGCTGCAGGTGCGGTGGCATCTCCGCTCAAACACACATCAGCTGCAGGTGCGGTGGCATCTCCGCTCAAACACACATCAGCTGCAGGTGCGGTGATATCTCCGCTCAAACACACATCAGCTGCAGGTGCGGTGGCATCTCCGCTCAAACACACATCAGCTGCAGGTGCGGTGGCATCTCCGCTCATACACACCGCTGTCCCATCAGCATCAGGTGCGGCAGCAGGAGCACACGCAGCAGGCGCAGCGGTAGGAGCAAGTGCTGTAGGTGAAGCAGTAGGAGCAGATGCTGTAGGTGAAGCAGTAGGAGAAGACGTTGCTGGAGCATCAGAAAGAGCAAAGGTTGCAGTCGCTTCAGCAGGAGAAAAGGTTGCAGTTGCATCAGCAGGAGCAAGTGCAGCAGGTGCAGCAGGTGCAGCAGGTGCAGCAGGTGCAGCTGTGCTTGCTTCACCTTCCGTGCTTTTTGCCACACGACGCAATGCTTTCGTCTGCTTTTTGCTTGCAGTCCTCTTTACTACTGCGACCACGGCCCCTTCCCCCACGCCTGCTGCCCCTTCCCCCGCTCCTGCTGCTCCTCCCCCCGCTCCTTCTGCTGCTGCTTCTGCCTTTGCTCCTTTCGCTGCTTTTGCTCCTTTCGCTGCTTTTGCTCTTTTTGCTGCCTTTGCTCCCTCTGCTTCTAGCGTCCCCTGCTCCTCCTCCTCCTCCTCCTGCTGCTGCTTCTGCCTTTTCTCCTCCTGCTGCTGCTTTTGCTCCTGCTGCTTTAGCTTTCCCTGCTGCTGTTTTTCCTCCCACTGCTGCTTGAACTCCTCCTGCTGATTTTGCTCGTCTTGGAGCCTTTTCTCCTGCTGCTGCTTTAGCTCCTCCTCCTACAGTTGCCTCTCCTGCTGCTGCTTTTTCTCCTCCTCCTACAGTTGCCTCTCCTGCTGCTGCTTTAGCTCCTGCTCCTACAGTTGCCCCTCCTGCTCCTGCCTCTGCTCCTGCTCCTGCTCCAGCTGACTTTTGAGTCGACTCACAAGAGGACACAGCTAAATGGTCATACAAGGCACCAGAGCTAGAGGTGGAGGAGAGGGTGAGGGAGTGAGAGGGAAGGAGAGGAGACTTTTGAGTCGACTCAAAAGTCAACAGGGCACTCGAGCTAGAGGTGGAAGAGAGAGTGAGGGAGTGAGAGGGAAGGAGAGGAGCGGAGTGAAGAGGAGGAGTATGAGGAGGTGAGACGGAAGAGGGGGAGAGAGGAGGAGAGGCTACTGGTGTGGAAAGGGGAGGGCTCACTGCCATTTTATCAAGACGGTCTCTTTTACGGTGCTTTGTGCTTATAGTGAGGGTTTTGCCCTTGGGACTGCGACTGCTCACTTCCCCCTCCTCCTCACCTCCTCCCTTCCCCTCTTTCCTTTCGCTTCCACCCTCCTCAGAAGCAGACTCAGAAGCACCCCATTTTCCACCCCCTCCACTCACTCCGCTCCTTCCACTTTCTTTCCCGTTTTTGCTACCTCCGCTCCCTCTGCTTGCTCTGCCCTTTCCGCTGATTCTGCTATCTTCCGATTCAGAAACAACTAGCCTCCCACTTTCTCCACCCCCTCCATTCCTTCCCTCCCCTTCGCCTTTCTTGCTCCCTCCCCTTCCTCTGCCCTTTCCGCTCCTTCTGCTTTCTTCAGACTCAGAAACAACCAACCTTTCACTTCCTCCGCTCCCTCTCCTTCCGTCCCCTTTGCCCTTCTTGCTCCCTCCGCCCCCACCGCCCTTTCCGCTCCTTCTGCTTCCTTCCGACTCAGACTCAACCAGCCCTCCAATCTCTCCACTCCCTCCGCCTCCTCTGCCCTTCTTGAGCCTTCCATTTCCTCTGCCCTTTCCGCTCAATCTGCTTTCTTCAGACTCAGAAACAACCAACCCTCCAACTTCTCCGTTCCCTTCGCCCTTCTTGCTCCCTCCCCTTCCTCTGCCCTTTCCGCTTCTTCTGCTTTCTTCAGACTCAGAAACAACAAACCTTTCAAGTTCTTCAACCCCCAACCTTTTACTTTCCCCAATCCTTCCTTTGCCTTTCCTACTCTTGGACTTGGCAAATCGTTGCTTCAAGCTTTCCTCCTGTTGCCGCAGACTTTCCTCGCGCTGTCTCAGGCTTTCCTCAAGTTGCCTCAACCTTTCCTCGCGCTGCATCAGACTTTCTTCTTCGTGTTGCCTCGAACTTTCCGCACGTTGCCCTGAAAATCCCTTGTGTTCCCTTGGCCCCCCTCCTCCCATTCCCCCACTCCCGCTACTCGCCTCGTTCCCAGGTGCCTCGGAATACGCCTCTGCACCGCTCTGCACTCCCCCACTCTCTCTCTCCACCTCGCGTTCTGGCGAGTCCCTACTCGCGACACCCTCACTCCGCTGAGAGGCATCAAGATTAGAATGCGCCCCTGAGCCGCCTCTCAAATCTCCCACACTCGTAGACTCCTCCGCACCGCTCTGCACTCCCCCCCTCTTGCTCTCCACTTCTCTTTTGGGCGACTCAATATTCGCCACACCCTCACTCCGCTGAGTCGCCTCCAAATGTGAATGCGCCCCTGAGCCTCCACGCCCCACTCTCACACTGCTACACTCCTCTGCACCGTTCTGCACTCCCGCACTCGCGACACCCTCACTCCGCTGAGACGCATCCAGATTAGGATGCGCCCCTGAGCTTCCTCGCCTCAATCTCACACTGCTGCACTCCTCTGCACCGTTCTGCACTCCCGCACTCCTGCTTTCCAACTCGCGTTCAGGCGAGTCACTACTCGCTGCACCCTCACTCCGCTGAGACGCCTCCATATCAGAACAGGCTCCTGAGCCTTCTCTCCGCACCCGCACACTACTAGACTCCTCCACACCGCTTTGAACCGCTCCGATCGCCTCTGCACCAGAACTTTCCGCTGCGCCAGGATTTGCCTCTGTTTGTGGCATCCCTTGCACACTCCCACTCTCCGAACCAGCTTCACCCGCCCTTTCGAACGATTCCAGCACCACAGCCCCACCCTCCGAACCATTTTCAACCGCTCTATCAAACACTTCTAGCACCAAACTTCCACCCTCCGAACCAGCTTCACCACCCCTTTCAAACGACTCTAGTGCTTCACTCCCTCCCTCCGAACTATTTTCACCCACCATATCAAACGACTCAAACACTGCACTCCCACACTCCGGACCATGCCAATCCACTCCGAGCCTCTCCTCCGAACCATGCTGGCCCATCCCGAGGCTCTCCTCCGAACCATGCCGATCCATCCCGAGCCTCTCTTCCGAACCATGCCGGCCCATCCCGAGCCTCTCCTCAACAGCATGCCGAGCCACTCCAAAGCTAGCCCCGGCGCCCCGTTGCACTCTCGCACTCACAGATTTCACCGTACTCTGCGCAGCTTCGATCCGAGCCTCTGCTCCCCTGCGCACACGCGCACTCATCGCCTTCCCTCCCGCGCCTATACTTCGCACTCTGCGAGACAAGGCCCCCACCGCGTCTCTGGGTAAACTCGCCACCGTGCCTGCTACCGAGCCTGCGGCCCCGGCTACCGTACCTGCAGCTCCGGCTACCGTACCTGCTACCGTACCTGCGGCCCCAGCTACCGTACCCGCCACCGTACCTGCGGCCCCAGCTACCGTACCTGCTACCGTGCCTGCAGCCCCGGCTACCGTTCCTGCTACCGTACCTGCAGCCCCGGCTACCTTACCAGCAGCCCCGGTCACCGAACCTCCCACCACGCCTGCCGCGCCAGTCACTTTCCCAGCCACCACTCCTGCCGCCCCTGCCACATTCCCAGCCACGTGCTCTGCTGTCCCCGCTACAGTCCCTGCTACAGTCCCCGCTACCGTCCCCGCTACAGTCCCCGCTACAGCTCCTGCCACGGCAATGCGCTTAGCAGCAACGCCTGCTACCTTATCAGCCACGCCCTTCGCCCCTTCCACAGCCTCCCGGGCAGCAATAAGAATCCCCTGCCCAGCAGAAGAACTGCGCAACCACTCATGCTTCTCATCCCTCTCATACCCCTCATACCCCACGGGTCTCTCCCCCATGGAAACTCGAAGCCCGCTTCTTCTACCGGTCCCATGCAGCGACCCCCCTGCGTGTGAACCAGTTAAATACTCCTTGAACCCAGCGAGACCAGGGCTGTTCAACCAGTCGTGCTGCTCCCCCTCCCCCTTTTGAGAATTCTCAAAAGATGCAAGGTCCGTGAGATCCGTGCAGCTGTGTCTCTGCCTGCGCATGCTGCTCCCCTCGCTCCACCCTTCTCTTCTTTCCCCTCCTCGTTCCCCTCGTCGCCCTCCCCTTCCTCCGCTCCCCCCTAGAACGTCGCCGCCTCTAGGGGTGATGAGCCCCGGAAGGCCATAGCTTTCAGGAGGGGCGATTAATCTCCACGCGGCGCTGCTGCTGGTGGTGGTTCCGAGGTCCCCCGCGGATGGGGAGGGATGGATTCGCTTGAATAGTTGGTTCACCTGGCCCTCCTTAAAAGACTCCTTATGAGGCGACTTGTGGGACTCGTTATGAGACACTTCGAAAAAGACCCTATGCGAATGCTTCTGGAACCGCTTATGGGACTCGTGATGAGAATGAGGAGACTCCGAATGAGAGTCCCTGTGGGAATGCTTGTGAAACCACCTGTGGGACTCGTGAGGAGAGTGAGAGGAATTCGCATGAGACTCATGGGAATGCTTGTGGAACCATTTGCGGGACTCGTGAGGAGAATGAGGAAAATCTTCGTTAGACTCCTTGTGAGAATGCTTCTGAAACCACTTGTTTTGGGACTGGTGATGAGGAGAATCCGCGAGAGAGGCCTTGTGTAAACTTTTACGCGACTCGTTCAAAGAAGTCTCACGAGAGTCCTTATGAGGCTCCTTTTGGGACTCGTTATGAGACTCGTCACGAGATTCGGTATAAGACTGGTTATTAGACTCGTTATGCGACTCGCTATGAGTCTCCTGCGCGTGACCCTGCTGCTCTCGAGAGGACTCGTCAGTACCAGCAACAACAGCGGCAGCAGCAGTGAGAGAAGCTGACAACGGCCGTGAGAGTGAGTGATCGTGCGAGTGTGCGTGCTCCTGCGGGGACTGGTCAATACCAGCAACAGCAGCAGCAGCAGCAGTGAGAGACGCTGACAACGGCCGTGGGTGCGTGAGCGCGAGTGTGAGCGCGTGCGCGTGAGCATGAGAGTGCTTGCGAGGCCGGTCGTGAGCAGACTTAAACGCAGCCGAGAACGCAGCAGAAGCCGCAACAGGCGCGCCCTTGCTGCTGCCACTGCTGCTGCTCACACCTCCTCTCTCGTGCTCCTTGGGTGATTTCCGCTCCTGCTTCTTCTCCAGCGCTCTAACAGCCGCTTGCGCCGCCTCCGCGCGCTCCCGCCCATGGCTCTCCTGTACATGCGCGATGCGCCGCAGCACGGGGCGGCGCAGCGAGTGGCAGAGGATCCGCCACGTGCGGTGCGCGTAACGGATTGTTTGCTCCGCCTCCGCCGCCGCTTCCGCCGCTGCTTGCGCCGCTGCTTCCGCCGCAGCTTCCGCCGCTTCCGCCGCCGCTTGCGCCGCTCTCTGCGCGGCGGGATCTATCCGTCGTCTCGCTTTTCGATTCTTCCACGTGTTCTTAGCCTCCCAAATGCACTCCTCCACTTCGTGTTGCTGCTCCGCCTGCTTCTCCCCGCCCTCCGCGGAACCCGATTTGGAATCAGCGCGCTCCCCCGGAACCGCAGCGCCGGCGGCGGGACGCCTTTCGACGAATGAGAAAGAGGGGATAAGTTTGGCGCATTTGTTGACAGCTCGACCTGTACACCAAGAGTAACGGAAAAAAAAAAAGTTGTGATATAAAAGAAGTACAAGCGGGATGTAAACAGAAGGAAGGACCACGCGAGAACAAAAAAAAAAAAATAAAGGAGAAAAAAAAAAAAGCACACACACACGCACAAAGGGAGGCGAGTTAGGGTGGATTTGAGATGGTAAATTAGGATCTGTGAGGTTTGAAGAGGGCGGACGGTGTTTTCTGGGGGAGGTTGTACCTGCTCCTGCTATTTCGCTGTTAAACTCTGTTTTTTCGGCCCAATCTCGCACTTCGTCCAATCGGCTACGGATAAAAGTTTTTAGCTTCCCGCTTGTCACGAGCTCGTCGTCCGCTGCGATCGTTACAATCCTCCACGAAATCGGCATGCTGTTTCGCTCCGCCCCCATCAGTCGCAAGGGCATCGCCAGCAGCGGCAAAACGTCGTACACGTCGCCAGGTTCGCGCGCGTGCGACCCAATTTCCAGCGCTTCAAGCGGCGAGTTGTCGCACGCCGTTACAAGCGAATCCTTGAAATCCTTCGCAGAATCCCCACCGCCCAATCCGTCATCACCGTTATCCCCGATAAGAGCATTTCTGCGTTCTCTTTCTCTCGCTTCAGCTGGATCTTCGTCAACACCCCAGTGGAAAAACATCGACATGGATCGCGGTGCGAGAACGCATGTCTGCGGCAGGATGCCCATGTTCCACGGCGCCGCCAGCAGCAGCGACTCGGCCGATTTGGACTCCGAGGATGACGACGGCGCGTCGGCTTGCACTTTAAGACTGCCGTCCAGCGCCAATACCTTCCGCTTTTCGCGGAACGTCTTTCGCAGAGGGTCGTCCTTCTGCCGCCTCCCGCCGCCGCCGCCGCCGTCCCCGGGGGCGGCGGAGGGCGACTCGGCGGAACGGGAAGCGGCGGAGCGGCAGACAAACGTGAAGGTGGAGGTTGAGAGCGCCGCCGCCGCCGCCGCCGCCGGATCATGACGATGAAGGTGATTGTCATCATGGTTGCGACGATGACTATGCTGATTATGGCGCCGCGCGGAGATTCCGGAAGGGGAATGGGCACGCGCCGGCGCAACGGGGGCAGGCGGAATGAGAACGATGTCGTGCCAGATGGAGGAAACGTGGCCGGCGGTGATTAGCGGGAGGATGCTGGTGCTTGAGGAAGGCTTCGCGGCGCCGTGCGGCGATGCCGCTCTGCCAAAAGCTCGCACCATCGTGAGAACGATAGGAAAGAAGCTTCAGACGGTCGCCGCGCTACTGCATGCCGAGGGGGAAGCGAGGGAAGAGCGATCTTGCGACTGCGCCGCCTACGTTTGCGCGCGACACCGCGACGCGTCGCCGCTGTAGAAGCCACAGTGGAGAACTCGTCTTGCTGCTATCGACGGTTCTTGCTGTCAGGTCGGTGCTGCTAAATCCTTGCTGCTTTCGTGATAACGAAAGATCAGACGTTCCGCTCTCGTTCCGCCTGAACTGTAAACGACGAAGCATCCCAGGCTTTTGGGGGAAAGGCTCGGAACAGGGAGTGGTCGACGAAGCTTTGCGATCCGATCTAATCCGACCCCGCAGTCGCGCTCTGAAATAAAATAATAGGCGTCCAGTTGTGTCGCTTGAAACGCACCACGAAAAAAAAGAAGAAAAGAAACACATTTCGTGAGCCACGAGAAGGGGTCGATCAAAACGAAAATAGTCTCCTGGAGCTCGTTCCACCACCACATGTCGTAATGATCATGCGATGCCTGCTGGGGAAGGGCATCCTTTCTCAGAATTACGCCATCCGATCGAGCATCCCATCCCACCCATTCGATGTTCCCAAGACCATTTCTTTGTTGTTTGTGGCATGCGTCCCCTGCGGGAGGATGTACGTATGGATGGATCGAGTCGGGGGAGGGAGTGTTTCGGAACCGAAAGTTTGAAGAGTGATACTGTACACTTGTTGCCGAACTGTAGCTGGACCATCTAAACAAAAAACCATGGCGTCCGTCCGTCGTTCGTGCTAGCTAAACTCGTGGATTCAAGGCCTCAAGGCACCTATGTACAGAGTCGTCATCTACGGAATTTGCTGAAAGAGAAACTGCGATGCACTGTGAGCCTGTAACTGTCAGTTCACTGTCTTCTTGAAACAAAGCCCAGAGCAAAAAGAAAGTGTCTCCACACTACCAAGTTCCCACAAATTATCCGCTAAAAAAAATTGCCTCTAAATCATATAAGTGCTGGTGGAGGGAGTTGGGGACGTAACAGCACTTGACTCGGCACTTCAGCGATTGTTCACACAGAGTACGAAGAGGCATGACTTGAACAGAATCTAGAAGTTCAGTTCAGCGAAACTCATGAGTTGTAGAAATCATGGGTACTGAAGGGTAGCCTTCTGTTGGCGTTTGAGGTCTGGGAGAAACCATTTTGCTGGTTCCAAGTTGGTTGAATTCAGTCGCGGTGTGGGGAGGAGGTTCTGTATTGAAGTCCAACCAATCACAAGGCCCCTGAGGACTGCCTCAGATCTTGTTCGTAGTTTTGACACCAACTGCTCATGCGTGTCAACCCGAGTCGGCCTACTTCTTGGTGTCAATCACTGTAGCAGCGGGGTCAACCCGAGTCGCGCCGATGGAAATGTGCGACGAAGCCTCATTGGTGGGACACGAAATATCTGTTATTGTGCGTTTACATGAACGAGCCAAACTGTCAGTGGGGCCAACATCATACGCATGCAAAACAGTCTGGTAACCCTATTCGATTGTATGCAAAACCGTCGATACCCCAGTTCTGCTGCGCAAGTTTGTCTGGTACCGCCACTCAAACCACTGTGCACCAGCTGACGCAGCACAAAAAAGAAAGCAATATGCAAAGCAATCGAATGCATTTTCAATTTACTTTTATGGTGATTCTTACCGCGCTACGTTTCGCGTCTACCAACGATTCCTGCGGGCAACTAATATAGGCTAAATCTGCACGATAATTTTTTACTGAAAATTCCATTCCGTATACGGGGTCATTTTTGTAACAATATATTGCACCTATTATATTGCTACCGGGAACTGTCAGGGTAGGGAAGAATAAAAATAAAACCCCATTGGGACCTGGAAGCAATCTTGGGAGGAATCAACCCTAAACACGGGAAAGGGCATTGTTTTTAGGGTTGATGCCTCCCCGAGTCGCATCCCTTTCCGATTGCGCACAGTGTTTTATTTTTTCTGTCAGGTGTAATGAACAGAGTTGCTAATCTGGCAGAAACTGTCGCCCGAAAAATTCGAGTTTTAGCGCAACAACAAGCGCGGTGCAATTCATTGATACATTTTAACAGAAACGCGTTACTTCGAAAATATGTCAAAAACTCCAAAACTGAGCTATCGCCGGTTTTGCATACAATTGCATAGAGTTACCACACTGTTTCGCATGTCGATGATGTTGGCCCCTGTCAGTGCAACTCCACAGAGCAACCCAACACCAACGTGTTGGGTGGGGATTTGTGGACCATCGCAGAGGCAGGTTTTGCAGATTTTTGATTGAGTGAGAGAAAATCGTGAGAGGTATCAATGCGATGGTTTTGGTTGGACGGTGTGCGTTGCGACTCTAGGCGAGCGAGCTATCCGATTAATTTGACAGGCTGACATTGAGCGACTTTTTGACGCCAACCGACAATGTATGCTCGTGTCAAAATTCCAAAATGACACTGGTGTCAAAACTACGAACAAGCCCTCACCCACCACACCACCACCATCTTCTCTAGTCACCGCAGTGGTCTTTCACGATTTTGATGCATGAAAAGCAGCGTCGAATAAAGATACAATTTCACCACCATTGAATCGAGATACAATAATTTCTTTTTTTAGTAATACGATCCAATAGCAAGCACCATGGTCTGACACAGATGGTAAATATTGCAACATTTTTTTTGCAAAGGATATTTCATTTTTTTTATTTGCTCACCAAATGTACGATAAGTTGAGCTGCGAGTGAGTTTTCTAACACCACGAAATACAAAAACCTTTCTGCTGCCAAGTATAGCGAAACCTGGAGCGCCAAAATCGCGTATTTACTAGCCTAGCCTATGCCGAACTGTTCCAGCATAATCATTTTCATTGTCATCGCACAACCGTCACTCGCGCGTCCACTCGCGTCGCGTCCCGCAAGTCCACTCCGTGCTTCAAAAACCGCGAGTCGTGAGACTATTTTCGCGGCGCCTCAAGAATACACGAGGAGACTTGTACGGACTCCAGCACGCTGTACGCGTCAGCCTAAAATTCCCCTTCGCGTTTTATTAAATCCGTAAAGAAGCTAGGAGCGTAAGGGATTAGGCATGTCTGCTACGGCAGCGCATAACGTCAGCAGTAGGCGGCCCGATTCCCCGGCGGCTGCTTCCCCGCTGACAGCTTCCCCGCCAGCGGCTTCCCCCGGCGTGCAGTTTCCGCCGGCGGCGCAGCCGGAGGTGATGCGCGCCGCGGAGAAGGACGAGCTGTACGCGGCGTCGCTGGGCGACATGTGTCACGACGCCATTGGCTCGCAGCTCGGCCACCGCGTCGCGGGCCAATGGGGCGGCCCGATCCGCGTGGCAGCGCGGTGTCTTTATTACCTCGTGACCACCGGCGCCGGCAGCAGGACTCTAGGGGAAGAGTACTGCGACATAGTGCAGGTGATGCTTCTCATGTCGCTGCTGTTCCTCCCTCCTCCTCTCCTCCCAGTACCCCGTCCCCTCCGACACACACCAGCAGCAGGACTCTAGGGGAAGAGTACTGCGACATCATGCATGTGGGACTCCGGAGGGTAGTACTTTTCCTGCGTGTGATTCTGCGACATCCTGTACGTATTGCGACAGAGTGAAGGAGTATTGCGACAGAGTGAAGGAGTATTGCGACAGAGTGAAGGAGTATTGCGACAGAGTGAGGGAGTATTGCGACAGAGTGAAGGAGTATTGCGACAGAGTGAAGGAGTATTGCGACAGAGTGAAGGAGCATTGCGACAGAGTGAAGGAGTATTGCGACAGAGTGAAGGAGTATTGCGACAGAGTGAAGGAGTATTGCGACAGAGTGAAGGTGTATTGCGACAGAGGCTGTCGCAATACATGTGGCTGTAGCGGCTCACGTCAGCACACGCGGCGCGCTGCTGCCCCTTTGCACGCCCATCCCGCCCTTCCCAGGTGTCTGGCAGTTACAACCTCCCCCCCACGCCAGCACGTCGCCTCTCTCTCGTGCTGCTGCACTCGCTCCTCCCAGCTGTGGCGGCTCACGTCAGCGCCCGCGCTGCTGCCCGGGGAAGGGCGCTCGCAGCAGCAGAAGAGGGGGGAGAAGCGGCAAGGGAGAGGAGAGCAGTGGAAGGGGCAGCAGGGGAGGGGGCAGCACGGGAGGGGGGATCAGCAGCAGGGGAGGGGGGAGCAAGGGAGGGGGGAGCAGTGGATGCAGGGACAAGGGGAACAACAGGCGGCCCCAGGGGGAGAGATGGGAGCACAATAGAGAGGGGCGGTGTGGATGCAGCACGTGGGAGGTGGTTGGGATGGGTGGCAGCTGTGGCGACAGGGTGGCACTGGGTGGGCCGTGTGACGGAGAGATTGAGGGAGAGAGTGAGGGAGATGGGGAGGAGGGCGCTGGTGGTGTGGGCGGGGTTGGCAGCGCGAGGGGGGGATGTGTTGATGCTGCTGGGGAGGGCGCATCTGCTGCTCTTCTACTGGCACGGGGCGTACCTGCATGTGGCAAAGAGGGTTACAGGGGTGCGATACATCTACACAGCACAGCCTCCTGCCTACTCTCCCAGGTCCGTCTCCTCTCTCTCTGCTGGGTGATTGAAGAAGTGTTTTGAGACGTCTCAAAACACTTCTTCAATAAAGAGGGTGACAGGGGTGCGATACATCTACACAGCACAGCCTCCTGCCTACTCTCCCAGGTCCGTCCGTCGTCTCTCTCTGCTGGGAACAATTCTCTGAGGTAGCCCTTAAAAGGCAAGGCAACCACTGTGCTGCTGGGAAGGGGAGGGCGCATCTGCTGCTCTTCTACTTTTGAGGCACCTCAAAACTACACATCTGCTGCTCTTCTACTTTTGAGGCACCTCAAAACTACACATCTGCTGCTCTTCTACTTTTGAGGCACCTCAAAACTACACATCTGCTGCTCTTCTACTTTTGAGGCACCTCAAAACTACACATCTGCTGCTCTTCTACTTTTGAGGCACCTCAAAACTACACATCTGCTGCTCTTCTACTTTTGAGGCACCTCAAAACTACACATATGCTGCTCTTCTACTTTTGAGGCGCCTCAAAACTACACATCTGCTGCTCTTCTACTGGCACGGGGCGTACCTGCACGTGGCCAAGAGAGTGACAGGCATTCGGTATATCTATTATCTACACAGCCCAGCCACCTGCTTATTCCCCCAGGTTCGTGTGATTGGTGGGTTCACATGCTACGGTGCTAGCCATCCATCCCCCTCCCACCCACGGCAGGTACCACATGCTCGCATTCCCTCCTCTTCTTCCACCTCACCATCCTCCCTTCCCACCCACACCCCCCCCATATGCACTTGGCACATATCCTTCACCCTTGCCCCCCCATCCCCCTCCCACCCCCCCACGGCAGGTACCACATGCTCGCATTCTTCCTGTTCATCCAGCTCGCAATCCTCTCCTCTGATTGGCTGCGCCGCTCCCTGCTGCAGCGCACACCCCTGGCTCACGCCGTACCACTGCCAACCACAGGTGACACATGGCATGACTCGAGGCATGGGGTGAGGTATGGTATGACTCGAGGTATGGGGTGAGGTATGGCATGACTCGAGGCACGGGGTGAGGCATGGGGTGAGGCATGGGGTGAGGCATGGGGTGAGGCATGGGGTGAGGCATGGGGTGAGGCGTGGTATGACTCGAGTCATGGGATGAGGCATGCTCCCTGTGTCTGGCTGCTCGCTCCCACCCCACTTGCTGTCCCTGCTGTCACATCTTCCCTGGATATGCCCAAACGCTTCTCGTCTTCTCTTCTTCTTCCCCACCCAATCCTCAGCCCCACAGGCAGCACCCAATGCCCCACCTGAGTCCAGCAAGGGGTGGGGCGAGGAGGCGGAGGCGGAGGCGTCTCAAGAGGGAGAAGCGGAGGGGGAGGCGGGGAGTGAGGCGAGTGGGCGGTGCTCCCTGTGTCTTGCACCTCGCTCCCATCCCATACCATCCCATCCCTCCATACAAAACCCATCCTCAGGTTCACAGGCAGCAGCCACTGCCCCACCTGAGTCCAGCAAGGGGTGGGGCGCGGAGGAGGAAGCATCTCAAGAGCCTCAAGAGGGAGAAGCGGAGGGGGAGGCGGGGAGTGAGGCGAGTGGGCGGTGCTCCCTGTGCTTGGCTGCTCGCTCCCATCCCACCTGCTGCCCCTGCGGTCACATCTTCTGCTGGTATACTCAAAGCTCTACTCCTCTTCTTCTTCCCCCCTCTCCTCCCTCACTCCTCCCTTATTCCTTCCTCTCCTCCCCTTCTTCTCTCACATTCCTGCCTGCCACCACAGTTTTTCCACTCCTCCTGCCTCCCCCTTTTTCTCACGTGTTATGAGGGTGTTTTTGAGAATTCTCGATGCTGAAGGGTGTTTTTGAGACGTCTCAAAAACACTCCACCTGCCTCCCCCTTTTTCCCAAGCGTTTCCCTTCAACGTTTGTTTTCTTTCGTTCCCCTCTCGTCCACTCTATGCTTCCACACCCCTGGTTTTTACACTTTCTTCTGTTCCCTCTTTAAGCGAGGTGACTTTTGAGTCGACTCAAAAGTCACCTCTGTTCCCTCTTTAAGCGTGTGTTTTTTGAGAATTCTCAAAAAACACACGCGCTTCCACACCCCTGGTTTTACACTTCCTTCTGTTCCCTCTTTATGTTTTGGCCCATCCGCCTGTGTATCTGTGACTTTTTGAGTCGACTCAAAAGTCCCTTCCGCCGGTGTATCTGTGTTTGCCTCCCAGGGGCTGCACAGCCCGAGTGCTCTCCCTTGTCACTCGCCCTTTCCTCGCACTTATCATGCCGTGTCTTGTTCGATGCAACCACCTCGTAATATCTCTCGCCTTCTCCCTCCATTCCATCTACCTCTCCGCTCCTCCCAGGGGCTGCATTGCGGAGTGGTGCAACGAGAAGCCCGAATGCCCTCTCTGTCGCTCTCCAGCCCCCCACTCGTCCCTCCTTCCACTGCACCACGCTGCCTTCTAAGGGCCTGCTGCAGCACACCACACGCCTTCCAGTGATACGAGTTCTGAGGCGCCTCAAAACCATTCAATGGACCTCTATGCATAAAAGTTGGGGGGATGGGGTATGGGGGATTGTACACTGTATAGGCATCAGAATGTTTTTTTAATGACCCTGTGCTCCTCTGTCCTTACTGTAGCTTGGCGTGCTGCAGAATTGTCTTATTGTCTTATTAACCGAAAGAGAATTGTAAAATTGTTAAAACAAGTGCTTTCAGAGCAAATGCAAGAAGGCACCTAGACAAAACAACAACAATAGTCAAAACGTCCACTTGCATGTTCATAGCTTACAGCACCACTTCATGAAGTGCTAGGACTTGCGTGTTCCTTCTTCAGTGCCCCTCGTCAAAACCTTACCAACTAGACGCAGAAAAAATAGATCCTTCAAAAGTTCTCACAAACTTGTGCCCTCATTCACGCTTACTCCCCTTCATTGCCTGGTTTGGAGACGCCTCATGGGCATGCCCATGTGAGTGGTGATGAGTCAAACTGCAGGGGTTGGGGGGAAGGGGGTGGGGGGGAAGAGGGGAGGGGGGGTTTGGTGTTGTGTGTAGGAGGAAGGGGCAACAGAAGCAGCCACACATGCAAACACGGTGACTTTTTAAGTCCGTTTTGAAGAGCTAACTTAGATAATCGGGTAGTGTAAAATGATTTATTTTTTTTAACAGCTCGAAAGTCAAACGTCATAGGAGCGTTGAGAGCTATGGTTAGTTTTGAGTTGACTTTGACGACGTACGGTACGTACCAGAGGGTTGCGGTGACCAGCACTGGTACCCAGCTGTCCGAGATGACTTTTGCGTCGACTCATGAGTCGACTTTTGAGCCGACTCAAAATTCGAGCGTTGGGAGCTATGGTTACCTTTGAGTTGACTCTGAAGACGTACGGTACGTACCGGTTTTTTAGAATTCTCAAGTTGGTTTTTGCGAGGACCAGCACTGCTACCCAGCTGTCCGCTGCTTCTAGCGGGTGTCAAATCGAGCGTGCTGCTGCCGCCTCCGCCGCCATTGCTACTGCTGCTGTGCGTGGCAGGTTCTGCTCTAGCCCAGGGGAAGAAGAACGAACGTGGTGTGTACGACACAGAGCACGGCTCGAGAGGCGAAGCAGGTGGTGCTGCTGATGCTGATTGCGGGTGTGGTGGTGATGGTCGTGGAGATTGTACAGCACATGGTGCTGCAGGTGAAGCGTTTACAGCTGGAGCTGAAGGTTCCAAAGGTCCTCCTCCGGACAGTTTCGCAGCAGGTGGCCGGGAAGCAGTGAGGCGCACATACTTGTGCTGATTCCACTCCGCATGCTCCCTCCACCACGCCTCCTCCCCCGCCCCCCTTCCCGCTCCTCCTGCCTCGCCTTCCCCTGCCGCTGCCCCTCCAATTCCCCCTGCCACTCCTCCCCCTCCCACTCCACCTGCCTCTCCGAGTCCCAGCATCTGGCGGCGCATGTCGCGGCGCACGATGTGGTGGAAGAGGTAGAAGTGGCCCGTGCTGAGCAGCCCGCTGTTTAAGCCACTAACGTCGACTGTGTCAAAGGCCTTGTGTCCGCAGCATAGCAGGAAATCGTCCGAGCCCCTCCCTGCACGCACCTGAAGTACCACGGAAGAATTGCGCCCGTTTGCATGATATTTAAGCTTGAAAAAGCTTCAACTCCGCATGTGGATACGCATTGATTTGACCAAGAGCTGGAGCATGCATTGCGCTCTGAGAATTCTAAAAGAGAAAAGGAAGAACAAAAGAAAAGCACGAATGTGTTTTGCGCGTCCACACCTTGCGAGCACAGTGCCTCATGCTTGGCGTACCTTGGGAATACCGGCGTCCATGAATTCAGAGAGCAGCAGAGCGATGTCGTTGCGAGCCGTGAACAGATGTATGTGCGCATTCTCCCGCACTGCTGCTTGCTCATTATTCCGCACTGCTGGCTGTGAGCTGCTCTGCTCTCCTGCTCCTGATCCTCTTGCTCCTCCTCCTGCTGATGCTGCTGATGGCAGTGGCCTGACAGCTGATTCTGTAAGCCGTTCTGCACCTGGGAATGGAACTGCAGCTCTACCTGCACCTACTTCTTCCCTTGCCCTAGATTCAAGACTGCTATACTGAGGATCTACACTGCGAGACACAGACTCTACACGTACACACGCAAGATTCTCTTGCCAGCGACCACTATCAGGCATAGACCTCCCATTCTCACACTCTCCTTCATTACAGGCACATGAGCTATCGACACATGCTCCTCCCGTTCTCGCAGCTGATTCATAAGCTGCTGCTTCAGGCCCGCTTGAGCCTTTGCGGAAATGTTGACTTGTCCCTTCAGATGAGTTAAGAGCACTGCCAGTCCTGCTTCTTGTCGTGCGCCCATGCTCCCAAGCATCACCGACACAGATGGTCATCACACAATGACACAGATGGTCATCACACAATGACACAGATGGTCATCACACAATGACACAGATGGTCATCACACAATGACACAGATGGTCATCACACAATGACACAGATGGTCATCACACAATGACACAGATGGTCATCACACAATGACACAGATGGTCATCACACAATGACACAGATGGTCATCACACAATGACACAGATGGTCATCACACAATGACACAGATGGTCATCACACAATGACACAGATGGTCATCACACAATGACACAGATGGTCATCACACAATGACACAGATGGTCATCACACAATGACACAGATGGTCATCACACAATGACACAGATGGTCATCACACAATGACACAGATGGTCATCACACAATGACACAGATGGTCATCACACAATGACACAGATGGTCATCACACAATGACACAGATGGTCATCACACAATGACACAGATGGTCATCACACAATGACACAGATGGTCATCACACAATGACACAGATGGTCATAACACAATGACACAGACGGTCATAACACAATGACACAGATGGTCATCACACAATGACACAGATGGTCATCACACAATGACACAGATGGTCATCACACAATGACACAGATGGTCATCACACAATGACACAGATGGTCATCACACAATGACACAGATGGTCATCACACAATGACACAGATGGTCATCACACAATGACACAGATGGTCATCACACAATGACACAGATGGTCATCACACAATGACACAGATGGTCATCACACAATGACACAGATGGTCATCACACAATGACACAGATGGTCATCACACAATGACACAGATGGTCATCACACAATGACACAGATGGTCATCACACAATGACACAGATGGTCATCACACAATGACACAGATGGTCATCACACAATGACACAGATGGTCATCACACAATGACACAGATGGTCATAACACAATGACACAGACGGTCATAACACAATGACACAGATGGTCATCACACAATGACACAGATGGTCATAAGATGGTCATCACACAATGACACAGATGGTCATAAGATGGTCATCACACAATGACACAGATGGTCATCACACAATGACACAGATGGTCATCACACAATGACACAGATGGTCATCACACAATGACACAGATGGTCATCACACAATGACACAGATGGTCATCACACAATGACACAGATGGTCATCACACAATGACACAGATGGTCATCACACAATGACACAGATGGTCATCACACAATGACACAGATGGTCATCACACAATGACACAGATGGTCATCACACAATGACACAGATGGTCATCACACAATGACACAGATGGTCATCACACAATGACACAGATGGTCATCACACAATGACACAGATGGTCATCACACAATGACACAGATGGTCATCACACAATGACACAGATGGTCATCACACAATGACACAGATGGTCATCACACAATGACACAGATGGACATAACACAATGACACAGATGGTCATCACACAATGACACAGATGGTCATCACACAATGACACAGATGGTCATCACACAATGACACAGATGGTCATCACACAATGACACAGATGGTCATCACACAATGACACAGATGGTCATCACACAATGACACAGACCCAGACTTACCCTGCTTACCCTGCATAACAAAGCATACTCACCCTGAGGTCGGGGGCGGCCTGCATGCATGTGACCTTGTCCTGGCGGTACAGGCTGATCACCCCCAGCCCCACCGACACAGACCCCTTAACATACACATCTTCATATATACATATTATATAAATGTATTTAAAATGTACAATAGTGAGTGTACTCACCCTGAGTTCGGGAACGGCATGCATGCATGTGACCTCGTCCTGGCAGTACAGGCTGATCACCCCCAGCCCCACCGACACAGACCCCTAAACATACACATTTTCATATATACATATTATATAAATGTATTTAAAATGTACAATAGTGAGTGTACTCACCCTGAGTTCGGGAGCGACCTGCATGCATGTGACCTCGTCCTGGCGGTACAGGCTGATCACCCCCAGGCGGGCCAGCCCCACCGACACAGACCCCTAAATATACACATTTTCATACATATATATTATATAAATGTATTTAAAATGTACAATAGTGAGTGTACTCATCCTGAGTTCGGGAGCGGCCTGCGTGCACGTGACCTCGTCCTGGCGGTACAAGCTGATCACCCCCAGCCCCACCAATACAGACGGCCAGACTTTACCCAGATACTTCCATCCATACGTAGACACACAGATGTATGATGTAACTCACCCTGAGGTCGGGAGCGGCCTGCATACAGGTGACCTCGTCCTGGCGGTACAGGCTGATCACCCCCAGCCCCACTGACACAGACGGCCGCCCCACGGTGGGCCAGCTGTACACCACCATGGGTCCGTTGAAATCCAGGCCTCTCTGAGAAGGAGGGAGAAGGGAGCAAGAAGGTTGACAAGGTTGGAAGCAGAGTGATCGAGGTGCACACATCAGCAGCAGCCGCCCCACCGTGGGCCAGCTGTACACCACCATGGGTCTGTTGAAGTCCAGGCCTTGCTGGGAGGAGGGGGGGGGGGGGAACGAAGAAGAGTTAGGGAGGGAGGTAACAGATTGATACAGGTAAACACGCCAGTGGCCAGGCCAGCACCGCTAAAGTCCAGCCCTCGCTGGGAGAGGGAGAGACGGGGAAGAACTATGCACACTAGAATCACTGCCCCACCGTGGGCCAGCTGTACACCACCATACGACTGTTGAAGTCCAGCCCGTGCTGGGAGGGGGAGAGGGGGTGGCACGTGAGGGAGGAGAGGGAAGGATGCAAGTCATGACTCACCACTTCAGCTTGGCTTGCCCATCGTGGGCCAGCTGTACACCACCATGGGATGGGACCGTTGAAATCAAGGCTACACTGAGAGAGAGATGGGAAATGCAAGAGAAGAGGAAAAGGCACATGGAGGGATAATGCCCTTGACTCATCCCTTGGAGGGATAATGCCCTTGACTCATCCCTTGGAGGGATAATGCCCTTGACTCATCCCTTGGAGGGATAATGCCCTTGACTCATCCCTTGGAGGGATAATGCCCTTGACTCATCCCTTGGAGGGATAATGCCCTTGACTCATCCCTTGGAGGGCAGGAAAATCAGTCTCAACTTGTCTGACGCCCCACATGTGCGATTTTTGAGAATTCTCAAAAACCGCACACTTGACTAACAGGGCAATAAGTCCCAGCTTGACCGACGCCCCACCGTGGGTGGGGTGGGGGAGCTGTACACGACCACGGGATGACTGAGGATCACACAATGGGGCCTCACTGTGTGGGGCCGCACTGAGGACAGGACAGACACGCTAAGTGTGGGGCGGTTGAAGGGGAAAGGGGCTCAGGTTCGTACCTGCATGAATGCTCCGTAGCCCATGCCCCGGCTGAAATCAGTGAAGCAACTGCAGGGAGGAAAAAAACAACACACGAATCACAACACAACACACGAATCACAACACAACACACGAATCACAACACAACACACGAATCACAACACACGAATCACAACACAACACACGAATCACAACACAACACACGAATCACAACACAACACACGAATCACAACACAACACACGAATCACAACACAACACACGAATCACAACACAACACACGAATCACAATACAACACACGAATCACAACACACGAATCACAACACAACACACGAATCACAACACACGAATCACAATACAACACACGAATCACAACACACGAATCACAATACAACACACGAATCACAACACAACACACGAATCACAACACAACACACGAATCACAACACAACACACGAATCACAACACAACACACGAATCACAATACAACACACAAAGTGCAGAGAGGAATGGGTAAGGCAGAAAAGGAGGAAAAATAGTGTAGGATTTACGAATGGACATACATATGACTTGGATACAAAAAGAGAGGACCCTATCAACATACCCATGCACAGCGTAGCCTTCCACATACATACCGGTAACAATACACTATGCACACACATACCCGTGCACACACATACCCATGCACTCACATACGCATGCAAATACATCCATGGACATAAATACCCATGCACATATCCATGCACATACCCATGCACATACCCATGCACGTCCCCATGCACGTCCCCATGCATATGCCGCGCCCATGCACACAACATACATACCCATGCACATACCCGTGCACGTCCCCATGCATATCCCGCGCCCATGCACACAACATACATACCCATGCACATAGACGAGCACTGCCTTGTTCTCGTCGCGAGCCACATGCTCTCTCAGTCGCTGCTTGAATGCCTCCGCATCCATACTCGTTACAAGCTGCCCCTCCGGCTTCACTTGAGGCTTGCCATTTGGACAGTCCACCTGCAGTTACAAGCGGCAGCGAAGATAAGTTTGTTCCTATTCCAAGCAGTACACTCCCATGCTGTCGATGGGAATGCCAGTACATCATACCATACTATATCACTCACATTGCTATCACTCACATTGCTATCACTCACATTGCTATCACTCACATTGCTATCACTCACATTGCTATCACTCACATTGCTATCACTCACATTGCTATCACTCACATTGCTATCACTCACATTGCTATCACTCACATTGCTATCACTCACATTGCTATCACTCACATTGCTATCACTCACATTGCTATCACTCACATTGCTATCACTCACATTGCTATCACTCACATTGCTATCACTCACATTGCTATCACTCACATTGCTATCACTCACATTGCTATCACTCACATTGCTATCACTCACATTGCTATCACTCACATTGCTATCACTCACATTGCTATCACTCACATTGCTATCACTCACATTGCTATCACTCACATCCACCATTGTCCATAAGCTGCCATACCCCTTGCCCATCTTCTCGTCGTCTCATCCTCCAGTCCCCTCATCCTCTTCCCTTTGCCCCCCAAACAGGCCATCCATAGCATCCTCTCATAACTCACATCCACCACGCCAACGTGCAAGCCACTGTCCATGAACTTGCCATACACCTTGCCCATCTTCTCGTCCTCCCTCTCGCACACCCGATTCGTGACGTAGTACACCTGAGGATGGCACACGATGGCACACGATGGCACACGATGGCACGCGAGCATGGCAGGATGCAGGGGGGGAGTACATGAGGCTAAGAGCCGTACACCACGCCCTCTCCCTCTCGCACACCCGATTCGTGACGTAGTACACCTGAGGATGGCACACGATGGCACACGATGGCACACGATGGCACGCGAGCATGGCAGGATGCAGGGGGGGAGTACATGAGGCTAAGAGCCGTACACCACGCCCTCTCCCTCTCGCACACCCGATTCGTGACGTAGTACACCTGAGGATGGGGCAAGAGCAAGGGAGTACGCAGGAGGTAAGCACATTGTTCGGAAAGCCTTACACCACGCGCCCTTTCCGTACCACACCCTGCGGAAGGCACAATTCGCAGCTTGGATGAATCCACGCCTTACCTGACGCGTCTCAGCAGTGAGATCGTACTTCCCCGATGACTTTTCCTTCAGACCCAGAATTTCCCGCCATCCAAACTCCGCCACAGATCCTGCTCTTTTTCGGCTTGCAGCATCAGAGAAAGTTGGGACCACACACGCCTCTTTGTTTACCTGATGCGTCTCCGCAGCAAGCTCAGCATTCCCCTACATGACTTTCTTTTCAATCCCAGGATCTCCCACCATCCAAACCCCACCAGTTCCTGCCCCTCCTTGCATCGCAGCACCAGAGGAACCATACACGCCTCTTTGTTTACCTGATGCGTCTCCGCAGCAAGTTCAGCGTTCCCCGATCTCTTCTCTTTCAACCCCAGGATCTCCCGCCATCCAAACCCCACCAGATCCTGCTCCTCCTTGGGTCGCAGCACCACCTCTTTCGGCTTCGCCAGCGACGAAACAGCCTCGGCGAACCGGCGACTGGTAACCAGGCACCAGAAGCCGCAATCGCTAGCCGTTGATCCGACTGGTCCGCCATCCGCCATCTTTGCGATGCCTGTTACGAATCCGTCAGCGTTGATTTTCCGTCAGCTCTCGTGATCTCTCAGCTTTCACTCTCTGCCAGCCGTTCGATGCATTCGCGCTCGGCAAGAGCCCAGAGCCGATCAGACTCCTTCACGAGTTTCGGAACATCTAAAAGTTTGGAGGTCCAGACTTCTATTTGAAGTGGTACTACGTTGATCACCCCGCTTGCAATAAATCCGGATCAGTCGTCCTCTCGATGTCTGCACCCTTTCCCAATCTGCTAGCTTTTCGCCAACCACTGCATAAGAACCGCTAAAGGACCGTGAATTGCCGTTCCAAAGCGTGGTATCGCTCTGACACAACATCCATGTACAGCAAAACTTCACTACGATCTCGCACGATCAAGAGCCAATCTGCTCAAAACATCCACCCAGATTCGAGATTCGGCCAGTGCGAAAACTGCCTGCCTCAGGAGGCGTTGCGAAGTTCCCAAGGTTGAGAGATGATCGCAACCAGCGGGAGTGTTAGGAGACTTCTCTCGTCAGGCCTGACCCAAACCCAAGGTCCCAAGATACCTCAAGAAGAGGATATTCGGTTTGGGCTGGTTTGGGACCAGCCTTGGGAGCTCCCAAGGGAAGTGGGACGTGCGTGTCGCTCACTCAATCCGAAGTGACGTTGGAGTTGTCAGAACACCTCTGATGATTAAGTCAAAATATCTATTTCCGATATAGAAACATGGGGGTGTAGCTCACATGGTAGAGCGATCGCTTCGCATGCGATAGGTAAGGGGATCGATACCCCTCACCTCCACGCCAATTCATGCTCTCGACAGTTTTGCCTTGGAACAAGAAACCACCACCGCGATATAACTGGGCTCCCATTGCGGCGCGAGCGTAATACGCTTCTGCTTTTTTTTTTTCCCGTTCGCTGCTCGGTCTGGCCCGTAGTGTCGTTCCCGTTCTGTACGAATGTCGCCGTCATTTATGTAGTCGTGTGCTGCGGCCCTGTCGATTCCGGCATGTGGCTGGGTCCTCTTCATCTGGGTTGTCCTCGTTTGTATAAAATTCGCTACTCGCCATGAAGCTTTTTAGGTCGCCGTGGGCGACCTTCGCCCTGGGAGCTGCTGCCGGCTCGTGCGCCGCGCTTTGCGCTTGGAAGCTCTATTCCGTCTACTCTTCTGACGAGCCACATGAAATCACGTTAGTATCTGCTTCGCCACAGGGTACGCTTGCTAACTGATGGTCGAATATGAAGTCCACCTGTTCTCTTTTTTTTTTATTCCTGTTTCTTTTCTCGGAATTCTTGAGATTCTCGGTATTCTCGGAAGCCGACTAGAAGCGTAATTTTCTGCATTCTAGGCGGCTTTGTTGCATCTCATCTCTTGGATCTCACCTCTCCCCGTCTCTCGCCATTTTTATTAGAACTCTCCAAAACCGCATCCCATGCGGCAGCGGACTGAGGGATGACACGCGCGTCTGCCTTACTCCCTCCATTTTTTTACTCCCACCTTTCGTTTCTTTCCGTCCTCCCTCCACTCCCTTTCGCCTTTTCTTTCCCTCCCTTCCCGTCTCTTCCTTTCTTACCGTCCAGGTATAACGGTGGCCATGCAGGTCTGGCCTCGCTACAGTCTGCAGCAGCAGAGGAGCAAGAACCGCATCATCAGCACCTCCAGCAGGAGCAGCAGCAGCAGCAGGAGGAGGAGAAGCAGCATCACGAGCAGCACCTGAAACCACCTGAAAATTCACCTGATGCAGACTCAGCTCCTGCTGCCGCAGGAATATCTCGCCCTCCTGATTCGCAGCACGGTGCCAGAAGTCAGGGACCTTCTGGTGTGGACGTGATACGTGGCAGTGGCGGATTGGATGGCCAGGATCTTGCCAGCCTGGCAGCGGCTGATGATGACATCATCGTGGAGCAGTTCACCAGGTACCCGTTTTAGGCCCCATTCGCTTTAGGCATGCTAAGCTCAATGTTCAACCAGGTTCATTACTCCGATAAGGGATTTTTTCTGGTTTCCCACTTCCTCTCTCATTCTCCACTGCCCTCTTCTCCTCTCAACCCCGACCGGACCCTCTTCCCCTCTCCCCCATCCCCCCCTATTTCCTTCCTTTCCACTCTTCTCTCCTCCCTTACCTTCCCCTCTTGCTGCTCTTCACCTCCCCTTACCCTTCCCCGCTGCCGGGCAGGAACATTCAAATGTTTGGTCTGCCCGGCCAGCTGGCAGTGCACCGGGCGTTTGTGGTGGTGGTGGGGCTGGGGGGGGTGGGGAGCCATGCTGCTGCGGCGCTGCTGAGATGTGGCGTTGGCAGGCTGAGACTCGTTGACTTTGACCAGGTACCATTGACTTTGCTTGACTGCATTTGACTGCATTTGACTGGGTGGCGTTCGTGGTGGTGGTGGGACTGGGAGGGGTGGGCATCCATGCCGCTGCGGCACTGCCAAGATGCGGCGTTGGCTCACTGAGACTCGTTGACTTTGACCAGGTACCATTGACCTCCATTGACCCTGTTGACTCTGTTGACTCGAGTTGACTGGGATTGACCGGGTGGTATTCGTGGTGGTGGTGGGGCTGGGGGGGGGGAGGGGAGGGGGGGGGTGGGCAGCCATGCTGCTGCAGCGCTGCTCAGATGTGGCGTTGGCCGACTGAGACTCGTCGACTTCGACCAGGTAGGTACCCCGTTGACCCTGTTTACTCTGGTTGACTTGGGTTGACTCGCAATGTCTCGAATTGCCGCCCTGTCGCTGCCACACGAGCAGATGGGGGGATTTCCAAGGCGCAGTGCATGAGGGAGCATTTCCTTGGCATTTTCCCCCTCTTCCTCCTTATTGTCCCCCCTTCCACTGTCTTTACCATGCAGGTGTCACTGTCCTCCCTCAATCGCCATGCTGTTGCCACGCGGGCAGACGTGGGGATTTCCAAGGCGCAGTGCATGAGGGAGCATTTCCTTCGCATCCTGCCCGAAGCGCAAGTGGAGGGGATGACAGCGATGTACACGGAGGAGAACGAGGAGAAAGTTTTGTCCGGGCAGCCCGACTACGTTGTGGACTGCATTGACAATATCGACACAAAGGTCGGAATCAAATCAAATCGAATTGAATAAAATCGAATCAAATCAAATCGAATTGAATCCAATCGAATAAAATCAAATCGAATTTAATCAGGTCTCGTGGAGCAAAGGAAGGCAAAGTTGCGCACAGCTGATTCTTGATACCCTTGAGTGATAGCAACAAAGTAGCAACCTCAAGGCCTCAAGGCCCCTAACACACACAGTTTCTTTTCTTTTCTTGATTGCCGGCCTCCTTTCCCTGCCTTGTTCACAGGCCGCGCTGCTCTCTGCCTGTGTGCGCCGGGGTCTGCCGGTCATCAGCACTATGGGGGCAGGCAGGGGCTGAGGCGATAGCTGCCCCACTCCCCCATGGCCCCTCACCCACAGCGCTCTTCCATGCTCCCCCCTCTCCTTGTTCTTCCCATAGGTCGCGCTGCTCTCTGCCTGTGTGCGCCGGGGTCTGCCTGTCATCAGTGCCATGGGGGCAGGCAGGGGCTGCTGCAGTGATAGCAGCCCCCACAGCCACCAGGCCCCACCCACAGCCCCTCACCCACGACTTTTTTCCTGCCTCTCCTCCCTGCTCTATCCACAGGTCGCTCTTCTGTCTGCCTGTGTGCGCCGTGGCCTGCCTGTCATCAGTGCCATGGGGGCAGGCGCTCGAGCAGACCCCACTCGCATTCGCATCGCTGACATCAGCGAGTCGTCCATCGACCCGCTCTCCCGTGCGGTATGGTACCCTCTCCCGTGCGGTGAGCCATTCACCACTGCTCAATTGCGCCTTCCTCTCATTGCTGAGAGGGCTGCCTGTCATCAGTGCCATGGGTGCGTGCGGGTGCTTGTGTCAATCCCACTCGCACCCGCATCGCTGACATCACCGAGTCGTCCATCGACCCGCTCTCCCGTGCGGTGAGGCGCTCGCCTCGCCACCCACCCACCCACCCACCCACCAAGTGTAAAGAAATATGTTTGTGTGTTTATATACTTAAATATGCATGTATGCATGTATAGACACACACACACGCAAAGCGAGCACACAACGAATCATCACCATCCATCCATCCAACCCACCCCTGCAGGTGCGGCAGCGGTTGCGCAAGGCGCTGGGGGCAGCAGCGGCAGTGGAGGCGGTGTTTTCTCTCGACCGCCCCAAGGCCAAACTGCTGCCAGTTGCTGACGAGTCACTTCAGCCTGCTGACCTCCAGGTGATGTTCAGGCGCTTTTCAGGTGTTTTCGCAGGTGCTCTTTCTGATGATTGTCATCATACACGTTGTACATGGTCCCAGGATCGAACATGTAAACTGTGCATCAGCCTGTAAACTTTACCTTTCTCTTTCTTTCTCCCTCTCTTCCATTCCCCATTCATACTCGTTACAGGTGGTCCCAGGGTTCCGGGTAAGAGTCATCCCTGTCCTGGGAACCATCCCAGCCATGTTCGGCCTGGCGCTGGCGACACGTGTCGTCACCTCATTGGCCGGAATGGACGTGGGGTTTGAGCCGGTGTTGCGGCTGAGTGCGGACCATTACTCGCTGCTGCACCAACGACTGGTGGAAAGAGAGGAGATGCGGTTTGGATCGGCTCAAGAGGTGGAGGTGAGTGCGTGTGTGTGTGTATGGGGTGAGTGTGTGTGTTGAGACTAAGTGCAGACCATAACTCGCTGCTGCACCAGAGACTGGTGGAGAGGCAGGAGATGCGGTTTAGATCGGCTCAAGAGGTGGAGGTGAGTGTGTTGGTGTGGGGTTGGGTGTGTGTGCGTGTAAGTGTGTGGGGGGGGAGGGAGAGGCTGAGTGTTGCCATTCTCTCTGTTTTTTAGGGGTTGGTGGAGAGTAGGAGGTGCATGGGCGCATGTGAATGGGCGCATGTGAATGGGCGCATGTGAATGGGCGCAGGTGCATGGGCGCATGTGCATGGGCGCATGTGCATGGGCGCATGTGCATGGGCGCAGGTGCATGGGCGCATGTGCATGGGCGCATGTGCATGGGTGAATGTGCATGGGCGCATGTGAATGGGCGCATGTGAATGGGCGCAGGTGCATGGGCGCATGTGCATGGGCGCATGTGCATGGGTGAATGTGCCTAAATCCCTATTCGTGTCCTTGCATGTGCAGGTGGACATGGATGACGTCATGCTTCTACCCCTTCCACATGCATGCGTCCGAATCCGAATCCCTGTCCATGCATGTGCAGGTGGACATGGATGACGTCATGTTTGTGGTGAGGGAGGTGTGGAGGGGCCGCAGCGCATGGCAGCTTCTCCGAGAGAAGGAAGCTGCCGAGAAGCTTCTTCACAGCCGTTCAGGGCTGGGAGGGGGTGAAGAGTCACAGCAAGCAGTTGAGACGGAGGAGGAGGGGGGCCAGAAGAGAGAACAGGAAAAGGGGGAGAACATGGGAGAGCAGGCGGAGGAAAGGGGTGTTCAAGAACAGCATTTTGGAGAAAGAACTCTGGGTGTGGAGCAACAAGAGGAGCAGAGGGAAGGGGAGGAGGGGTCCGAGAATGGGGTCCGCGGCGAGGGAGTGAAGGGGGAGGAGACAGACCAGAAGCGGCGGCAGGGGAAGAAGGGGGAGAGGAGAAAACGGGCCACAAAAGCTATCGCAGGTGGAAAGGGAAGTGGTGGTGGAAGGAGAGGAGGAGGAGGGGTGGATATTGGGCGCGCCATCTGGAGGTCTATGGGACATATGACTCTCACCAGGTGATCTCAGAAATGCTTTCCTCCTTGACACTGTTACTTCCCTGCCCATACAAGTTTCCAAACCTGTTTGTTCCACTTGACTTGAGATTCCTGGAACGTGACGTGGTTGGAATGCCGCCGACTTTCTTGCCTTGTGTGGTGGCGTGTGGCAGATGGAACGCGGCACTCCCTCCCACGATTGACAATCTCATTCTCTTCACATTTGACGAGGTACGCATGTAACCCATCGCTGATGCCACGGTTTCTCTCTTGGTGAGGTGTCTTGGACTCTGTTTGAGAAATATGTCCAGATTCCTTGACTGCTGGTACAGAATCAGCGCAAGCGTCAAACCCCTCACCCTGCACTGTCCCGCTGTCCAACTTGCTCTCTTGTGCAGGCGGAAGCACATGAAGCAATGTCAATGGAGCAGGTGGAGTCAGAGCATCCGGAGCTCTTCCAATTGGTGGATGTCACACTGGAGAGAGCTCGGAGATTGTACACGTAGAGTCTACTCTGTTGTTGTGGGTCTGGCCTTGTTCTACAATCTCTTTTTTTTGTAACTTAGCAGCTATTCCTTCTTGTGATTGTGTGGTGCTGTAACGCTGACACGTTCAGTGGCCACGTGTTGCCTGCTTGGTGCTGTTGGAAACAGTAAATCCTAAAGCGACTCTGCCGTGTCGAAACATCACACCAGAAGCGAAGCGAACCATATCGAGGCACACGCGAGTCAACCCTCGGAGGTTGAAAGAGGTTGCCGGAGGTTACGCGAAAGTCAAAGGTCAGCGACCTTTGACCTGACAAGTACAGTACGACAGCAAGGACACACAACTGACTCGCTACAGAGCAGTTGCCCGAGTCGTCACTGTATCGAACCGCAACAGCAACAGTAAAGTAGTTATAACTGTATCCTTTCATATTCCTTGTACTCATATATAAATGCTTGTATCTCTTTGCTTTAATCAACTTACTTTGCCCTCACATACCAGCGCAAGGTGGTTCACAACTCTTCATTAAAGCCAGCAGCTAAAATAGTGACCCCCCCCTTCTAGTTGGGTCCACTTGAAAACTGAAGTTTTTTTGGAACAGTTTCGGAACCAATGAAGTGCTGTGCATGTTTATTTTTTCACTCCTGACGAGTCTCGCTGTGAACGGGGAACACTTGGAAGAGTGCACAATTCTGATTGGCAGCGAAACTCACACACAATGCACACATACTTCTCTGCGAATTTGGCGCAAGGTTTCAATGCCTGTATTCACTCGAGCAGTCATCGAACTTCACAAAACCGAACATCAATCAACAACACAGAATCCAGAGCACACACATATGCCAAGGTGGGCCGACGACCTGGCAGAGCTGCGAGAAACGGCGAGACCTTGGACTTGAGGCTGAGAGAGGTTAAAAATAGGGACAGTGTAGGACGAGGGGGATAGAATGATATCGATGGGGAGAGAGAGAGGAACAACGGCCAGCGAGGGGAGAGCGGAGGAGCGAAGGGAAGAAAGAGAAGAGAGGAGGCGAACGACGGGATGGGAGGGGAGAGGAGGCGAACGACGAGATGGGAGGGGAGAGGAGGCGAACGACGGGATGGGAGGGGAGAGGAGGCGAACGACGGGATGGGAGGGGAGAGGAGGCGAACGACGGGATGGGAGGGGAGGGGAGGACCGTGAGCGCGATGGCAAGGGAGGGGAGGAACGTAGCGCGATGGCGAGGGGAGGGGAGGAACGTGAGCGCAATGGCGAGGGGAGGGGAGGAACGTGAGCGCGATGGCGAGGGGAGGGAGGAACGTGAGCGCGATTGCGAGGGGAGGGAGGAACATGAAGAATCAAAGATTGGCGACAGCCAATCACATTTATTCATGGTGCTTTTCGTTTTGTTTGAAACAGTGCTCGAACGGCCCGTTTTCGGCAGCCACTTTCAAGATGGGACAGGGTTCACTATTTTATATTTCGGTTTCATTAAACGCTTCCGCTATTACAATTGTTCTACCAGAGTATGATGGAGAAGTTTTTCTCCTTCATGTCGTTTTACGAGCAACACCAGCAGTCGGCACCTGCGCAGTCAAACAACAGCAACAACAACAACGTGACTCCAATGAGTCTTGATGGCTCATCATATGCGCGCGGAAATCAGCAACAACCTACCTTTGCTCCGTATGAACGCGGGTCCATCAGCTTCATGCCGCACCCGCAAGCTCCATCTGGACAAGAAAAACAACTGGATGCACTACAAGTTCAGTCGCAATTCGCGCACGTCTTAAAGCTGCAGACGTCAAGGCCCTTCGACGGAAAAGACTTCTTTACCTGGTCGTTCGAATTCGAGTTGATGATGGAAGGCGCGCAGATACTTGGCTTCTTCGACGGGTCTGTGCCATACCCAACAAACGGCACACAGTATGAGAAGCAGCAGTACACATATCAGTCGATGATGGCGTATACGATCCTACTGAGAAATATCACCCCAACTCAGCAGCAGAACATACGGTCTTACCGGGGATTCGGCAACTCCGCGGAACTCGCGTACAAGCACCTGAAGGACCTGTATCAAGCAACAGATAGCGTCAGTCAAAGTCGGCTAATGGCGCAACTGACAACGGTCGAAATGAAACCAGGCGAAAAAGGGATGGCATATATCAGCCGATGTCGCGAACTGCGCGACAAGCTTCTTCGATGCGGAGGGTCAATCTCTGAAGACGCCTTCGTGACAGTCATCATCGGCGGCCTCGGTCCTCAATGGCGCGCAACAAAGGCCATCCTCCGAGCCCACGGAAGAATCTCCGAAGCAGCGCTCTGCGCCGAAATTCACGCCGAGCAGCAAGACATGGACCTGCAAGAAGAACGACACAAGAGAAAGACATCAGTACCGGAATTCGCGTTTCACACTCAGCGACGATACAACAACAACAGCAACCGACAACAACCAAAACCCGTACCTCCGTTCTGTCACATCTGCAAGACGTCTGGGCACCCACGCACGCACTGCCCAAATCGACAACAGCCAACGCCACCACAGCGACAGCTTCGACCCTCAAGCAGCCAAGTTGCCTCAACACAAGCGAACCCCACGACCCAGATTCAAGCCTCAACACCACCTGCCGAACAACCTGCACAAGGAGCAAGGAACATCGTCAGTTGCATGGCAAGACTGACCCGCGTCACTGAATCACCACCACACTACTCACCGGAAGAACAGCTCGACAACAGCACACCCCGCCGCGAGTCACTGCAGCCAAACCCGACATACGCCGCCATCGCCCAGAGTGAACCATCCGGGAAGGACACATGGTTCTTGGACAGTTGCTGCGGACAGCACATGTGCTCTTCAGGACGCTTCGTACAACGAGAGTATCAACTCCAACGTGAAGTAGTCATCACCGTCGCCAACAATCAGAACCTGCGCACACGACGACAAGGCGTGGTACAACTTCAGTCACGAGAAACAAGTGTCATTCTACAAATGACCAAGGTCTTAATCGCAGAAGGTCTCGGCTATAACTTACTGAGCGTCAGTCAGTTGATGGCGAAAGGCATTCACCTCGAAGCAGACAGCACCACCCAGGAGTTCAAACTGTACCACGGAAAGGGCGGCCTCTACATCGGAAAGGCGATCCTCAAGAACAACGTCTTCGTTCTTGATTTCGTACCAGACCTTGGCACCGCTGACAGCGACGGCATCGTCAGCTTTGCTCCTTGGACACATCCTCCAGACCTTAACCCAGACTTCAGCCCCGGCGGCTTCTGGCACTCTCACACGATCCCTGAAACAGAACGAACAAGAGCGTTAGCGACAATTCAAGCAACGACGGCAGCAGCAGCAACAACATCGGCAGCAGCAGCAACAACACCGGCAGTAGCAGCAACAACATCGGCAGCAGCAGAAACAACATCGGGAGCAGCAGAGACAACAACAATAGCAGCGGCAATATCAACACCAATAGCTGGCCCTTCAACGACACCGATCTCCATCGACGATTCACCACCGACACCCGCACAACAACTCAATCCAGCACCACGCGAAGTCCACCGAAGCACAAACGTCACCGCCGGCTTCTACTCCAACTCTGATCTGTATCGGAGATCACCCGGACATCGCGCCACTGAAGGTACCTGGCACGCAAGAATGGGACATCCAAGCAACACAGTGTTAAACAACACGATAAGAGCAGGAGTGCTCGACAAAGACTCACTTCTACTGACCGACGGCAGAGAACTTCAACGAGCCCGTGGAACGTGCTTCACTTGCCCTGAAGCTGACTTACCGCATCAGCCGTTCGTCTCACATCACAATCCAAGCGCACCTGCGTACACACCTCTCGAAAAGGTGTACAGCGACATCTTATACAACCGTGAACCCGGACAAAACGCCTACAGTTACACCATCACCTTCATCGACGCCGCAACTCGATATGTCTGGCACCTAAACCTTCCAAGTCGCGACATGGCTTTCGAAGCCTTTGTCGCCTGGCTTCCAGTCGCAGAACGAGAATCGGGAGCTAAGCTAAAAAGCTTCCAGTCAGACGGGGGAGGAGAATACACCTCACAGAGGTTCAAGCAGTACTTGGCAGAAAGAGGAATCAAGAGGCTCATCTCCCTTCCCTACGCTCACCAACAGCAAGGCGTAGCAGAAAGGATGAACAGGACGCTCCAAGCCACCATGCGCAAGCTGCTACGTGGCATGCACCTGCCCAACCACCAGTGGCCCGAAGCAATGGACCACGCCGTGATGCTGCACAACTTGCTTTCGTCATCATCGCTCCCAAACAACGCATCACCGCATCTGCTGTGGACAGGAAAATTGGGCAGCACAAAAATGTTGAGAGTCTTCGGCTGCATGGTACAGTACCGACCTCCATCTGCACGAGCTGGGCGATTCTCTCAACGCGCACAGTGGGGACTACACCTGGGCATCGAAAAACACTACAACGCGTGGAAAATCTTCGACATCAACAGCAAGGAAACAGTAGCAGCACGTGATGTCGTTTTCTACGAACACCTCACCCTCGGAACTCACCTCATGTACATCGAAGAAAACAGACCTGACCTCTCGGGCGGATTTCATGGGAACCGAGCCTTCGCCTCGGCAGAAGACAAAGCAGACTGGGACGAGCAGAACGTGGAAGGAGCCTCGGAAGCAGCCGGACCTCTCCCTTACTGCTCCGTGGACATCCCAATGGACGACGAAAATCCTCGCGAAAGCATCAACGCCGAAGTCTTCTACGAATTCGCCGACAACGGTTACGTTACACCTGCACGGGTCAACACCAACGAAGCAGAACGAGTAGGACCGAATTTCAATCCAACACCTGAAACAGGAGACGAAGCTGTTTATCCCGAGGACACCACACTCCCCCGCTACTCACAGAGTGGACTTCAGATACTCGGACTCGTCACCGCAGTCCACGGTCCCGCCATTCCTAAAGAGCCTGCGACGGTTCAGCAGGCTCTGGGGGGGAGCACAGGGAAAAATGGCGTGAAGCCATGGACAGAGAATTAAAAGCGCTGGAGGAACGGAACACCTGGAAAGTCGTTCCCATCAGCGTGGCAAGAAACAAGACCATCCTCACCGGGAAATGGGTCTTCCGCGTCAAAACGAAAGCAGACGGCACAATTGAGAAGTTCAAAGCACGCTGGGTTGTACGTGGATTCGATCAGGAGCACGGACGGGACTTCACCGAGACATTCGCCCCGGTCAGCCGACACACCTCACTGCGAATTCTCCTCGCAATCGCCGCCATGAAGAAGAAGAAGCTACGACAGATCGATGTCGCCAACGCGTTTCTCTACGCACCTGTCGACGCGGAGATCTTCGTCGAACTCCCACATGGCACTAACGGAGAGCCGAACAAAGTCTGTCAACTACTGAAATCGCTCTACGGGATTAAGCAAGCCCCGCGGCTATGGCAGCAGTACCTACACGCCCGTCTCATCCGCATTGGCTTCAAACAACTACCCCACGATCAGGGGATGTACCGGCTCACGAAGAACGACGACTACGTCCTGCTAATCGTCTATGTAGACGACCTCCTCTACATCGGCTCGTCCGACAGCATCACCACCTGGTTCGAAGGGGAGCTGCAGCAAGATCTCATGCTCACGGTTTCATCTACCGTCACACAGTATCTTGGGCTCAACATCCGAGAAGAAGACGACGCGATCTACCTCAGCGCCGCAAAATACGCCGACACCATCGCCAAGCGTTTCGCTCTTGCACCAACCGCCATCTCCACACCATATCGCTACACGACAGGGAACAACAAGGGTGAATCCGCTCCACTCAAGCCTGCCGGCATTCGCGACTACCAGAGAAAGCTGGGATGCCTTCTCTTCGCAGCCGTCACCTGTCGCCCAGACCTATCCTACTCCGCAAGCCTGTCAACAGGACTAGGCAAGAATGGTGCATTGAATGAAACAGTTGGGTACAAGTAGCAAACCCTAGTTGGGGTTGTACCCCATATTGGCTACCCCACTACAGCCTACCAACATAAAACACATTACAATTTAACACACCCCCATAGGCAAAGTGGGGGAGAACAAAGGGTCACAAGACCAGTCCAGCAAAGCAACGCAAGCCCAGGGTGGATCACAAAGTCACCACACTCCGAGCACAAGCAGAGGCCACAAGGCCAGTTCACATGCAGTGCTAGATATAGTACAAGACAAGCAATACAGTGATCAAAACCTAGCAAGCAAGCAACAAAGAAAGTCAAGCAGTAAGCAAATGAGGGAATGTGGACACAAGGCCTAAAGAAGTACAGTGTCGCTGATGATCACTAGGCGGGAGCGCCTTGGTGAAGATATCAGCAGTGTTGGCCTTCGAGTCCACGTACACAAGCCGAAGCTGACCGCGCTGCTGCAGCTCTCGAGCAAGAAAGTAGCGAAGAGCAATGTGCTTCGTCCTGTGCTCCAGTCTGTGCTCCTGACACAAGGCAAGGGCCGCCTTGTTGTCGCCGTACAGAACTGGAGGAGAACTAGGCCGCTCTCCCAAGTCAGTCAGCAGGTAGGTGAGCCAGCGTAACTCCTGTGCAGCCATGGCCGTGGCGTAGATCTCAGCCTCACAACTAGAGCTGAGAACAGAAGAAGAGCGGGTGGACCGCCACGAGACAGAACCAGAGCCAAGGCTGAAGGTGTAACCCTGTGACGACCGCTACGTAGCCAGGTCGTCCACCCAAGAAGCGTCCGAGTGACCAGTGAGGACAACTCTGTCGCGTCCTCCAAGCACCAGCCCCATGCCTGATGTACTGCACAAGTAACGCAGCACCTTCTTAGCAGCCTCCCAGTGCTCTCGCCTGTGTCTCCCAGGCGCAACGTAACGAGCAAGGATGCTAAGAGGGTACGCGAGGTCAGGTCGCGTGCAGGTCATCAGGTACATGAGGCAGCCTACAAGCTCTGGGTACGGGCCACTCGGCTCTACGGACTCGTCCGAAGGTGGAGCTGAGAGCGAGTGGCTGGTAGCCAGAGGTGTGGCCTGTGGTGAGGAGAACTGGAAGCCGAAGCGCTGAAGGACCTGCTGCACCATGTGTGACTGAGTCAGGGTAATGGTGCGGCGTGCTCTGTCCCGGGTGATCTGCAAGCCAAGGTAGCTACGCAGCTCACCCAGGTCAGTGCAGGTGTGTCTCTTCTGCAGCTCCGACTTCACACGAGCGAGTGCCTCAGTGTCAGTAGTAGCAAAGACCAAGTCGTCGACGTACACGAGGATGTAGAACGGCGGCAGCGACGTGTCTGTGCGCAGGAACAGTGACGGGTCAGCAGTGGAAGGAGCAAACCCAAGGGCCGCAAGTGTAGTCCTCAGTGTGTCGTGCCACTCGCGTGGTGCCTGGCGGAGACCGTAGACTGGCCGCCGGAGGCTCCACTGGGTACCAGGAGGAAACGACCCAGTAAAGCCAGGTGGGCGGCGCAGCCAGATCTCCTCGTGCAGGCTGCCCTGCAAGAACGCTGTGCTGAAGTCAAGAGAGTGAAGCTCGTAGTCACGCTGAGCAGCAACGTGCAGCAGAACCCGAAGAGTGGTCATCTTCGGGGTGGGGGAGAAGGTCTGGAAGAAGTCAACCCCCTGACGCTGACTGAAGCCTCTAGCAACGTAACGAGCCTTGAAGACAAGCGGAGAACCCGGCGACCGCTTCACCCTGAAAATCCACATGCCATCGACGATGTTCGCCCCAGGAGGGGGAACCTCGTCGACGTAGGTGCCTGTGGATTTCCAGGATGCCATCTCTGCGTCCATGGCTGTCTGCCACTGAGAGGAGTAGGGACCCGAGATCGCCTCTGCGTAAGAGCGCGGAGTGGGGATGTCTAGTGCATCCGGGTCTCCCTCAGGGGCAAGCAACCAGGCCACGAGATGAGGTACAGCAGCCGCAAGAGAGTCAAAGTCCTCCTGCCTGTCCTCAAGGACGTCCGTGCCAAGAGCACACTCACCTCCGACGGACGGAGGACAGACAGACTCAGACTCAGCAACAAGACTGGCAGCGTATTCTAGACGACAGGCAGCAGCAAAGTCGACAAGCTCAGCGACCAGGGCAGACGCAGCAGAAGACTCAAACGACGGGTCAGTGACAACAGTGGCGAGAAGACGCGTAACAGTAGGGTGGGCAGCACGAACACTGTCAGACTCAGGGTCGGGAACGTCAGGAAGAGAAGACGCAGGAGGAGACGGTAGGGGGACACGCTGTGGACCAGTGGAAGGACGAAGGGCCATAATATGCGTGCCAGGAACAGGAGGAGGACGCGGACGCGCGACACGACGACCAGTGGGACCAGTGCGCGCAGTGCGAGCAGTGCGAGCAGCACGAACAGGCGAGGCAGGACGAGACACAGGCTCACGACGCTCCGTAACAAGTCCGGCTGTGCAGTGTAAGGCACAGGAGCAGGGAGGGGGGAGCCAGGCTGGAGGGGAAGGCCAGTGGAAGACGGGAGGGAAAGAACCTGGCGAAGCACCGTGTCAGGCGGTGGCAAAGCCAACGGCGACGGGGGAGTGAAGAACAGGCGCGACGGCGGAGCTCCACAAGCACCTCCAGCACCCGCAGCACCAGAAGCACCAGGACCAGCACCCCCCGCCGCAGCACCCCCAGAGCCGGCGACGTCAGCACCAGAGGCCCCAGCAGCGGCAGACCTCCCCTCGCCAGCACCTCCAGAACCAGCAGGACCAACGTCTCCAAGACCGTCAGCTCCAGTGTCGTCAGCTCCAGCAGCTCCAGCACCTCCAGGAAGAGCACCCCCAGAGTCGGCAGCTCCAACTCCGCTAGCACCGCCAGCTCCAGAGGCCCCAGCTCCAGCAGCTCCAGCCTCAGTGCTCCCAGAACAACCAGCCCCGGCAGCTCCAGTACCCCCAGTACGAGCACCTCCAGGACGAGCAGCTCCAGAACCTCCAACTCCAGCAGGGCCACGAGGACGGCGAAAGCGCCGGACGTACCAGTCACGAAGCTGCTGCTGTGTGAGAGGCTCCCGGAGAGACGGCTCAGCACCCCGAACCGGAGCACCCCCAGACGCAGCAACCCCAGGCTCCGTAGGCTCAGGCGCAGCACCCCTTGGCGCAGTACCCTCAGGCGCAGCACCCCCAGGCTCAGCACCCCCAGGCTCAGCACCCCAAGGCTCAGCACCCCCAGACGCAGTACCCCCAGGCTCAGCACCCCCAGGCTCCGTACGCTCAGGCACCGTACCCTCAGCTCCAGCACCCTCACTCCCAGAACCCGCAGCCCCAGCACCCCCAGGCCCAGCACCCCCAGGCTCAGCACCCCCAGGCTCAGCACCCCCAGGCTCAGCACTCCCAGCAGCACCACCCGCAGCAGCACCTGAGTCACCTGTGACCTCGACAGGCTCTACGACGGGAGGAGGGTCTACCTGAGAGACACCTGAAGGAGCAGGACCCTGAGGGGGAAGGGGGTCTACCGGAGGGGGACCAGGAGCGAGGAAAAGCGGCGGGGGAGGGAGGGGGGCAGTGCGGTAGGGGAAGAGACGGTAAAAAGGAACCGACTCGTCAAAGGTGACGTCCTGAGAGGCGAAGACCCGACGCGAGGTGGGGTGGTAAAACTGCCAGCCAGGCGCGTCAGGGACAAAGCCAAGGAAGACACAGGGAACGGCACGGGAGGAGAGCTTGTCCGCGGACGTATCGCGGACAAGGGCACGAGCACCCCACACCCGGAAGCGCGACGCATCGCCAACCTCCCCCGTCCAACGCAGTGTGGGCGAGGTCTCCGGCAAGGAGACACGGGGCCAGAGGTTGAGCTGATGCGCGGCGTACCGGACAGCAAACGGCCACAGAAAATGGGGAGCCGCCGCATGGACCAAGGAGGTACGAGCGACCTCCATGACCAGGCCAATGCGGCGCTCAGCAACCCCATTCTGCTGCGGGGAGTCCGGAAGCGTGAAGGTCTGCTCGATGCCCTCCGCCTGACAGAAGGTCCTCAAGAGGTCGGAGGAAAACTCACCACCTCTGTCAGAGTGCAGATGCAGGACAGGAAGATCTGTCCGGAAACGGCGGCGGAGCTGGAGACGAACTGTGCGGATCCAAGGGATCAGAACAGCAGGGACCTCACCCTTGGTGCGCAAGGGGAAGACCGTGGTGTAACGCGAGTAGTCGTCGACAACCAGCAAAAAGTACCGCTCACCGCCCTGGCCACGAACGCGGGCTGGGCCCCACACGTCCAGGTGGAGGGTCTGCAGAGGAGCCTCTGTCGGGGGGAACGAGGAGGAGTGAGGAGCGGCGCGCTGCCGCCCCTCGACGCAAGGAAGGCAAGGCGGCGCAGGCGAGGCAGGGAGGGGAGGGAGGGACCTGGGAAGACCAGACACAAGGTGGCGACGGTGCATGCCACGGAGGCGTGGCAAGGAGGGGTGACCCAGGCGGTGGTGCCAGAGAAGAGTCTGGTGTGACAGGGAACGACACTCACAGGCGTGGGCTACCAGACCTGACGCGGACACCTGACCGACAGCAGCGACCTGAGGAGACGCAGTGGTCAGTGTGTAGAGACTCGACCCCGGCTGACGGGTAAACGTAGCCAGGTGACGGCCGGTCCTGGAGCACGTGAGGATCGCCACACGCTGTCCTCCAGGGGTAAAGGTGTCAACCCACTGATCCTGGATGACAGCGTTGCTCACCAGGTTCGTCGAGAACGAGGGGAGGTGGAAACCCGACAACGAGCCAGACGGAACCGCCGGACACGGGAGCACAGTGGTGGACCGTGCAAGGACTGGGCCCCCCGAGGGGTCAGCCAAGGAGACTGGGACCGGTGCAGGAAGCGGAGTGAGCTCAGTACTGTCATGAAAGAAACAGCGGGAAGCACCTGAGTCAAGGGTGAAGGTGTGCAAGGCCTCAGCCGGTGCAGTACCTGAGAGAGCAGTCTCTGTGGGTGCTGTACCTGAGAGAGCAGACTCGCAAGCAGCAGGGACAGCACTGGAGGGAGCAGGTACAGGGGGCACCATACCAGAGAGAGCAGACTCACTAGTACCTAGGGCAGCGGGCTCTATACCTGGGTCAGGCGGCACACACAAGTAACAGTCTCCCTCGGCACTAACAGTCAATGCATACATGGCAGCAATAATAGCATCATAGTCAAGAGCAAAGATATCAACACCAGCCCTCATCAGCTCAGCCCAGCGGGGGCGCTCAACATCCTCGCCCATCTCCTCACGCCAAGCGTCGTCAAGGCGGAAGAAGCAGCGGTACTGAGTGTGGAACTTTCCACACGTCTGCCCCTTGCGATCACCTGTGCGAATGACATAGGAACAGCGGCCACTGCCCCCCGACGTCCCACGCTGAGCAAGCCACTCACGAAGCTGCTGGGTCGTCTGGGGACGCTGCTGCTGCTGGGAGCTCTGGCCCGAGCCGGTGCCTCCACTCCGACCTCCACCGCCGCCACTACCTCCGCTCCGACCGCCACCGCCGCCACCGCCACCGCCGCTACCGCCACCGCCGCCACTGCCGCCGCTGCCACCACCGCCACTGCTCCCGCCGCCGCCCCCGCCTCCGCCGCCGGCCCCACTCCCACCAGCACTCCCGCCACCGCTCCCTCCAGCACCGCCTCCCCCCCCACCTCCCCCACCCCCTCCCCCCCCAGCGCCACCCCCGCCACCCTTGCCCCCCTTGCCCTTGCCGGTGCGGCGCCTCCCACCAGGAGTAGAAGCAGCGCCAGCAGACTCAGCACCAAGGAAGTCAACAGCAGCAGCAGTAGCATAGGAGGGAGCGAGGGGAGAGGGAGAGCACCCCTCAAAGATGGGGGTGCGAGGAGCGCCGCGAGCAGCACCTACAGCTACAATGCTCTTCTCGGCTGCTAGCAGCTTCTCCTCTAGGAGGGCGACAGTGAGCTCAGTGGGACAGCGAGCAAGGAAATAGTCGCGCACTGAGCTGAGGGTGTCAGGGAGACGGGTGACTATGAAGTGGAGTGTCCAGTACAGTGGAGGGGGGTTCTTAGCGCAGAACTCGGTGGGAAGGGCGGCACGCAGGCGAGCGTCACTAGTGCGAAGGTGGGTGATAAGATCGGCGACTGTAGCAAAGGTAGCAATTTAACAAAGCCAACTCGCCACCTACCTCAAAAGACCCGAAGCAGAGCACCTAGCAGAGCTCGACCGCGCTCTTCACTACCTCGTCAGCACCCCGACGATCGGGCTAACCTATCACAAGAACGCAACTACACCGACTAAGCTAATCGGCTACGTCGACGCAGACCATGCTGGTGACTCAGACAACAGACGCTCGCGCACCGGCTACATCTATCGCCTTGAACCTATCGGTCCTATCTCCTGGCAGTCGAGCAAGCAGGAGTTAATCGCACTCTCATCAGCTGAAGCAGAATACATTGCACTCTGCTCAGCCACCAAAGAAGGACTTTATCTTCGCGAGCTACTGGAAGAAGCGAAATTAGCTGAGTTACCTAACTTCACCCTGTTCTGCGACAACCAATCGGCAATTCGCATCGCCAACAAAAGTGGCTTCGCGAACAGAACGAAACATATCGCCCTGCGATATTTCTTCGTGAAAGACGAGATCGAGAAGGGGAGACTTGAACTATCCTACTGTCCCACGTCCGAGATGGCAGCCGACTATTTGACCAAGAAACTCGGAAAGCAGAAGTTCGAGTACTGCATGCTGCTGACTGGACAAGGCCACGTCATCAGCAGCGACACTCCAGAAGCGAAGGGGAGTGTTGGAAACAGTAAATCCTAAAGCGCCTCTGTCGTGTCGAAACATCACACCAGAAGCGAAGCGAACCATATCGAGGCACACGCGAGTCAACCCTCGGAGGTTGAAAGAGGTTGCCGGAGGTTACGCGAAAGTCAAAGGTCAGCGACCTTTGACCTGACAAGTACAGTACGACAGCCACACAACTGACTCGCTACAGAGTAGTTGCCCGAGTCGTCACTGTATCGAACCGCAACAGCAACTGTAAAATTGTTATAACTGTATCCTTTCATATTCCTTGTACTCATATATAAATGCTTGTATCTCTTTGCTTTAATCAACTTACTTTGCCCTCACATACTAGCGCAAGGTGGTTCACAAACTCTTCATTAAACGCTTCCGCTATTACAATTGTTCTACCCCGAATTTACCCCTGCAAAAGATCCTAAGGGCTATCTCAGCCCAACAGGTGCAATCTATTTTCACCAAAATGGCACAGCTTTTTGAATTACTTGGCAAACTTTTAGGCACCGTACAATTCATGTTACAGTTGTTCACACCGGATCGCGAAACATGCTGCCAGCTTAGTCAAGAGTCACACCCTGCATACACAAGGAAGAAATAGGTGCCACAAGCGGGTCAGCCTGAACCAAGATGGAGCCCAAACAACAGTCAAATCAGATGCAGAACAGAATTTGGAATGCCTCACCTACGGAGGTTCAAACGTGGTTCGTGGGATTACCTTGCCCAGGGGGAATCCCTCACCTGGGGGAGGTGTCTCAACTCACCTCCTCACCTGGGGGAGGTGTCTCAACTCACCTCCTCACCTGGGGGAGGTGTCTCAACTCACCTCCTCACCTGGGGGAGGTGTCTCAACTCACCTCCTCACCTGGGGGAGGTGTCTCAACTCACCTCCTCACCTGGGGGAGGTGTCTCAACTCACCTCCTCACCTGGGGGAGGTGTCTCAACTCACCTCCTCACCTGGGGGAGGTGTCTCAACTCACCTCCTCACCTGGGGGAGGTGTCTCAACTCACCTCCTCACCTGGGGGAGGTGTCTCAACTCACCTCCTCACCTGGGGGAGGTGTCTCAACTCACCTCCTCACCTGGGGGAGGTGTCTCAACTCACCGCCTCACCTGGGGGAGGTGTCTCAACTCACCTCCTCACCTGGGGGAGGTGTCTCAACTCACCTCCTCACCTGGGGGAGGTGTCTCAACTCACCTCCTCACCTGGGGGAGGTGTCTCAACTCACCTCCTCACCTGGGGGAGGTGGCTCAACTCACCTCCTCACCTGGGGGAGGTGTCTCAACTCACCTCCTCACCTGGGAGAGGTGTCTCAACTCACCTCCCCACCTGGGAGAGGTGTCTCAACTCACCTCCTCACCTGGGGGAGGTGTCTCACTAACCAGGAAAAAAGCCCTCACCTGGGGCGGGTCGAACTTGGCTCCCAGCTCGCTGAGCTTCTTGTGGGACTGGGCATAGTCGGCAAAGAAGGCCGCCTGGTCGGCAGCGTACTTCTCTGCGTACACCTTAAAGCCCGCATCCTCAAACAGGGCGGCGTCTGTCGGCAGCACCAGCAGCTCCGCGTCTGTCTTCTCCTTGATGTCCTGGGAGGTGGGGGGGGGTGATTGGGTGATTGGGTGGTTGGGAGTGCTTCTCTGCAGCTGTCGGCAGCACCAGCAGCTCCGCGTCTGTCTTCTCCTTGATGTCCTGGGAGGTGGGGGGGGGGGGGGGGGGGGGGGGGGGGGTGGTTGGGAGAAAATGGGATGAGAGGTCAGCGTTTGGTTGAGCCCCAGAAGGGTGCTTCGCTTCTCTGCGTCTGTGGGCAGCACCAGCAGGTTTTGAGCAGAGCAGGCTGCCAGGCAGGTTTTGAGCAGAGCAGGCTGCCAGGCAGGTTTTGAGTCAACCCAGAAATGGTGATGCGGCAACTAGGCAAAGAAAAGGGGGTTCCATTCACCCAGAAGTAGCCACTCCAAGGTCAAGGACTGGCCGCCAGGCGGTTTTCGTGTCGACTGAGAAATGGTTTCAGGGCCACAACACAAGAGGGGGCGCACTCACCCGGAAGTAGGAGTTGTCGAATCGCAGCCACTCCACGGTCCAGGACTGACCGCCCGGCGCACCAGGACCGTCCTTCTGCAGGTATTGAAGAGTTTCAACGGGGGAGGGGGAGATGGCAGGAGGGGAGAAGGGGGTGCGGGAATGGGGAGAGGGAGAAACAAAGGGAAGAGAGAGGACGGAGAGAGTGAGGGGCGCAGAGGGTGTGTGGGAGAAGGGTTGGATTCAGAGTGGTGGCTCACCTCACCATGCCCACCATGCGAGTACCCTTTGTAACAGAAACACAAGCACCACACCCAGCACATTCAACATCCCTCATATCATCACACCTACCAGCACCCCTCTGCATGTTTCACCGTGTAGTTGGTCTCTGCCTTGCCCCACCCACTTGTCTCCTGCCTACTTACAGCTTTCACCCAGCACAACCCAGAACCATCCCCTTATCCAACACCCCTCCGCATCACTGCACCGCCACCACACCCATCACCCCTCGCACAACTCACCGTGTATTTGGTCTCTGCCTTGCCCCACCCGCTCCTCTCCGGCCTAGCACGGCCTAGAGTGTGCGCACCAGACAGGGCAACAATGTCCTGTGGTGGGAAAACGGCAGGGATGGGCGGTGTAAGGTGGGGGAGAGGCAGAGATGGATGGATGCTGTAAGCCCCCCAGGGTGTGCGTGTGCGGTCCAGACCAGACCAGACAGGGCAACAATGTGTTGCCGTGGGGGCAATGAAGGCGAGGTGAATTGAGGGGTGAATTGCAAGTCCCAAGCCCCAGTGTGTGCGCAACAGACAGGGCATGAATCTGAGTCGCTTTTGAGAATTCTCAAAAGGGCATGAATGTCGTGCCCTGTGCCCTGTGACAGGCCATGGAGGCAGGTGGGAGCACATGTAGCTCTGTGCATGTATGCATGCGTTACACTGCGTTATGCTCACATTGCCACAATCACACATTGTGGTAGAGAGCACCATCCCTGGTTATAACCATGCTGAAGAGTCACAATTTCTTATAATCACACCCCTTCATGATCCACTTTGTCATCAAGGCCTATGAAGTAACATACAATCACTAGAAATACCTTGCCATTACAATCTCACTGTTTTACAGTCACACCGCGTTATGACTCACCTCGTCATCCAGGCCCACGTGGTAGAACACCCTGCGCATCATAGTCAAACTGCCACGTAATCACACAGAGTTATGCTCACCTTGTCGTCAAGGCCCATGCGGTAATACACCTTGCGCAGGTGATCCGCAGGGGACAGTGGGCCCGCATCTGCTGTGGGGAGGCCCATGCGGTGGAACCTCTAGCCCGCACATCCCAACGTCATTGTATTTTTTGTAGTCACACTGCCTTACAATCACACCACTGCTATGACTCACCTTGTCATCAAGGCCCATGCGGTAAAACACCTTGCGCAGGTGGTCAGCTGGAGAGGGTGGGCCCGCATCTGTTGACGGGAGGATGATGCGCAGGGTGCAGGAAAGATGGAGGAGGGGAAGGAGCAGGGTGGAGAGGGGATGGGGGAAACAGGAAGGGGACGAGAATAAATAAATCAGGGGAGTGGGAACTGGTGGGGGTGGGATAGTGAGGATGGTGAGGAGATGGGACCACGGGCAAGCTGACAGTGCAGCACGCGCACGTGGCTCAGGCGTCGGAGCGTGACTTGCCTGGGAGTGTGCCGTCAGGAGTGCAGTCCTCGGGTCCCCTGGCGTCCACACGGCCGTACTTCATCGGAATCTTGGGACCTCCGGCGAGCTGCCACACGCACGTACAGCCGCACACAAGCACGGGCACAGGGGGAAACAGCAAAGAAACAACGATTCTGGGAGTCAGCACGACGGTGCTCATACCTGCTGCGCTGCACAAGACATTCACACGAAACCCAGCGACTGCTCATCCCTGAGAAGTCGAATCAAGCAGCAACTCTCGCGACCTTGGCGAGCCGACTGAGCTCAGACGGGACTAGCACAGTGCACAGAACGTAACCCTGCGACCCTTGGCCCCCATCTGAGAAAATGCCGATGCGGAAACAGGCGAATGTCATGTAACCAGATGCTTGCGAATGTCGAGCAAATGCCTCGACTGCTCATCCCTGAGAAGTCGAACCCCAGCATGACAAGCCTCGACTGCCGTGCGGCCTTCTGAGGCACCGGATAAAGCATCAACATGAACACGGGCTAACCTCGACTGCTATGGCGCTGGCGAGCTGGAAAAGGTCCGCGTAGCTGACGGCGGGGTACTTCTGCTTGATGGGCTCCAGCAGTGCGATGGCGCCCGCCAGACCTGGGGGAGAGAGGGTGGGAAGGCAGGGAAGGAGGGCGTGGGTGGTGAGTGGTGGGTGGTGGGGGAGAGTGGGAGTAGCAGATGAGGTAGGAGCGTAGCTGACGGCGGGGTACTTCTGCTTGATGGGCTCCAGGAGCGCGATGGCGCCCGCCAGACCTGGGAGGGGAGGGGAGAGCGGAAATAGGGAGAGAGCGGGGATGTGAGAGGGAGGGAGAGAGGTGACCGCATTGTGGAAGGGAGGGGGAAAATGGAGGGGGGAAAGAAAAGGGAAAGGGGAGGGGGAAAGGAATGGGGAATGGAAGGGGAAAATTGGAATTATTTAACGGGTGAAGCGTGAGGATGAGCGGATAAAGAAGAGGCATCCGCGAGTGGCGGTAGCCCTGAACGTGGAAAAAGTACAGGAGCTTCTCGCACGAGTGTGCACGGGCCGTACCAGCTTTGGCGCTATGCTCAATCTCGGGCTTGAGGTGGTATGTCCTGAGTCGACTCAAAACGTACCAGCATTAGCGCCGTGCTCGATTTCAGGCTTGAAGCGGATGCTGGCTGTGGCTCCGCCCGCCTCTTCAGGCGCCTCAAAAGTCGTCCTTTGAGTCGACTCAGAAGCCAACTCGGTTTACCGTGACACACTTTCTGAGTGGAACCAGCAGTCAATTCGTACCAGCATTGGCGCCGTGCTCGATTTCGGGCTTGAAGCGGATGCTGGCGGTGGCGCCGCCCGCCTTGGGCCACTCGGCAATGCTCTTGGTGTACGTGCCCGCGTCGTGCCAGCCCAGACGGATCTGCACGCACACGGAAACAAACGGAAGGGAACGGGGGAGGAACGAGAACGAACGGGAACGGGCTTTTGAGATGTCTCAATGGGCGCCTGCCTTGGGCCACTCGGCGATGCTCTTGATGTACGTGCCCGCGTCGCGCCATCCGAGACGGATTTGCGCAAATGCGGAAATGAACGGGGAAGGAACGGAACGATGGCAGGAGAATCTGACTGCTGGAACCAAACAGAAGAGTTTTAAAGGTTCATGACGATATGGTTTTGTTCGTAGGGATTGCGAGGCACCTGAACCGTCATGTTTATTATATATCTAACCGAGTCGTCAGAATTGTAGTGCCCATTATCCTATGTAAACCCTAGTCATACGAAAAAGGTTCCAAAGTACCGACAATCTAGTACCAGGATGGGGCTGCAATGCTTCCCCATAGTGAGCTCCTTCGGATCATTCCTTTTTCCTACATCGAATCTAAATGAGAGAATAATTTCTACAACTCGGCATTCTCGTACCAGGATGGGGTTGCAGTGCTTGCTCTTGATAAGCTCCTTGATCTCGTCCCTGGCTCCGCGCAGCTGCTCCACGTCAGCAGACGCGCGAGCACCGGTCGAGCTCGCTGACCTCCTCAGAAAGGCGGTTCCGCTCAGTTGAGCAGGCGCAGCCTGACGCGGAATGTACGGATTCGTATATTTCTCATTCAGTCTTGCTGAGACTTCTCAGAACGCAATCCGCTGACTTGGTGAAGAATGATTTGCTGGCATATGAGAAGGAACATGCTGACCATGGGATGCACACCTCGTAAAATTCCGAAATTGAAAACTGAAGCATTCTAACCATGGACTGGTACATTGAAATCTTATAGTGCTGGGTAATGGCACTACTAGCGATTTCCACGTTTCGATTCCTGACAAGCTTACACACAGATGTTTGCTGCACGGAATGTCTTACATTGAAACCAGAGCCCAGGAAATCCGACTGTAGCACCAAGGGTTTGCTGAGCGACGCGGTCTTGGATCCCGCGAACGACGCCGAATGCAGCCGCCTAGCAGCAGCACGGAATGGCGAGCGGATGCCGGGGAAAGCAGACGCAACGGCGGACTGGAGATGGACGGCGGCCATGGCGCGGAACGAGCAGGCAGAAACTAGTTGTTCTGCTGTTCTTTGGTGTGTTCAGGGAATATTGCTTTGCAGATATGTCCTTGAGAGATGCGGTTTTGAAGCTTGCTGATTTCTGCAGCTTGCTGACATCAGGGAGATTTCGAATTCCCTTGAAATTGCCTTGAAATTCAAGGGAAATTGCTGGTCAGCCAGTTTCGAGAAATGTACTTTCGCGAAGGATCTGGTTGAGATTGGATTGCAAGCACGGACTACCGAATGGTTATGTGGCACCTGGAAATGTGCCGAGTGTGTCAGCCAGCTTGCCCTGGTTCACGAACCACCTGAACTTTAGGGAGAGCCAGCGTGGAGAAGCTCATTGGCTCGATTTGGAAAGCTTATTCGTGCACAGTCAAGGCGAATCAATGTTCGACAACTCAGAAGGCCGCTACACATCAGCGAGTTTTGATAATCGTAGTTACTCTGTTTCCAGAGTTCGCATTCGGTATTTTCTAGAAGCTGACGAAGGGCGTGCGAGGAGAAGTGCCGGTTGGTCAATTCAGCTGCTGTCAGAGCAGGAACACCACCATTGGCAAGTTAGACCAAACCCGGGTCGCTGCTGTCTCACGGACTGACATTGTTTTCTGGGCAGCTAAAACTCTAGGAAAATGTTGAGGTTGAATGTGTGGAATGCCCTTTTCTGCAGTTCCGTGCGTTGATTTTTACTAAACCAGCGCGCCATGTTCAGATTACATGGGTACAGTAAAATATGCTTATGCCCATACCAGCCTGGTCAAACGTCACCGACAACCAGGGCTGGAATTAGGTGTGTGGCACCGAGCGCCTCAGAAGGGGCAACCGTGTCGCAGGCGCTCTCGCAATGTTGTGCGCTGATGGCGCAAGCCTAAAGTCAGGGAGGGACCGCCCCGCACGGAACGGCACCAATAATGACCCTCCCACCCACCCCCACCCCACCCCACCCCACACGCACCTCTCCTCCATCCCGCCAGATTCCGCACTCCACCCGCCCGCTCCTTCCCTCCTCCCAACTTGATCTATCGAGCCCTCGTTCACAAGCCAACCCAGATGACGGGTCAAACATGACGGTTCTGTTCTGCGATAGCAAAAATCATACTGCCCGCCGTATCATCTCCCACCACTCCAGGCGGACTGCTTCCCCCACCTCCCCGAATACAAGTTTCTGTAGTATGTCCTTGAACCCCAGCTGTTTTGACTCGTCACCCTCCGACCAGACCTTCCTGAATCCGTCCTCGTCAACCAGATCCCCCCTCCAACACCCAGCCCTTCCCCCATTTCCCCCCACTCAGTTACATAGCACTTTCCTTCCGCCACCCCACCCCCACGTTCGGTCGGTCATCAGCTTATCACCAGCCCCACAATTATCGTGCCTCCCCTTCCTCCCATCACAATCCAGCGAATACAATCACAAATCACAATTAGGGCGCATTTCAGGCCTCGTAACAAGTGACTTCCGAACAAGTTGGTCGTCGTACGCGACCAAACTTGTTACGAGGCCGTTGTTGTCCTCCTCCGAACAAACAAGTCTGATCACTGATAACGTGGGTTGCGGATGTACACCATTAGGTCGCAGCCAGTAAAATGGCGCGTCACTTCACTCTCTGCGAAGGTCTACAGGTCCAGAAACTAACGGCCTTACGAGCCAAAGTTTTTGTTGGTGCTGCCCAAAACAAATGTTCAGTCGCGACCCGCTCATATGCAAACATCACCCCGTCCCCCACTCGTTTTGACCGTCTAGTCTTCAATCAGTCCAACAAATTGAGGGTGACGAATACCCGTCGCCTGCTATCAAGTAGACGGTGCGCGATCGGGGAAGCATGATCGCCAACACTTGTATTGGCGCCAGATGTTAGCAAGAAGTTGTTACGAGGTTTTGGTCGCCCAGACTCGCACAAAGTAGCAAAAAGTCGTTAAGCAGTCGCTTGTTACGAAGATGCTTGTTCGTAACTACCTGAAATGCGCCCTTATACGTTACCATTCTGCCTATCCTGCCGTCCGAGTCACTGCTGCCCAGTCAGAGTCACTGCTGCCTTCATGTGAGATACACTCAAGAGCGTCCTCCTACTTCGTTCTAACCAGGGAAGCCGCGAAAATCGTCATCGCCTGTAATCCACGTCGGCCCGACGCCTTTCTCCGAACATCATTTTCAGTTATACCTCCTTAATATAGGCTCGTAGACTGTCAGCCGTTCGCCGTGTCACACAGATCAGACTCCCAATGGCTCGAGTATCGGTGAAAGGACTGGCGGCTCTTGTGCTCGTTGCTGTCGTCATCTTGTGCGTGATGCAAGTCGCGTCAGCTTATACCGGGTACCAGCAGATGGTAGCGAAGCTGAAGAAGAAGGGGTACAGCACCTCCCTTGCGGCGTGGGAAACGTCTGGTGAGTCACGGCTCGCGAACGCCTCGTCCGCTGCTTGTAACAGTTCAATGGTCCGCTGTAACAGTTCTTTTCCCTGTGGTCAAGGTGTGAACACCACACTATTTACGAAAAGGTGTGAACTTTCTTCTATGTTCTAGTCCGACTTTTGAGTCGACTCAAAAGTCTTTCCGCGGAAAGGTGTGAATTTCCTTTCTATGGCCAAGAAGGACATGGGGAAGCCGAAATGTGGCAGCACCTTCGTGAGTTTTAGTCTTCTGAAACTGAAGTTCCATTCCCTGTCTTTCAGTGGGTTAAAAAGAATAGGAGACCAGAATAGGCGAACACGAGCTGGTGCGGACGACTGGAAGCGCGCAGGCGGCGACTGCGATAATTCTTCGTCGGAGTGGGCATGTGTGGTTGTTGCGCTACTAACATCGGCTGTCACCCCTCAAACGCTGAAGTTTCCCGTTTTCGCGCGATACCGTGCCGCGCTAGCCATTTTCCGTTTCGCGCGATGCCGTGCGCGCTAGCCTTTTTTCGGGCCTCCCTGAAGGTCACTCTCCTCGTGCGATGAGTCAACCTTTGAGGCTCCGAGGTGACTTTTGAGTCGACTCAAAAGACGACCTTTGAGGCGCCTCAAAACTTTAAACTCTTGAGACCTCTCTAACCTCGCCATTTTTCAGGTCTCCCTGAAGATCACTCTCCTCGTGCGATGGGACGACCTTTGAGGCTCCTCAAAACTTGTCTCATTGCCCGCAAACCTCTTCAACTGACTTTCTATGCGGCCTAAGGATAGACTCATATGGATCGTGCTCGAACCGCCCATCACCTCTAGTGCCGTCCATTTTACCCCAGGCCTCAACAACACCTTCAAGCAGTACCTGCCAACGTCGCAGATGACGGTACCGGAGCCGGCTATTTCCCATATCCTCGTGTTTCTTTGTCGCCTTCCCCTCCACCCTGGCTCTCCCCCAGGCCTCAACAACACCTTCTAGCAGTACCTGCCAACGTCGCAGGTGACGCTACTGGAGCCGCCTCCTCCTGATGTCGCTGTGTCTCTTACTCATCCCCCATTCTCCCCATCCCTCCTCCTGGCCCCAACAACACACCTCCAAGTAGTTGCGATATAACACCCAAGATGATGGTGCTGGTGCCGTCTTTTTATCATATCTTTTGACTCGATTCAAATGCTGATTTCGCAGACGACTGTGCTGCTGGTGCCGTCTCTTTCTCATGTCCTCGTGTCACTTTCTCCTCCCCCATCCCCCAATCCACCCCCAGGCCTCAACAACACTCTAAAAAAGTTTCTGCCAACGTCGCAGTTGACGGTGCTGGTGCCGCGCAACAGTGCCTTTGGCAAGCTCACGGGCAGCTTCCAATACTCGAAGCTCAAAAAGAACCCCAAGGCCCTGCTGCAGGTCATGTCGTTCCATGTGTGGAAGCAACGCTTCTACGAATCCACTCTTGGGACACTCGCAGTTGGAACGCAGGTGAGAATGGCTGCTGCAACTATTTTCGCTGTGTTTTCAGTGTGCTTCTACGACCCACGCTGGAGGCGCTCACAGTGAAAACGCAGGTGAGAATGGCATTAAAGCGGAAGCATGGCAGGATGAGTAGCAGGTCATGTCGACGTCTGGAAGCAACGCTTGTATGCCTTCACTTTGGAGGCGATCATAGCATGCACGCATGTCGAGCATAGGACTGCAATGCATGGCAACATACGGAACAGGTTTTAACATGCCTGATAGGATTTGTCCTCTCTTCCCCTGCCTCCTTTCTTCTCTTGTTCCTGCATTTCGGCACCCTGGATTTCAAGTTTGTGATGAGGAAGACTGACGCCAAGCCACAAACGTTCAACAATGCACGGGCGTATGAGAGACTTACGATCAATCTTTCTTTCCCCCACTCCGTTCCTCCCTTGTTGCTCCTGCAGTTTGGCACCCTGGATTACAAGTATGTGATGAGGAAGACAGGCGCCAAGCCTCAAACGTTCAACAAGCTTGGAGCTACGGGAGGGCTCAAGATTATAGATCCAGACCTGTATGCGGACCGGCAGGTTATCGTGCATGGGATAGACACTGTCATCATCCCACCCAAGATTCATCCATAAATGGATGGGGAAAAGGGATGGAAAAGTTGTTTCTTCTCACACAGTAAATTATTGCCCTTATGGGTGTTTTAGTGGTTATATAATCCAATGGTGTGGTTTCTGTGAGGATGCTAAAGAAAGCAGAATCCTTATTATGCACAAAATTGTAATGCACGAAAACAAGGTGACAATACAATATACAGTCATACCTGGGATGTAAGTGGAGTTGCGCTTATAATAAAGCGCCCAGTAATGGGGTAGTACACCTAGTCCGCGGTAAATTCACCGACGGTATCTTCACCACCTGGGTGTACTTTCCCGCGGTCAAGTTAGTTTACGAAGGTAGTTTCGCATTCGGAGAGGGTAGAATCATGCATTCCCTTCGCCAGATGACGGAGAGTGGAAACTTCGGAAATGCTGATCCCGCCCTTATCTCGAGTCACTAAGTGCCGGTTTATGATACTGAAATGCATCCTAGCTGTATGCGATTAGCCTCGGAGCCTCAGGATGCCCTTCAAATTACCCGAAAACGCACATAGGGTGCCTGGAAGAAAAACATTCGCGCGGTGAATTTACTGCGGGCTAGGTGTAGGGGGTTTTGGGAGGAGGATCTGGCCGACGGAGGAGACCTGCCGGCGAGAAAATTCCTTACCTATCCTGGTTCAGGCGAACCCCTCGCCTAATACGGTAGCGCGATGCCATGTGCCTGCAGATTCTGCATAACAAGGCTACAGTATCGCGTTTGATTCCGACTGTTGGAAATATAAGGCGTAAGAAAGTACATATGCTGTTAGGTTTTAGTGTAATCCCCTCTATAAGCTTCTAGGTCCTACAATAATTGCACAATTATTGTAGGGGGCTGCATTATTGGAGTTTAGAGGTTTGGGGGTAGAATTATTGCTACTCCTTGGTTGGGGCTACCATTATTGGTGGGGATGGCTAGACTATGGAAGGGTAGCTGCATGGATACAGTAAATGCCCTGCTGTGTGCTTGTTCAATCCAATCTATTGTCCTGAATCCATTCAGTTGCAAGGTTCTCTTGCTATTCTATTCTACAATCAAGGCTTCCGCTACGACGGCACTATGCCTTTCTAGCACCGACGACTCGCGTCCATGCGCAACTGTACACATGATGCTCATTTAAGTCGCCCATGGTTGCCTTGTAAAGAGGGCGCGTTAGTGATTCTTGAAATTCGCAAAGGTTCCGTTTATTCGCAGCTAGCAAAAAATGATTCGTTCGTGCTAAAAAAAAACAAAACAAAAAAAAAAAAAAAAAAAAAAAACAAACAAACAAACAAACAACAACAACTTTTTCGTTGACATTTGACTTCGGTCTCTTCAGTTTGACTTCGGTTTCTTCGTTACTATTGGTTCATAATCACTGCAACTTGCGCGAGGTACTTGTAACTGTTAAACTGTATTATGCTTGTAGGCTGTAGTGGGGTAGCCAATATGGGGTACAACCCCAACTAGGGTTTCATATTTGTACCCAAACTTCTACTAGTTCATTCATTCTTGCCTAGTTATCTTGAGATGGTATTCAGAGCAAAAGGTCCCTAGGACCTACCGACCGTTTTTTTAGGGCCCACCACCGCTCGCATGCGGTTACCACGCTACCCCGTGCCCTAGCCTCGTAGCGCCCTCGTGCGCCCTCGTTAGCGCCCTCGCGCGCCCCTCGTTAGCGCCCTCGCGCGCACCCTCGTTAGCGCCCTCGCGCGCCCCTCGTTAGCGCCCTCGCGCGCCCCTTGCTAGCGCCCTCGCGCGCCCCTCACTAGCGCCCTCGCGCGCCCCTCGCAGTGTCGCCCGCCCGCCGAGCCGCCCGCTCGCAGCCCGCTCGTCCCGCTGCCCGCTTCGCAGCCCGCCCGCCCGCTCGCTGCCCGCTTCGCGGCCCGCCCGCTTCGCAGCCCGCTCGCCCCGCTGCCCGCTTCGCAGCCCGCCCGCCCGCTCGCTGCCCGCTTCGCGGCCCGCCCGCTTCGCAGCCCGCCCGCCCGCTCGCTGCCCGCTTCGCGGCCCGCCCGCTTCGCAGCCCGCTCGCCCCGCTGCCCGCTTCGCAGCCCGCCCGCCCGCTCGCTGCCCGCTTCGCGGCCCGCCCGCTTCGCGGCCCGCCCACTTCGCAGCCCGCCCGCCCGCTCGCTGCCCGCTTCGCGGCCCGCCCGCTTCGCAGCCCGCTCGCCCCGCTGCCCGCTTCGCAGCCCGCCCGCCCGCTCGCTGCCCGCTTCGCGGCCCGCCCGCTTCGCTGCCCGCTCGCAGCGCCGCCCGCCCGCCCGCTACCTGCTTCGCAGCGCCGCCCGCTGCCTCACTGCCCGCTTGCTGCGTCGCCCGCCCGCCCCGCTGCCCGCTTCGCAGCCCGCCCGCCGCGCTTCTCGCCTGCTGCTCCCTGCCTGTGCACCGCCGCTTGCTCCTGCTGTGGCTGCTAGCTTCGCTCTAGCGCGTCCCCTCTGCTGCTGCCGCTGCTCTGCTGTGCCCTCACGCCTGAGCTATGGCCTCTATTCGCGTTCTTTCCTTCGATGCTGAGGGCCGTCCCGTGCAGTTCACTTCCTGGCTCGACGACCTGCAGTTGTATCTTATGAGCAATAGCACGGACCACATCTCCCTCTATGACTACGCGTCTGGTGCTGCTGCTGCTCCTGCTGCCACAGCCGAGCTTAGTGTTCGTTCCCACTGGCAGACTCGTGACGCAGCTGCTCGCCTAGCCATTCGCAGTCACCTGCCGCTAGCTGAGCTCGAGCATTTTGGCGACTGCAAATCCGCTAAGGCCCTGTACGATGCTGTCGTTGCTCGCTACTCCTCGCCTGCCACAGCCGAGCTTAGCCGCCTCATGCTGCCGTACCTGTTCCCCGATCTGTCCACCTTTACTACAGTCGCCGATCTTATCACCCACCTTCGCACTAGTGATGCTCGCCTGCGTGCCGCCCTTCCCACCGAGTTCTGCGCTAAGAACCCCCCTCCACTGTACTGGACACTCCACTTCATAGTCACCCGTCTCCCTGACACCCTCCGCTCAGTTCGAGACCACTTCCTTGCTCGCTGTCCCACTGAGCTCACAGTCGCCCTCCTAGAGGAGCAGCTGCTCGCGGCCGAAAAGAGCATTGTAGCTGTCGGTGCTGCTCGTGGCGCTCCTCGCACCCCCATCTTTGAGGGGTGTTCTCCCTCTCCCCTCGCTCCCTCCTACGCTGCTGCTGCTGCTGTTGACTTCCTTGGTGCTGAGTCTGTTGGCGCTGCTTCTGCTCCTGGTGGGAGGCGCCGCACCGGCAAGGGCAAGGGGGGCAAGGGTGGTGGTGGTGGCGCTGGGGGGGGAGGAGGTGGGGGAGGTGGGGGGGGAGGCGGTGCTGGAGGGAGCGGTGGCGGGAGCGCTGGTGGGAGTGGGGTCGGTGGTGGAGGCGGGGGCGGCGGAGGAAGCAGTGGCAGTAGTGGCGGCGGCGGCGGTGGCGGCGGTGGCGGTGGTGGCGGTGGTGGCGGTGGCGGTCGGAGCGGTGGTAGTGGTGGCGGCGGAGGTCGGAGTGGAGGCACTGGCTCGGGCCAGAGCTCCCAGCAGCAGCAGCGTCCCCAGACGACCCAGCAGCTTCGTGAGTGGCTTGCTCAGCGTGGGACGTCGGGGGGCAGTGGCCGCTGTTCTTATGTCATTCGCACAGGTGACCGCAAGGGGCAGACGTGTGGGAGGTTCCACACCCCGTACCGCTGCTTCTCCCGCCTTGACGACGCTTGGCGTGAGGAGATGGGTGCGGATGTTGAGCGCCCCCGCTGGGCTGAGCTCATGAGGGCTGGTGTTGATGTCTTTGCTCTTGACTATGATGCTATTATTGCTGCCATGTATGCATTGACTGTTAGTGCCGAGGGAGACTGTTACTTGTGTGTGCCGCCTGACCCAGGTATAGAGCCCGCTGCCCTGGGTACTAGTGAGTCTGCTCTCTCTGGTATGGTGCCCCCTGTACTTGCTCCCTCCAGTGCTGTCCCGGCTGGTTTCGAGTCTGCTCTCTCAGGTACAGCACCCACAGAGACTGCTCTCTCAGGTACCGCACCGGCTGAGGCCTGTCACACCTTCACCCTTGACTCAGGTGCTTCCCGTTGCTTCTTTCGTGACAGTACTGAGCTCACACCGCTTCCTGCACCGGTCCCAGTCTCCTTGGCTGACCCCTCTGGGGGCCCAGTCCTTGCCCAGTCCACCACTGTCCTCCCTTGTCCGGCGGTTCCGTCTGGCTCGTTGTCGGGTTTCCACCTCCCCTCGTTCTCGACGAACCTGGTGAGCAACGCTGTCCTCCAGGATCAGTGGGTTGACACCTTTACCCCTGGAGGACAGCGTGTGGCGATCTGCACGTGCTCCAGGACCGGCCGTCACCTGGCTACGTTTACCCGTCGGCCGGGGTCGAGTCTCTACACACTGACCACTGCGTCTCCTCAGGTCGCTGCTGTCGGTCAGGTGTCTGCGTCAGGTCTGGTAGCCCACGCCTGTGAGTGTCGTTCCCTGTCGCACCAGACTCTTCTCTGGCACCACCGCCTGGGTCACCCCTCCTTGCCACGCCTTCGTGGCATGCACCGTCGCCACCTTGTGTCTGGTCTTCCCAGGTCCCTCCCTCCCCTCCCTGCCTCGCCTGCGCCGCCTTGCCTTCCTTGCGTCGAGGGGCGGCAGCGCGCCGCTCCTCACTCCTCCTCGTTCCCCCCGACAGAGGCTCCTCTGCAGACCCTCCACCTGGACGTGTGGGGCCCAGCCCGCGTTCGTGGTCAGGGCGGTGAGCGGTACTTTTTGCTGGTTGTCGACGACTACTCGCGTTACACCACGGTCTTCCCCTTGCGCACCAAGGGTGAGGTCCCTGCTGTTCTGATCCCTTGGATCCGCACGGTTCGTCTCCAGCTCCGCCGCCGTTTCCGGACGGATCTTCCTGTCCTGCGTCTGCACTCTGACAGAGGTGGTGAGTTTTCCTCCGATCTCTTGAGGACCTTCTGTCAGGCGGAGGGCATCGAGCAGACCTTCACGCTTCCGGACTCCCCGCAGCAGAATGGGGTTGCTGAGCGCCGCATTGGCCTGGTCATGGAGGTCGCTCGTACCTCCTTGGTCCACGCGGCGGCTCCCCATTTTCTGTGGCCGTTTGCTGTCCGGTACGCCGCGCATCAGCTCAACCTCTGGCCCCGTGTCTCCTTGCCGGAGACCTCGCCCACACTGCGTTGGACGGGGGAGGTTGGCGATGCGTCGCGCTTCCGGGTGTGGGGTGCTCGTGCCCTTGTCCGCGATACGTCCGCGGACAAGCTCTCCTCCCGCACGCTTCCCTGTGTCTTCCTTGGCTTTGTCCCTGACGCGCCTGGCTGGCAGTTTTACCACCCCACCTCGCGCCGGGTCTTCGCCTCTCAGGATGTCACCTTTGACGAGTCGGTCCCTTTTTACCGTCTCTTCCCCTACCGCACTGCCCCCCTCCCTCCCCCGCCGCTTTTCCTTGCTCCTGGTCCCCCTCCGGTAGACCCCCTTCCCCCTCAGGGTCCTGCTCCTTCAGGTGTCTCTCAGGTAGACCCTCCTCCCGTCGCTGAGCCTGTCGAGGTCACAGGTGACTCAGGTGCTGCTGGGAGTGCTGAGCCTGGGGGTGCTGAGCCTGGGGGTGCTGGGCCTGGGGGTGCTGGGGCTGCGGGTGCTGGGACTGAGGGTGCTGGAGCTGAGGGTACGGTGCCTGAGAGTACGGAGCCTGGGGGTGCTGAGCCTGCGGGTGCGGGGCCTGGGAGTGCTGGGACTGCGGGTGCTGGAGCTGAGGGTACTGTGCCTGAGAGTTTGCCGTCTGGGGGTGCTGAGCCTGGGGGTGCTGCGACTGGGGGTGCTGAGCCTGCGGGTACTGAGCCTGCGGGTACTGAGCCTGGGGGTGCTGCTACTGAGCCTACGGAGCCTCGGGTTACTACGTCTGGGGGTGCTCCGGTTCGGGGTGCTGAGCAGTCTCTCACACCGCAGCAGCTTCGTGACTGGTACGTCCGGCGCTTTCGCCGTCCTAGTGGCTCGGCTGGAGTTGGGGGTGCTGGGGCTGCTCGTCCTGGGGGTGCTCGTACTGGGGGTACTGGAGCTGCCGGGACTGGTTGTTCTGGGAGCACTGCGACTGGAGCTGCTGGAGCTGGGGACTCTGGCGCTGGCGGTGCTAGCGGAGTTGGAGCTGCCGACTCTGGGGGTGGCGCTGCTGCTGGTGCTGCGGACCCGCCTGGTGGAGCTGCTGCTAGAGCTGAGGACCCGAGCGGTGGCGCTGCTGCTGGTGCTGGGGACCCGGACGTTGGAGCTCCTGCTGGTCCTGAGGACCCGGCCGCTGGAGTCTCTTCTGTTTCTGGAGACGCTGCGCGGCCGCGACCGTACTTCGTACCGCTCCTTCAGCAGGTTCTTGGGCAGGCTCCTCCTCCTTGTCCTCCTCCCTCCGTAGAGTGTCCTCCGCCTGTCCAGCCGCAGTCACAGTTACCGCCTGCCTCGCCTCTCCCTGCTCCCTCTCCTTACGCTGGTCCCACAGGAGGTCTTACAGAGCGTCGTGAGCCTGAGTCTCGTCCTGCGTCGCCTGTTCGTCCTGCTCGCACTGGTAGTCGTGTCCGTCGTGAGCGTCCTCCTCCTGTCCCAGGCACTCACTACATGACTCTGCGTCCCTCTACTGCTCCTCGGCGTGTCCCTCTACCGTCTCCTCCTGCGTCCTCTTTGCCTGCCGTTCCGGACCCTGAGTCTGACCGGTATCGCGCTGAGCACCCTACAGTCACGCGTCTCCTAGCTACTGCTGTCACTGACCCTACCTTTGAGTCCTCGGCTGCGTCTGCTCTGGTCGCTGAGTTGGTTGACTTTGCTGCTGCCTGTCGTCTAGACTACGCTGCTAGCCTTGTTGCTGAGTCAGAGTCTGCGTCTGTCTGTCCTCCGTCCGTCGGGGGTGAGTGTGCTCTTGGCACGGACGTCCTTGAGGACAGGCAGGAGGACTTTGACTCTCTTGCGGCTGCTGTACCTCATCTCGTGGCCTGGTTACTTGCCCCTGAGGGAGACCCGGATGCACTAGACATCCCCACTCCGCGCACTTACGCAGAGGCGATCTCGGGTCCCTACTCCTCTCAGTGGCAGACAGCCATGGACGCAGAGATGGCATCCTGGAAGTCCACAGGCACCTACGTCGACGAGGTTCCCCCTCCTGGGGCGAACATCGTCGATGGCATGTGGATTTTCAGGGTGAAGCGGCTGCCAGGTTCTCCGCCTGTCTTCAAGGCTCGTTACGTTGCTAGAGGCTTCAGTCAGCGTCAGGGGGTCGACTTCTTCCAGACCTTCTCCCCCACCCCGAAGATGACCACTCTTCGGGTTCTGCTGCACGTTGCTGCTCAGCGTGACTACGAGCTTCACTCTCTTGACTTCAGCACAGCGTTCCTGCAGGGCAGCCTGCACGAGGAGATCTGGCTGCGCCGCCCACCTGGCTTTACTGGGTCGTTTCCCCCTGGTACCCAGTGGAGTCTCCGTCGGCCAGTCTACGGTCTCCGCCAGGCACCACGTGAGTGGCACGACACACTGAGGACTACACTTGCGGCTCTTGGGTTCGCGCCGTCTACTGCTGACCCGTCGCTGTTTCTGCGCACAGACACGTCGCTGCCGCCGTTCTACATTCTCGTGTACGTCGACGACTTGGTCTTTGCTACTGCTGACACTGAGGCACTCGCTCGTGTGAAGTCGGAGCTGCAGAAGAGACACACCTGCACTGACCTGGGTGAACTGCGTAGCTACCTTGGCTTGCAGATCACCCGGGACAGAGCTCGCCGCACCATCACCCTGACTCAGTCACACATGGTGCAGCAGGTCCTTCAGCGCTTCGGCTTCCAGTTCTCCTCACCACAGGCCACACCTCTGGCTACCAGCCACTCGCTCTCAGCTCCACCTTCGGACGAGTCCGTAGAGCCGAGTGGCCCGTACCCAGAGCTTGTAGGCTGCCTCATGTACCTGATGACTTGCATGCGACCTGACCTCGCGTACCCTCTTAGCATCCTTGCTCGTTACGTTGCGCCTGGGAGACACAGGCGAGAGCACTGGGAGGCTGCTAAGAGGGTGCTGCGTTACTTGTGCAGTACATCAGGCATGGGGCTGGTGCTTGGAGGACGCGACAGAGTTGTCCTCACTGGTCACTCGGACGCTTCTTGGGTGGACGACCTGGCTACGCAGCGGTCGTCACAGGGTTACACCTTCAACCTTGGCTCTGGTTCTGTCTCGTGGCGGTCCACCCGCTCTTCCTCTGTTCTCGGCTCTAGTTGTGAGGCTGAGATCTACGCCACAGCCATGGCTGCACAGGAGTTACGCTGGCTCACCTACCTGCTGACTGACTTGGGAGAGCGGCCTAGTTCTCCTCCAGTTCTGTACGGTGACAACAAGGCGGCTCTTGCCTTGTGTCAGGAGCACAGACTGGAGCACAGGACGAAGCACATTGCTCTTCGCTACTTTCTTGCTCGAGAGCTTCAGCAGCGCGGTCAGCTTCGGCTTGTGTACGTGGACTCGAAGGCCAACACTGCTGATATCTTCACCAAGGCGCTCCCGCCTAGTGATCATCAGCGGCACTGTACTTCTTTAGGCCTTGTGTCCACGTTTCCTCACTTGCTCACTGCTTGACATTCTTTGTACTGTACTTTATATATATCTTGTTGCTTGCTTGCTAGGTTTTGATCACTGTGTTGCTTGTCTTGTACTATATCTAGCACTGCATGTGAACTGGCCTTGTGGCCTTTACTTGTGCTCGGAGTGTGGTGACGTTGTGATCCACCCTGGGCTTTGCTTTGCTTTGCTGGACTGGTCTTGTGACCCTTTGTTCTCCCCCACTTTGCCTATGGGGGTGTGTTAAACTGTATTATGCTTGTAGGCTGTAGTGGGGTAGCCAATATGGGGTACAACCCCAACTAGGGTTTCATATTTGTACCCAAACTTCTGCTAGTTCATTCATTCTTGCCTAGTTATCTTGAGAGTAACGTGGGTGCAACTGGCTGGTAGAAAAAAATCGGGTGCATGCTTTCTAAAAGGTGCAGACCGAATTCGCGTGCAGTGGTTGGGCATCATGTGTAATTCATGATGGCGTCGCTTCGACGTGCATGGCTGAACCCGTCGCCTGCTCGCGCACGCCCCGCAGGCCCGCAGCCCGCCGTCGCAGAGGCCGCCCGTCCGCAGCCGCCCGTCGCCTGCTCGCGCACGCCCCGCAGCCGCCCGTCGCCTGCTCGCGCACGCCCCGCTGCCCGCAGCCGCCCGTGCGCCGCTGCCACTGCCGCACGTGCGCATACGCAGCTGCCGCCCGTGCGCTGCTTCCGCTGCTGCTTGCGCACCGCCGCCTCCTGCCGTCGCCGCACGTGCACTGCTGCCGCCTGTGCGCCGCCGCTGCCCGTGTGCCGCCGCTGCCCCTACGCTGCCGCTGCCCATGCGCCGCTGCTGCCCGTGCGTCGCTGCCGCTCGTGCACCGCTCGCAGCCGCTGCCGCCCGTGCGCTTCTGCAGCCGCCGCCCGCGAGGCGCTCGCTCCCACTGTTTTTTCTACCTACCGCGCACACTGCTGCCGCTGCAGCTGCCACCAGTGCGCCGTTGCAGCTCCTGCTGCCACGCTCCCTACTACTGCCGCTCGTGTGCCACTACGGACAGTCGACCCCGCCCGCGCCTTACCTAGCGGCCCCGCCGGCCCCGTTGACCCTACGCACACCTTTCCAGCGGCCTAGTTCCTACTCCTACTACTGTCACTATGGCTAGTCCTCCCGTTCTAGCTTTCGATGCCGAGGGCCGTCCGGTGAAGTTCGAAACCTGGCTAGATGACCTGCACCTGTTCCTACAGCTCACTGCCAAAGAAGACATCTCACTGTACGACCACGCCCTAGGCCATGCTACTGCCCCTGACACGTCTGCTGACAGCACTCTACGCTCTCAGTGGCAGACTCGTGATGCGCACGCTCGCTTTGCTATTCGCAACTCCCTGCCGCTAGACGAGCGCGAGCACTTCGGCCAGTGCAAGACTGCTAAGGACCTCTACACCGCTGTAGTTGCCCGTTACTCCTCACCCGCTTCTGCTACGCTAGGCCGCCTCACTCTCCCCTACCTGTTCCCCGACCTAGCCTCCTTTCACACTGTCGCAGACCTCATCACCCACCTTAAGACTAGTGAGGCCCGCTTTCGCGCTGCTATGCCTGCCGAGTTTCTCACTAGCAACCCCCCCCCGCTCTGGATCACTCTCTACCACATCGTCACCCGCCTCCCTGACTCTCTGCGCGCAGTCAGGGACCACTTCCTCTCTCGCTCCCCCACTGAGCTCACTGTTGCCCTCCTCGAGAAGGAACTGCTTGCAGCTGAGGCGAGCATCGTCGCTGTAGGCACCTCTCGTGGCGACCCCCGCACCCCGTTCTTCGAGGGGTGTTCCCCTTCCCCCCTCCTCCCCTCTGTCGCCTCTGCTGCTGCTGTCGACCTCCTTGGTGCTGAGAAGGTCGGGACCGCGTCTGCTTCGAGCGGGCGCTGCAGGAGCAAGGGAGGCATGGGTGGAGGTGGTGGCGGAGGAGGTGGGGGTGGAGGCGGTGGGAGTGGAGGCGCGACTGGGGAGGCTAGTGGCGGCAGTGGGGGAGGAGACAGCAGCGGCGGGAGCGGTGGCAGGGGTGGAGGCGGCAGCGGAGGTGGAGGTGGTCGTGGCGGCGGCAGGGGTGGAGGTGGCCGAGGCGGTGGTGGTGGCGGTGGTGGTCGTGGAGGCACTGGCGGAGGCCCGAGTCAGCAGCCCGCCCCGACGCTTCAGGCCGCCCGTGAGTGGTATGCGCAGCGTGGCTTTACCTGCACGTACGTCATTCGCACAGGTGACCGCAGCGGCCAGCAGTGTGGGAGGCCGCACCCCACGCACCGCTGCTTCGCGCGCCTTAACGACGCGTGGCGCACCCAGTTTCCTGATGCCGCTGAGCTGCCGCGCTGGGCTGATCTGGAAAAGAGGGGTGTTGATATTTGGGCTCTAGACTTTGATGCTATTCTCACTGCCATGTATGCCATGTTTATTAGTGGAGAGGGTGCTCAGTACTTGCGTGTTCCGCCCGACCCGGGCATTCAGGCCAGTCCGGTTGCCGCTCTAGGTGCTAGTGCGTCTGCTCCCACAGGTCCTGGTGAGGCTGCTGCCCTAGGTGCTAGTGCGTCCGTGCCCCCTGGTACTGAGTTGACTGCAGCACTGCACACCTTCACACTGGACTCAGGTGCCTCTCGCTCTTTCTTTCGTGACCGCACTGTCCTTGAGCCACTCGCTCGGCCAGTTGCTGTCTCCCTTGCTGACCCCTCTGGGGGTCCGGTCATTGCGACCTCCTCCACTGTTCTTCCTTGTCCTGCGGTCCCGTCCGGCACGCTTTCAGGTCTCTACCTCCCCTCGTTCTCTACGAACTTGGTGGCGGGTTGTGCGCTCCAGGACTCGGGTGTTCACCAGTTCACCCCTGCCTACGAGCGCGTGACACACTGCACATGTGCTCGGACGGGTCGCCACCTGGCTACTTTCACTCGAGAGCCGGGGTCGGACCTGTACACACTGACCACTGAGTCCCCTCAGGTAGCTGCGTCTGCGTCTACGTCTGCGTCTTCGTCAGGTCAGCTGTCCGCCCCCTGCTCGTGTCGCTCTCTGGCGCATGAGACTGTCCTTTGGCACCACCGCCTTGGTCACCCGTCTGTGCAGCGCCTTCGGGCCATGCACAAACAGGACCTTGTTGCTGGTCTTCCCAGGGTGCTCCCTCCCCTTCCCGACTCACCTGCTCCTCCCTGTATTCCCTGTGTCGAGGGGCGGCAGCGCGCCGCTCCTCACTCCTCCTCCTTTCCCCCGACGACTGCTCCCTTGCAGACGCTCCACTTGGACGTGTGGGGCCCAGCCCGCGTCCGTGGACAGGGTCAGGAGCGGTACTTCCTGCTCGTTGTTGACGACTTCTCGCGCTACACCACGGTCTTCCCCTTGCGAGCCAAGGGTGACGTACCTGATGTCTTGATCCCTTGGATCCGCAGATCTCGTCTCCAGCTCACCAGGCGTTTCCGCTCCGACTTTCCTGTCCTGCGTCTGCACTCTGACAGAGGTGGGGAGTTTTCCTCTGGCCTCCTGGAGGCCTTCTGTCAGCAGGAGGGCATTGAGCAGTCGTTCACGCTTCCGGCCTCTCCACAGCAGAATGGGGTTGCTGAGCGCCGCATTGGTCTAGTCATGGAGGTCGCTCGTACCTCCTTGAGTCATGCGGCTGCCCCCCATTTTCTGTGGCCGTTTGTGGTCCGATACGCTGCGCATCAGCTCAACCTCTGGCCCCGTGTCTCCTTGCCCGAGACTTCTCCGACACTGCGTTGGACGGGAGAGGCTGGCGATGCGTCGCGTTTTCGGGTCTGGGGATCCCGAGCTTTTGTCCGCGACACGTCCGCGGACAAGCTCTCCCGTCGCGCTGTCCCCTGCGTCTTCCTTGGCTTTGTCCCGGACGCCCCTGGTTGGCAACTCTACCACCCCACCTCGCGTCGTGTCCTGGCCTCTCAGGACGTCACTTTTGACGAGTCCGTCCCCTACTACCGCCTCTTCCCCTACCGCACTGCCCCGCTCCCCCCCCCGCCTCTCTTCCTCGCTCCAGGTGCTGAGGTACCAGACCCCCTCCCCCCTCAGGGTGCCGCTCCCTCAGGTGTGTCCCAGGTAGACCCGGGTGAGCCTGTCGAGGTAGCTGTTGACTCTCGTCCTGCGTCTGGGGGTGCTGAGCCTGGGGGTGCTGAGTCTGGGGGTGCGGAGCCTGGGGGTGCGGAGCCTGGAGGTGCTGAGCCTGGGGGTGCGGAGTCTGGGGGTGCTGAGTCTGGGGGTGCTGAGACTGAGCGTGCTACACCTGGAGGAGCCCTCTCCTCCCAGCAGCTGCAGGAGAGGTACCTCGAGTACTGCCGCCTCCGGAGAGGTGCTGCTGGAGCTCGTCCCGGTACTTTCCCTCCTACCCAGGAGCTCCCCCCCATTCAGCAGATCCGAGAGTGGTACACACGCCGCTGCAGTCTTCGGAGTGGTCCTCCGGGTGCTGAGGACCCGAGCGGTGGCGCTGCTGCTTGTGCTGAGGACCCGGGCGCTGGAGCTGCTGCTGGTGCTGAGGACCCGGGCGGTGGAGCTGCTGCTGGTGCTGAGGACTCGGACGTTGGAGCTACTGCTGGAGCTGAGGACCCGAGCGGTGGTGCTGCTGCTGGTGCTGAGGACCCGGCCGGTGGAGCTGCTGCTGGTGTTGAGGACCCGGACGTTGGAGCTGCTGCTGGTGCTGAGGACCCTGCCGCTGGTGTCTCTGCTGGTTCTGGAGACGCTACGCGGCCGCGACCGTACTTCGTACCACTTCTTCAGCAGGTTCTTGGTCAGGCTCCTCCTCCCTGTCCTCCTCCCTCAGTAGAGTGTCCTCCGCCTGTCCAGTCGCCGTCACAGTTACCGCCTGCCTCGCCTCTCCCTGCTCCCTCTCCTTACACTGGTCCCACGGGAGGTCTTACAGAGCGTCGTGAGCCTGAGTCTCGTCCTGCGTCGCCTGTTCGTACTGCTCGCACTGGTCGTCGTGTCCCATGTGAGCGTCCTCCTCCTGTCCCTGGCACTCACTACATGACTCTGCGTCCCTCCACTGCTCCTCAGCGTGTCCCGCTACCGTCTCCTCCTGCTTCCTCTCTGCCTACTCTTCCTGACCCGGAGTCTGACTCCCGTCGTGCTGCCAGTCCCACTGTCACCCGTCTCCTCGCTACTGTTGTCACTGACCCTGCCTTTGAGTCCTCTGCTGCGTCTGCTCTAGTCGCTGAGTTGATAGACTTTGCTGCCCGGTGTCGTCTAGACTACGCCACTAGCCTTGTTGCTGAGTCTGAGTCTGCGTCTGTCTGTCCTCCGTCCGTCGGGGGTGAGTGTGCTCTTGGCACGGACGTCCTTGAGGACAGACAGGAGGAGTTCCAGTGCTTTGCTGCTGCTTTGCCCCACCTCGTGTCCATGCTAGTTGCCCCTGAGGGAGACCCGGATGCACCAGACATCCCGACCCCGCGCACTTACGCTGAGGCGATGGCGGGTCCCTACTCCTCTCAGTGGCAGACAGCCATGGACGCAGAGATGGCTTCCTGGAAGTCCACACGCACCTACGTCGACGAGGTTCCCCCACCTGGGGCGAACATCGTCAGTGGCATGTGGATTTTCAGGGTGAAGCGGCCACCGGGTTCTCCTCCTGTCTTCAAGGCGCGCTACGTGGCTCGAGGCTTCAGTCAGCGAGAGGGAGTTGACTTCTTTCAGACCTTCTCCCCCACCCCGAAGATGACCACTCTTCGGGTGCTGCTGCACATAGCCGCTCAGCGCGACTACGAGCTTCACTCACTTGACTTCAGCACTGCTTTCTTGCAGGGCAGCCTGCACGAGGAGATCTGGCTGCGCCGCCCTCCTGGCTTCACTGGGTCGGTTCCTCCTGGTACCCAGTGGAGGCTTCAGCGGCCGGTCTACGGTCTCCGCCAGGCACCGCGTGAGTGGCACGACACACTGAGGACGACACTTGCGGCTCTTGGGTTCGCTCCCTCTACTGCTGACCCGTCACTGTTTCTACGCACAGACACCTCACTGCCGCCGTTCTACATCCTCGTGTACGTCGACGACTTGGTCTTTGCCACTGCTGACACCGCGGCACTTGCCCACGTGAAGTCGGAGCTGCAGAGGAGACACACGTGCACAGACCTGGGTGAACTGACAAGCTATCTTGGCTTGCGGATCACCCGAGACAGAGCACGGCGCACCATCACCTTGACTCAGTCACACATGGTGCAGCAGATCCTTCAGCGCTTCCGCTTCACGTACTCCTCGCCTCAGTCCACTCCTCTGCCTACCGGTCACTCGCTCTCAGCTCTGCCTTCGGATGAGTCCGTAGAGCCGAGTGGCCCGTATCCAGAGCTTGTGGGCTGCCTCATGTACCTGATGACCTGCACTCGACCTGACCTTGCATACCCTCTTAGCATCCTTGCACGCTATGTCGCTCCTGGCCGTCACAGGAAGGAGCACATGGATGCCGCTAAGAGGGTGTTGCGCTACTTGTGCAGTACGTCGGGCATGGGGCTAGTGCTTGGAGGGCGAGACCGAGTTGTACTTACTGGACACTCAGACGCTTCTTGGGCGGACGACCAGGCTACTCAGCGGTCGTCTCAGGGTTACACCTTCAGCCTTGGCTCCGGCTCAGTTTCTTGGCGTTCTACACGCTCTTCTTCTGTTCTCAGCTCCAGTTGTGAGGCTGAGATCTACGCCACAGCCATGGCTGCCCAGGAGCTACGCTGGCTGACCTACCTGCTGACCGACTTGGGTGAGCGGCCTCGTTCTCCTCCAGTGCTGTACGTCGACAACCAGGCTGCCATTGCCTTGTGTGAGGAGCACAGACTGGAGCACAGAACGAAGCACATCGCCCTGCGGTACTTCCTTGCTCGAGAGCTGCAGCAGCGCGGTCAGCTTTGTCTGCGTTACGTGGCCACTGAGGCCAACCTTGCTGATGTGTTCACCAAGGCGCTTCCGCCTTGTGACCATCAGCGCTTGTGACCAAACAAGAGGCAAGAACTCACTACTGCAGTCTACTAGACCCAGTCTCAACGAGGCCTAACTGCAGACAAAACCGGCGGTGGTCACAAGGCTGAAGGGCCTTGGTGAAGATGTCTGCAGTGTTGGCCTCGGAGGCCACGAAGTCCAGACGCGCCTGACCGCGTCTCTGCAACTCTCGAAGGAGGAAGTACCTGACGTCGATATGCTTCACTCTGCTCTCCAGTCATAGGAGAATCATCGCCTTGTTGTCAGCAAACAAGGTCGGTGCAGAGCTCGGCCGCTCACCAAGGTCAGTGAGCAAGAAGGTCAACCAGCGTAGCTCCTGTGCAGCAAGGGCTCCAGCGTAGATCTCGGCCTCTGCGGTAGAAGTCGCAACAGAGGAGGACCGAGTAGACCTCCACGAAACAGCTCCAGAGCCCAGACTGAAACAGTAACCCTGCGTAGACCTCTGAGTCTCAACGTCGTCGGCGTAGGAGGAGTCGCAGTGACCGGTGAGTACAACTGGCTGTGTCCCTCCAAGTACAAGCCCCATGTCTGATGTCGTGGCAAGGTACTTCGCCACCCTCTTAGCCGCCGTCCAGTGAACAGGACGGTGTCTCCCAGTCGCAACAAAGCGAGAAAGGATGCTAAGAGGGAAGGCGAGGTCCGGGCGAGTGCACGTCATCAGGTACATGAGGCAGCCCACCAGCTCTGCGTAGGGACCACTGGGCTCGAACGGCTCGTCAGGAAAAGGCCCAGTGAGTCTGTGGTCTACAGCAAGAGGGGTGGGTGTAGGAGAGGAGTGTTGAAGCCCGAACCGCTGAAGGACCTGCTGCACCATGTGTGACTGAGTCAGAGTGATGGTGCGAGCGGCTCTGTCCCTGGAGATCTGCAGGCCAAGGTAGCGGCGCAGTTCCCCAAGGTCAGTGCAGGTGTGTCTCTTCTGCAGTTCGGACTTCACCTCCGCCAGTGCAACTGTGTCGGCTGTGGCAAAAACCAAGTCGTCAACGTAGACCAGAACGAAGAAAGGTGTGCGCCCACGACGAACAAACAGCGACGGGTCGGCGGAAGACGGCTCAAACCCGAGGTCGGACAGAGTAGAGCGGAGAGTGTCGTGCCACTCACGGGGTGCCTGACGGAGACCGTAGACCGGTCGTCTGAGGCTCCACTGGGTCCCAGGCGGGAAGGTGCCAGTGAAGCCCGGAGGACGACGCAGCCAGATCTCCTCGTGTAGGCTGCCCTGCAGGAAGGCGGTGGAGAAGTCGAGGGAGTGCAGCTCGTAGTCCCTCTGTGCCGCTACGTGAAGTAACACCCGAAGAGTGGTCATCTTCGGGGTGGGCGCGAAGGTCTGAAAGAAGTCAACCCCCTCGCGCTGACTGAAACCTCTAGCCACGTAGCGTGCCTTGAAGACTGGGGGAGATCCCGGCGGCCGCTTCACCTTGAAGATCCACATGCCGTCAACTATGTTCGCCCCTGGGGGGGGAACCTCGTCAACGTAAGTGCCTGTGGACCTGTAGGAGGCCATCTCTGCGTCCATGGCAGCTCTCCACTGAGAGGCCCAAGGCCCTGACACTGCCTCAGCGTAAGTGCGAGGAGTAGGTATGTCAGGAGCGTCGGGGTCTCCCTCAGGAGCGAGCAGCATGGCACAGAGATGAGGCGAAGCAGCTGCCAGGAACTCTAGCTCAAACTGTCTGTCCTCTAGGACGTCACAGCTAAGGGCGGACTCACCCCCGGCGGACAGAGGACGGACAGGAGGAGCGGCCACAACACGAGTGGCGTAGTCAAGGCGACGCGTAGCAGTAAAGTCAGTGACAGCGGCAGTGAGGACCGCGACGGAGGAAGGAGAGGCACGAGGGTCGGTAACAAAAGAGGCAAGAACACGAGAGAGAGTGGGGCGGTACGTGCGGTAGTAGTCAGTGACCGGAGTGGACAGGGAGGCAGTGAGAGACGACTCAGGAGGGCGAGGAAGGACAGACAAAGGAGAACGAGGAGGACTAGGACGGAACAACACAGTACGGAGGTCAGTGACAGGTGACGAAGGACGAGCACGAGGAGGACGAGAGGCCCAAGTGTGGGCGAGAGGAGAGGGAGACGGAGGAGACTGAGGATGAGGAAACACAGCCGGAGCGGAGTCCGGAGGAGGAAACGTAGGACCGAACACAGGAGGAGAGGAGGGGAGACCAAGGGCCCGAAGGCCAGAAACAGGGGCCGGAGGCTGCTCCGGCTGCTGCTGCTGCGGCGGCGGCGGCGGCTGCTGCTGCTGCTGCTGCTGCTCCCGCTGCAACTCCAACCGCTCACGCTCCACCCGCCGCTGAACCTCCAACCTCTCACGCTCCAAACGCTGCTGCTCCTCACGCTCAACACGAAGAAGGGCCTGGTAACGAGTAGGGTAGGGGTGAGGAGGAGGAGTGGTGTCAGGAGACGAAGAAGAAGAACCAGCTCCGCCCTCGACAGTACCCGGCTGAGCACCCCCAGAGCGAGTACCCCCTGCGACAGCACGACCAGCACCTGTAGGAGGTGTACCCGCACCCCCAGTCGTGGTGCCTCCAGTGGCACCAGCACCAGTCCCAGACCCTCCAGCTCCAGGAACACCACTAGCTCCAGCACCACCACGAGCTCCAGTACCCTCGGAACGGGCAGCTGCGGCAGGTGCACGCTCAGCGCCAACGCCAACACCCCCAGAACGGGCGGCTCCTGTAGGTGCACGAACAGCTCCAACGCCAGCACCCCCAGAGCGAGCACCGCCAGAGCCCTCACCTCGAGCACCAACACCCTCAGAGTCCGCAGTGGCCGGTAAAGGAAGCGCTGACGGCTGCTGCGGAGGCTGTGAGGACGACTGTGGGGAAGGAGGAGAGACCTGGGGGGGTACCGAGGGGGGGGGGGGGGGGGGGGGAGTAGCGTGGGACACACCAGACGGAGCGGGAACAGGGGGGGGTACCGGAGGAGCAGGGGCGGGAGGAGGAGGAGCTGGAGCCAGGAAGAGGGGAGGGGGGGGAACCGGGAGACCTCGACGGGGGTACCGGACGTAGTAGGAGACGGATTCGTCGAAACGGACGTCACGAGAGTCAAAGAACCGGTGGGAGGGAGGGTGGTAAAAGGTGAAGTCAGAGGAGTCCTCTGGGAAACCAAGGAAGACACAGGGGACGGCGCGAGGTGAGATCTTGTCCGCAGAGGTGTCGCGGACAAGAGCCAAGCAGCCCCAGACACTAAACCTCGACGCTACACCAGGGGACCCTGTCCAAAGACTGGTCGGTGAAGCCTCTGGCCGAGAGACACGAGGCCAGAGGTTCAGCTGGTGAGCGGCGTACCGAGCCGCGTAGGGCCACAGAAAATGGGGCGCGCGGGCGTGGATCATGGAGGTGCGGGCAATCTCCATGACCAGGCCTAAGCGGCGCTCAGCAACCCCATTCTGCTGTGGAGAGTCTGGAAGAGTCCAGGACTGGGAGATGCCCTGCTCAGCACAGAATCTGGCGAGAACGCCGGAGCGAAACTCACCCCCACGGTCGGAGTGGAGACAACTGACACGACGACGGCGAGTACTCTCGGTGGCGAGCAGCCACCGGATCAGCGTAGAAGTCACGTCGGAATGAGTTAGATTGACTGTGTTGGGGTACAAATGCCTAACCCTAACTGTTTGTACCCCATATAGCATGTCCCACTAGAGGCTTTAACATTTGACAACTAGGGACAGTTTGCGAATTAATGAATCTACAACCGCACTGGTCGGTCAAACGCTAACGAGAGATCTGCTAGATTGTTATATATCATGACCGCTAATCCAAGTCACACATCTGCCAACAGTATTGTGACGCAACGAGTGACTATAGACGATGTGCCGGCTGCTGCCTGTGACTGTTTGCACGAGGGATGAGTTGGCTGATGCATGGTATAAGGTTGAGCATCATGTGTACGCTCGAAATCGCCTATTCAGTCGTTCGTGTCTCTGTTGCGGTCTCTCCCGGGAAATCATTAGTAAGGAGTTCATATCGTTCGCTCCTATCGTATTGCACCGTACAGAATTACAAGTTATTAGGGTTCCTGACTCCTGACTTCTGACACCTTTGTCGATTATCCCAGGCTTTCGTCTCAGTAATCCGACCCGACTCCACTCGAAGTCTTTCTGCGAATATCTTATTTATGTAAACCGTCAGCCGTTCGCCGCGCGTCACGTGAATCAGACCACGCCATGGCTCGAGTATCTGAGAAATGTCTGGCGACTCTACTCCTCGTTACTGTCGTCATCTTGCTGTGCGTGACGCAAGTTGCGTCAGCTTATACCGAATATGAGCGCTTGGTAGCGAAGCTGACAGCGAGGAAGATAAACAGTATCGCCCTCGCCGCATGGCGAACGTCTGGTGAGTCGAGAGATGAAAGCTGTAAGCTTTTGAAACCCTATGGTCAAGAAGAACTTATGAAAACATTTAGTAACTCACCTCAAATAAGTGTTTACCTCACTTCAAGAATTGGTTACCTCGCCTCAATAAGTGTTTATCTCAGCTCAAGAAGTGTTTACCTCACTTCAAATCGTATTTTTGGCAGCTTAAAAAGTGTATCTTCCAACTCCAGTGTTTATCTCAGCTCAGAAAGTGTTCACCGCCTCAGCTCAAGAAATTGTTCCCAACTCTGCTAGTAGTGTTCGTGCAAAATATTACCCATTGTCTCTCTCACCTCCCTCCCACCTGTCAAGAACAAGGTAGCCTACGTTTACGAGAAACCTAGGCTAGGGTTGAGAGTAGCGAGAGTGTCGAGAGGGAAGAGCGGTTCACTAATGAAAAGGGTACAAGATATAGGATAGGGAAGGTGGGAAGGGGGGTACACCACCAACAGTAGAGAATCTACAGTGATACTATACTAGTAAAGTTACATGCGGTTATATATATAATCTAACATCCCCCCTTAACTGCATGCAGAGAAACCTAGGGCGTGTTGCTAAGACCCCTTACCAGGCCAACCTCTCATCAAGCTCGCCTCAAAACACACAGAAAATTCCCTAAACCCGGAAACCCTCGCTACTTTTACCAGGCAAGGCTGACAAGAGGTTTGTCTGATAAGAGCACAGGAACACGCCCCTAGTGTAGGGGCGCGACGTCGCCCAAGTGCAGACTTCACCGTGCCGCAGCTGAGCCCACCGATAGCACACACGATGAAATGCCCGCCTTCGATTGAACCCCCGCAATGGATGCCCGGTGTGCGCGACAAGGGGCGAACACGTCCGAAAACGACGGAGACGGATGAAACGATACGACACGACGAGAAACGACACGGGAAACTAGAAACGATAAATTGAAGCGACACGACGCGAGAAAACAGAATAGGAGAAGGGAACACACATGCTCTCTCTCACCACAAACTCACACTCTCTCTCCTCATTTTCGAACCCCTTCACCCTCCCCCCCCTCCTCTCATCCTTGCAGTAGGCAGGGAGAGAGGAAGAGAGAGGGGAGGGACGGATTCTGCAGTGTTCGTGACAGAACGGGGCGGGGCAGGCGATGCGCGCGACGGGGAGGGCGCCACAGACGGGACGGGCAGGGCGCTATGGGCGCGCACGGGCTGGGCGCAGGGAGCGCGGGCGCGCAGGGCGCTGACGGGGGGGCAAAACAAGGCCGCATCTGACGTCGTCGAGCAGCTCGCCATCACAAGCAGCGTGATAGACGGAAGCTGCGTGACGGGCAGCACCAAGCAAGGAGCGACGGGGGGCGCCATGAAAGAAAATAAAGTGCAGGCCTAGGCGAACCAGGCTCTGGATACCATGTCAAGATCAAGGTAGCCTAGGTTTAGGAGAAATCTAGGCTAGGGTCGAGAGTAGCGAGAGTGTCCAGAGGGAAGAGGGGTTTCACTTATGAAAAGGGTACAAGATATAGGATAGGGAAGGTGGGAAGGGGGGTACACCACCCCAAAAATAGAGAATCTACAGTGATACTACACTAGTTAAGTTACATGCAGTTATATATATAATCTAACACCACCCCACCTCTCCTCCACGAACCCACCTTCCCCCAGGTCTGAACAACACTGTAACAAGTGGAGCCTTCTCTGGAGGCAACGTGAAGCGCACGGGAGGTGAAAGCATGCAGCATCAGCGTGCAGCTGCGAACGTGGGCAGCAAGGGGTTGGAAGTGAGCAGGACGTGGGAGACCCACATAAGAAGGGCGAAACTGAGGTTTCGTGACTTGAATGACTTGGGTGGACTTTCGCGTGGGACAGGTGGCGGAAGTGCAGAATTGAAGGAATAGAAATGTAACACGTGTGTGGTTGCTGTGAGCTGTACAAAGTGAGAATACATATGATGCTCAACCCCTGCACACGAATTTGCCCTGCATCGGATGGAAAGCCTGCACCCGTGTTTTTTTTCCCCAGCTAGTTGCACCCACGTTACAAGCACCTCGCGCGCAAGTTGCAGCGATTCTGAACCAATAGAAATGAAGGGATTGAAGTCAAACTGAAGAGACTGAAGTCAAAATGTCAACGGAGAAGTTACAATTACCTTTTTGATAGCTGCAAACTGACGAAACCTTTGCGAAATGCGCAAAATCACTTACAAGCCCCCTTCACAAGGCAACCTCGGGTTAGTCAAACGAGCATCATGTGTAGAAATAGGATGGGGCTCGATGTCGGGACTGATCACCCGAATCGACATTCCGAGCCGCATTTCTGAAATGTAAATACTGTACATTTAATCATGCATTCATAGGAATTAGAGAGTTGTTGTTGTTTCTCTTTCTGTTTGTTCTTCCTTCCTTCTAAAGGAAATTTCCTTAGAAAGAAATCTCAGCCTGAAACACTAGAACAAGCCTTAGAGTTGTTAAGCTTGTTCCAAACGCGCTCAAGCAACTCCTGCCAATGTCCATGATGACATTTTTGGCTGACTCAAAAGCCCTCTCCCCCTCACCCCCCATCCCCCCCTGCTCTCCCCCAGGCCAAAACAACACGTTCAAGCAGCTCCTACTAACGTCTAAGATGAAAGGTGTTGGTCTGGTGTTGGTGCTGGTGCTGTCTCTTCCCCACGTCGCCGTGTCTCTCACTCTCCCCCTTCCCCTAGGCCTGAACACTTCGCTCAAGCAGCTCCTGCAACGTCTAAGATGACATTTTTGTGCCCGAAAAACAATGCTTTTTGGAAGCTCACCGGTAACTTCTGATACTCAGAGGTCAAGCACTACCCCAATGTGCTGCTGCAGATCATGTCATACCACATGTGGAAGCAGCTATTTTCTGACATGGCGCTCTTTCCGCTCGATCCTGGAACGCATGTGAAAACGGCATGCAAGTGATTATTGAGTCGGTGTCATTCCATGTCATGAAGCAGCACTTTTACGACTCGAGGCGCTCCATGTCGTGTCGTTCCACATTCCATGTTTCACGTCGTCAAGCAGCGGTTCTACAGCTCGACATTCCACCAAGTATATGATGGTCAAGTCCAGTCCGGCACTAAGCCAGTTCCTGCTCCGTTCCTGCTCCGTTCCTGCTCCATTCTTGCTCCGTTCCTGCTCCATTCCTGCTCTTCTCTTGCTCCATTCTCGCTCCGCTCCTGCTCCATTCCTGCTCCGTTCTTGCTCCTGCAATTTGCCACCATAGATTATAAATATGTGATGGTGAAGACCGACTTCAAGCCCTCTGAGCAACTTGTGATAGATTCATTATTTCTTCCTTCCCCTCCTGCAGTTTCCTACTCTGGATTACCACAAATATGTGATGGAGAAGACAGACTTGAAGCCCTCAATGCTCAACAAGTCTAGAGCAGGAGTTTCAGAAGGGCTCATATTTACCGATCCCGGACCCATGTTATCGTGCATGGGGCTGATATGGTCATCATTCCAACCAAGATCCGCTGAAATGGATAGGAAAATGGACGGAAGCGACAACATGCGTATATACTGTTGATTTTGTTTTGTTCTCCATAGTACATTGTCTTGATGGGAAACACAGTAACTTGTAATGAATTATATAAGAGTAAGATGTTGGTCCAAGGACTCTTCCTCATCCTATGCACCATTGTATTCACATGTGAAAGGTGATGACACACATGTGACAAGAATCACCAGCTGATGTTTGAGAATGGTTTTTGGATGACATGGTGTTCAATTGTGTGTGCAGGCAGTAATGCACACACATGAAAATAAAGACTAATATAACGAATCAAATGAGAGAACCGAGGCGCGAAACGGGCTAGGCAAGCACCTCGGCTTCGGTTCGGGGCTGAGATAATTCGTCGAGCCTTGATACTTGACCCTTCGGTTCGATGTACGCGCTGTAATGGCCCACATTCACTTATCATCCTCAACCTACCTACGTCTGGAAGCCCAGCGAGCTTCAGACGTGTCTTGCGTTGCTGCACAACGTGGCACGCACCCATTCCCTGAGAATCTGATGAATTTGGGTTCGGGCTCGTGCAGGCAAATGTCGGGACGGGGAACCCGAACTTCCCCGATAGTGGACAAAACCGACCGTCTACTGTAACTGACGTCCGCGACGAACCGAATCAACCACCGACAAGTGAACACGTCCGCAAGAGCCGCCGAACCCTTTCAGGCCACCTAACCATTCCTACCTCACCACAAATGGAAGCTTCTAGTGCTGATTTGTTCGCCCCCACCTGCTTCCTCGAATCGCACAGTTTCGTTGTGTCCATCTCTCACAACCCAAGCACCGTTACTGCCCCTCGTAAACCCACACCACCTTGCATTAACAAAGCCAACCTGTCGTAACCTCCTTACATCCCGTATCGTTTTCATTGTACAGTAGAATCCATGGCCTTCCCAACCCCCTGTTTTCTCCTGTTTTCACGTTGTTCCCCTGCTGCCACCATCTCACTTCTACAGTGGCCTAAACGCGTCAGCTCTCTCTGCTTCCCAGCAAAACGGTGTCCATTCAAGCAGCATTCGCCGTGCGCAGTGCAGTCGGGTCATTTAGTAACTCCCGTACTTGATTCCTACAGTTTATTCGTCACCCCCGCAGCAAGAAAGCTTTCGTCACCCCCGCAGCAAGAAAGCTGTTACTTTTACCACGTTCTCTTACTCCCTAGTGCGAAGCTAATGCTTTGACATACTCGCTGTACGTTTGTCTCCGCCTTCCAGCCGAACTCGTATACAATTCGACACGAATACCTTTCACAGCGAGACCCTTACTTCTTACCTTCCGTACCGTCTTTTAAACGAAGGTCCGCGGACGTCTTTTACGAAGTTTCGCTGATTTCGCGAACGTCTTTTGCGAAGTTTCACTGATCTCGCGAGCGTCTTTTACGAAGTTTCTCTCACCATGGATCGAGCATCACGAAGACGCCCGGCGTTGCTTCTCGTCCTAGCTGCTGTCGTCAGCGTGCTCTGCCTCGCGCGAGTCGCGTCAGCTTATACCGGGTACCAGCAAATGGTAGCGAAGCTGAAAAAGAAGGGTTACAGCACGGCCCTTGCCGCGTGGCAAACGTCTGGTGAGTCGAAATACGCCGGTATGGCGACCAGCCGGTTAGGGGGACCAGCCGGTTAGGGGAACCAGTCGGTTAGGGGAAGCAGCCGGTTAGGGTACCCAGCCGGTTAGGGGAACCAGCCGGTTGGTTGGATGACAGGCCGTTAACGGGACAGTACTTTTAGGTGACTCGAATGGGCACTCATTGTGGTGCCGCGCAGTGCGATGCGACCGAACTCGTGCGCACTCTTCCTCCCAATCCCAATCTCCCTCTCTCCTCTCCCGCTCCCTCGTTCTCATGTCCCCGTGTTTCTCTGTTCCCCCCCCCCCCCCCCCCCCCCCCCATCCCCCCACCTCCCCCAGGCCTCATCAACACCTTCAAGCAGTACCTGCCAACGCCGCAGGTGCCGCTCTTTTCTCTTGTCCACGTCTCTCTCTCAACTCCCCCATCCCTTCCCCCTCCCCCCCCCCCCCCCCCCCCCCCCCCCCCCCCCCCTTCCAACTCCCACCCCGTTCTCCCCCAGGCGTGAACAACATCTTCATGCAGTATCTGCCAACGTCGCAGGTGACGGTGCTGGTGCCGCCTCTTTTTCACTTCCCCCGTGTCTCTCTCACTTAGCTTGTGTTTCTCTCTCTCTCTCTTTGTTCCCCCCACCCTCCCCCAGGCCTCAACAACACGCTGAAGCAGTACCGGCCAACGTCGCAGATGACGATACTGGTGCCGTCTCTTTCTCATGTCACCGTGTGCGTTTGTGACTCTCTTTCGCCTCCTCCCCCATCCCCACCATCTCAACAACACGCTGAATCAGTACCGGCCAACGTCGCAGATGACGATACTGGTTCCGCGCAACAGCGCGTCCGACAAGCTCACCGGAAACTACCTCTCATCTACCCTTTCTCCACCCCTCTGCCCCCACGCTCCCCCAGGCCTGAACAACACACTCAAGCAATGGCTACCAACATCGAAGATGACGATACTGGTGCCGCGCAACAGCGCGTTTGACAAACTCACGGGCAGCTATCAGTACTCGAAGCTCAAGAAGAACCCCAAGGCGCTGCTGCAGGTCATGGCGTACCATGTGTTCAAGCAACGCTTCTCCAACTCCACGCTGCAGGCGATTAAAGTCGGCACGCAGGTAAGAATGGCAGTAATTTTCGCTTTCTTTCTTAGGTGTGGTTTTCTCGGTGTGCCTCAAGCAGTGGTTGTTCAACCCCAAGCTAAGGAAGAACCTACCTGTGCCCCTCTTGTTCCCTCCCTCCCTACATCCGTCCACCTCCCATGCATGCGACACTGTAGCGAGATGATTCTCGAGATGGTTTGATGTGGTAACCCCCTCCCGTTCCTTACCTCTTGCTCCTGCAGTTTTCGGTACACTGGAGGTTCAAGTATGTGGTGGTGGTGATGACAGGCACCAAGCCAGCAAGGTTGTTCACCAAGAAAGGGGCACTTGAAAACTTATGCTCAGTCTTTCCTCCCCTCTCCGCCTTCTCTCTTGCTCCTGCAGTTCGCCACTCTGGATTACAAGTTTGTGATGCTGAAGACAGGCACCAAGCCAGCAAGGTTCACCAAGAAAGGGGCCGCTGGAGGAGCGAAGATCGTTGCTGGAGACTTGTATGTGGACCCACAGGTAATTGTGCATGGGGTAGATACTGTCATCATCCCACCCAAGATTGTCAAGTGATCGATGGGGAAGGGTGAGGGTATGGGCCTCTGTCGGGTTTAAGATTTTCTGTAGAGACTTGTATGTGGATCCATAGGTTATTGCTATGGTGTAGACAACCCCAGATTAATATGTAATGCACGGGCAAAGTGCAATTGATTTGGGAACTTGTCGAGCATGTACAGTACTTGGGCTGGTCGGGCCTTTGTAATGACAGTCGTAATTTGAACCTTTCATATACCGGTAAGATTCACAGAACACCTTTCAACATCGTAGAGAACGCACATATAGTGCATCAAGTGGATATGGCACTAGCATTGCTGAGGGGGAAAGCCTGGAATATACGCTCCAATATAAGATACTACCGTAGGTGCACTCACGAGCTGTACACTCCGATGGGCCAACCACAGAGCTTTATTACAAATATAAGACATGAATGTCTAAGCTCAGTTCGGTTTCCTTATTCCTCTCTACCGTCTCACCCTAGTACAGCTTGGGTGGCATAACCACCATGTTCACACCGTGAATCATCACGCGCGGATCTGAGTACACATTCGGGTCGATAATCAAAGCGCCAATTCTCGACCCTTTGGCACCCATGATCGGGCGCGTATCCTTGATTCGTGCCATGGTAAACTCGAAGTCTAGGGTAGGGACCTGCGATTGGTGGGGATGTGGGGGAGAGGGAGCGAGTTGAAAATACATGTGGTTTCGGACGGAGAGAGAGGGTGAAAGCGGGAAATGAAGAGAGGGGAAGCGAGGATGAAGAAGGAAATAGAGAGCGCGTCTTGAGAAGCCTCCTTGATAACCCCGCGATGCTCTTTACATGACGCGCCCCGGGCCCTATGCTCGATGCTCCTCAACTCCTCCTGAATTTTCTCCTGAAACTTTGCCGAAGCTTACCGTCCACCGTTCCTCCACCGCCCCGCCCGCCCCGTCCTTACCGTGGTTCCAACCGACAGCTCTTTAATCTCCAAGAAGCGCATCCGCGTGCGCAGCGTGTGGTACGCGAGGATCTGACGGAGCTTGTCGGGAGTCTTTTTCAGCCCCTTCCACGGCGCCGCCGTCAGCTTGTAAAACGCGCCGTTAGTGGGGACGAGAATCGTCACGTTTCTCGTCGGGAGGAGCTTGATCAGCGTGTCGTTCAGTCCCGAGATGCCAAGACCGTCGAGCGCGATCGAGTAGCCCTTGCTCTTTAACGCGTCAGCGATCCGCAGATAAGCGAGCCGCCCGGAGTATCCCGCTTGCGCCGCCACGCGCGGCGTGAATTGCGGCGAGGAGGAGAGGAAGAGCAGGAAGGAGATCGACAAGCAGAGGAACGAAGTTCGTCGGTCCATGGTGCGCTGCAGCTTAGCTCGATGCTCGATGCTCAATGCTGATGCTCGATGCTCAATGCTCTGCTGATGCTCGATACTCCTCGATGCGCGATGCTGATGCTAAATGCTCGAGGCACCTAAGAACACGGTTGACTCACTCTATGAGTCGGACTCAAAAGGATGCCCTGGAGTGAAACGGCTGGAGTAAATATAGGATTCGACTCGAGTCAATCTGACAGAGCGACAATGTCAAGAATTGTGTTCTAGGACTCTATTCTTAGCCAAACAATTATACTTGAGCGGGTATTAGAACTACCAGCAGCACTAGCTATCGAACAAAGGAGCTGTGTGCCATGTCGGTAACGACACCTAGCAATGCATATGGAGACGGAAAGGCGTAGGATGGATAGACAAGCGTAGTATGTATGGAGAGGTGGTGGGGAAGGCAACTTTAGGGGAAGGGATGGTGCTGAACCAGGTGGCGGCTAGTGGGGCTGGTGGTGCTAGTGGAGGGCTGCGTGTGCCAGCTGAAATACTACACTTCTGATACGGTGGGGAGAGATGCGTTGTGCGCTAGAGCGGTTCGTCGCGGTTAAGTAGGGTTAAGCACACATATCAAGTTGTATGCAGCTCCTACAATCCGGTTGATATGTGTGCTGGATCTTGGAAATTGAGAGTGGGATGGACGGGACGTTTGGATTGGAGGTCCCGAAACGCGCGCGGTTCGTGCGTGGTTGATTTCTGCGCCGCGAGGGTGGATGCGGGTGGGAGCAGCTCACCTACAAATTGGAATGAAGAAGGTGTGGCACCACCACGAAAGGGAAAATATGTCAATGGTAACTTATATGGGGCACTATAACGTGTTGTTACATGTCAATTACATGTTGTTTTAACGCGTTTGGTAACTCGCTTAACGCGTTCGGTAACTATACACTAGCACCCGATCACGCGAATGGTAACTAGAAGAAACCCTCGCCCAAAATGATATCGATTCTGGTTTTTCCCGCCCGCGCCAGACTAAAATGACGAATCTTGATGCACCAAGTTCTGACACAATTCTCGAAATTCTGACACACTTTCCGAAACACGGGTTTCTTACAAACACGTGTCTGTTGTGAAAACATTTTAAGACCTCAAAGCTATTATCGCGCTCGTCCGTAACATTGTACAAATATCATTCTACTGACCTTCCGACTGCCAAAAAAAAAGATAATTTTGACATAGATAGAGCCATTTCATATCTTTTTTAAGCTTGGACAAATAATACTAACGAATAAATCATATTTTTGCTAGCATAATAGCATATTTGTAAAATGATGAAAAATTCCCGATAATGCAACAATATTTTGGCAATTATTGTAACATGTGATAATTTTGCGTTCGAGAAAAAATACACCCTTTTCGAATGACATGCCTTCAAAAAAATCCAAGTGCCTTGTCGCACGATTTTAGGGTTGATGCTATCAAAATCATTTGCTGTCGGAAAAGGAGAATTTTGCTCAATTTCGCGGAATCGCGCTTCGTTTTTTTTTTTTTTTTTGCCACGAGGCATGCGTACGATCGCGCGAACCGCGATCTGTTTTATTTTTTCCTCAAATTTCAAGGGAATTTTAGTTAAGTTTAGTGGGTCACATGTACTGCGCTGCCGGCGGGCAAAAATAAAACCCATTTGGGCTGGCATGAAAATTGTGGTAACGATAAAACAGATCGCGGCTTGCGCGATCGTAGGCATGCCAGGTGGCGATAATAAAACAAATTGCGCTTCCGCGGAATTGAGCAAAACTCTCTCGGAAAGGGCTATCTAGTGTTTAGAGCTTGGAAGTACGACAGCATTATATTTGTACAAATTTATAAACGCGCGCCAGAAAAGCAATATTTTTTTAAACAAGTTTCTGCATTAGATACATTGTGAAACAATTATTCGTTTTTCGAAAAGAGTGTCAGAATTTCGAGAATTGTGTCAGAACTTGGTGCATCAAGATTCGTCATTTTAGTCTGGCGCGGGCGGGAAAAACCAGAATCGATATCATTTTGGGCGAGGGTTTCTTCTAGTTACCAATCGCGTGATCGGGTGCTAGTGTATAGTTACCAAACGCGTTAAGGCTGCGGTCTACATACTTCAAGGGACAGGCAAAGGTTTATCACTTGGAAACAGGGTAACCCTTTCTCCACAAGTGCCCCTTTGCGGAGAAACGAACAATCGAGGCGGAGGGTTTCGGGAGGGGGGTTGGAGTTCCCAAACCAACAGCGGAAACGATTTCGCTAGTTTAGAACTTGAGCTACTTCGCGCGTGAGTTTGTATACCAAAACTCGGTAGTGACAGCCCAGCCTGTCAGAAATAACTGAGCAGGAATGAATGAACTAGCACAGAGTTTGGTACAAGTAGGAAACCCTAACTTTGTGTACCCCCTAAGGTGTAACCCACTACAGCCTAGACAATATAAACATGCAATGTTTGACACACCCCCATAGGCGCAGTGGGAAACAACCACAGGGTCACAAGACCAGTCAAAGCAAAGCAAAACAAGCTCAGGGTGGATCTCAAGGATACCACACAAATTCCGAGCACAAGCAAGTGGTCACAAGACCAGTTCACATGCAGGTTGATAATATAACAAGAGATACAGTGATAACAACCTAGCAAGTGTAAACATGCAGGCATATATATATAGTGATCACAGTACAAGTAAGGTCAAGAGGTAAGCAAGTGAGGCCCAGTAGGTACAAGGCCTAGCAGAGTGCAAAAGCGCTGATGGTCACAAGGCTGAAGCGCCTTGGTGAACACATCAGCAGTGTTGGCCTCCGTGGCCACGTAACGCAGACAAAGCTGACCACGCTGCTGCAGCTCTCGAGCAAGGAAGTACCGCAGAGCGATGTGCTTCGTTCTGTGCTCCAGTCTGTGCTCCTCACACAAGGCAATGGCAGCCTTGTTGTCGACGTACAGCACTGGAGGAGAACGAGGCCGCTCTCCGAGGTCGGTCAGCAGGTAGGTCAACCAGCGTAGCTCCTGAGCAGCCATGGCTGTGGCGTAGATCTCAGCCTCACAACTGGAGCTGAGAACAGAAGAAGAGCGAGTAGAACGCCAAGAAACTGAGCCAGAGCCAAGGCTGAAGGTGTAACCCTGGGACGACCGCTGAGTAGCCTGGTCGTCTGCCCAAGAAGCGTCTGAGTGCCCTGTGAGAACAACCTGGTCTCGCCCTCCAAGCACAAGCCCCATGCCCGACGTACTGTACAAGTAGCGCAACACCCTCTTAGCAGCATCCATGTGCTCCTTCCGGTGACGGCCAGGAGCGACATAGCGTGCTAGGATGCTAAGAGGGTATGCAAGGTCAGGTCGAGTGCAGGTCATCAGGTACATGAGGCAGCCCACAAGCTCTGGATACGGGCCACTCGGCTCTACGGACTCATCCGAAGGCAGAGCTGAGAGCGAGTGACCGGTAGGCAGAGGAGTGGACTGAGGCGAGGAGTACGTGAAGCGGAAGCGCTGGAGGACCTGCTGCACCATGTGTGACTGAGTCAGGGTGATGGTGCGCCGTGCTCTGTCCCGGGTGATCCGCAAGCCAAGATAGCTCGTCAGCTCACCCAGGTCTGTGCACGTGTGTCTCCTCTGCAGCTCCGACTTCACGTGAGCGAGTGCCGCGGTGTCAGCAGTGGCAAAGACCAAGTCGTCGACGTACACGAGAATGTAGAACGGCGGCAGCGAGGTGTCGGTGCGTAGAAACAGCGACGGGTCAGCAGTAGAGGGAGCGAACCCAAGAGCCGCAAGTGTCGTCCTCAGTGTGTCGTGCCACTCACGTGGCGCCTGGCGGAGACCGTAGACCGGCCGCTGGAGCCTCCACTGGGTGCCAGGAGGAAATGACCCAGTGAAGCCAGGGGGGCGGCGCAGCCAGATCTCCTCGTGCAGGCTGCCCTGCAAGAAAGCAGTGCTGAAGTCAAGAGAGTGAAGCTCGTAGTCGCGGTGAGCGGCTATGTGCAGCAGCACCCGAAGAGTAGTCATCTTCGGGGTGGGGGAGAAGGTCTGAAAGAAGTCTACTCCCTCTCGCTGACTGAAGCCTCGAGCCACGTAGCGCGCCTTGAAGACAGGTGGAGAACCCGGAGGCCGCTTCACCCTGAAAATCCACATGCCACTGACGATGTTCGCCCCAGGAGGGGGAACCTCGTCTACGTAGGTGCCTGTGGACTTCCAGGAGGCCATCTCTGCGTCCATGGCTGTCTGCCACTGAGAGGAGTAGGGACCCGCCATCGCCTCAGCGTAAGAGCGTGGGGTCGGGATGTCTGGTGCATCCGGGTCTCCCTCAGGGGCAACTAGCAAGGACACGAGACGGGGCAAAGCAGCAGCAAGGCAGTGGAACTCCTCCTGTCTGTCCTCAAGGACGTCCGTGCCGAGGGCACACTCACCCCCGACGGACGGAGGACAGGCAGACGCAGACTCAGACCTAGCGACAAGGCTGGCAGCGTAGTCTAGGCGACAGCGAGCAGCAAAGTCAACCAACTCAGCGACCAGGGCAGACGCAGCAGAGGACTCAAAGGTCGGGTCAGTGACAACTGTAGCGAGGAGACGCGTAACAGTGGGACTGGCAGCACGACGGGAGTCAGACTCCGGGTCAGGAAGAGTAGGAAGGGAGGACGCAGGAGGAGACGGCAGCGGGACACGCTGCGGAGCAGTGGAGGGACGCAGAGTCATGTAGTGAGTGCCAGGGACAGGAGGAGGACGCTCACGTGGGACACGACGACCAGTGCGAGCAGTACGAACAGGCGACGCAGGACGAGACTCAGGCTCACGACGCTCTGTAAGACCTCCTGTGGGACCAGCGTAAGGGGAGGGAGCAGGGAGAGGCGAGACAGGCGGTAACTGTGACTGCGGCTGGACAGGCAGAGGACACTCGACGGAGGGAGGAGGACAAGGAGGAGGAGCCTGACCAAGAACCTGCTGAAGGAGCGGTACGAAGTACGGTCGCGGCCGCGCAGCGTCTCCAGAAGCAGCAGGGACACCAGTGGCAGCCCCAACGCCCGAGTCCTCAGCACCAGCAGCAGCTCCAACGCCCGAGTCCTCAGCACCAGCAGCAGCACCACCGGTCGGGTCCTCAGCACCAGCAGCAGCTCCAACGCCCGGGTCCTCAACACCAGCAGTAGGGCCACTGGTCAGGTCCTCAGCACCAGCAGCAGCGCCACCGGTCGGGTCCTCAGCACCAGCAGTAGCTCCAACGCCCGGGTCCTCAGCACCAGCAGCAGCTCCAGCCCCCGGGTCCTCAGCACCAGCAGCAGCTCCAGCGTCCGGGTCCTCAGCACCAGCAACAGCACCACCGCTCGGGTCCGCAGTACCAGGAGCACCACTACGAAGACTGCAGCGCCGCGTGTACCACTCGCGGATCACCTGAATGGGGGGGAGCTCCTGGGTAGGAGGGGAAGTACCGGGACGAGCTCCAGAAGCACCTCTCCGGAGGCGGCAGTACTCGAGGTACCTCTCCTGCAGCTGCTGGGAGGAGGGGTCTCCTCCAGGTGGAGCACGCTCAGGCTCAGCACCCCCAGACTCAGCACCCCCAGACTCAGCACGTCCAGACTCAGCACCTCCAGGCTCCGCACCTCCAGGCTCCGCACCTCCAGGCTCAGCACCTCCAGGCTCCACACCTCCAGGCTCCGCACCTCCAGGCTCAGCACCCCCAGGCTCCGCACCTCCAGGCTCAGCACCCCCAGGCTCCGCACCCTCAAACGCAGCACTCCCAGGCTCAGCACCCCCAGACGCAGGACGCGAGTCAACAGCTACCTCGACAGGCTCAGCCGGGTCTACCTGGGACACACCTGAGGGAGCGGCACCCTGAGGGGGGAGGGGGTCTGGTACCTCAGCACCTGGAGCGAGGAAGAGAGGTGGGGGGGGGAGCGGGGCAGTGCGGTAGGGGAAGAGGCGGTAGAAGGGGACGGACTCGTCAAAAGTGACGTCCTGAGAGGCCAGAACCCGGCGCGAGGTGACGTGGTAAAACTGCCATCCAGGCGCGTCGGGAACAAAGCCAAGAAAGACACAGGGAACAGTGCGACGCGAGAGCTTGTCCGCGGACGTGTCGCGGACAAAAGCTCGAGATCCCCAGACCCGGAAACGCGACGCATCGCCAACCTCTCCCGTCCACCGTAGAGTCGGGGAAGTCTCCGGCAAGGAGACACGGGGCCAGAGGTTGAGCTGATGCGCTGCGTACCGGACCGCAAACGGCCACAGAAAGTGGGGAGCAGCCGCATGGGTCAGGGAGGTACGAGCGACCTCCATGACTAAGCCAATGCGGCGCTCAGCAACCCCATTCTGCTGTGGAGAGGCCGGAAGCGTGTACGACTGCTCAATGCCGTGCTCAGCACAGTAGGCTGCCAAGAGGTCGGAGGCGAACTCACCACCCCTGTCAGAGTGCAAGCGCAGGACAGGAAAGTCCGAGTGAAAGCGCTCGCCTAGCTGGAGACGGGCTCGGCTGATCCAGGGGATCAAAACACCAGGGACGTCACCCTTGGCGCGCAAGGGGAAGACCGTGGTGTAGCGCGAGTAGTCGTCAACAACTATCAGGAAGTACCTCTCCTGACCCTGACCACGGACGCGGGCCGGGCCCCACACGTCCATGTGGAGCGTCTGCAGGGGAGCGGTCGTCGGGGGAAAGGAGGAGGAGTGAGGAGTGGCGCGCTGCCGCCCCTCGACACAGGGAATGCAGTCAGGAGCAGGGGAGTCAGGAAGGGGAGGGAGCACCCTGGGAAGACCAGCAACAAGGTCCCGTTTGTGCATGGCCCGCAGGCGCTGCACAGACGGGTGACCAAGGCGGTGGTGCCAGAGGACGGTGTCGTTCGCCAGAGAGCGACACGAGCAGGGGGCGGACAGCTGACCTGACGCTGACGCAGACGCAGCTACCTGAGGGGACTCAGTGGTCAGTGTGTACAGGTCAGACCCCGGCTCTCGAGTGAAAGTAGCTAGGTGGCGGCCCGTCCGAGCACACGTGCAGTGAGTCACACGCTCGTAGGCAGGGGTGAACTGGTGAACACCCGAGTCCTGGAGCGCACTACCTGCCACCAAGTTCGTGGAGAACGAGGGGAGGTAGAGACCTGAGAGCGTGCCGGACGGAACCGCTGGACACGGAAGGGTGGTGGAGGAGGTCGCAAGGACCGGACCCCCAGAGGGGTCAGCAAGAGAGACAGCAACCGGCCGAGCTAGAGGCTCAAGGACAGTGCGGTCACGAAAGAAAGAGCGAGAAGCACCTGAGTCCAGTGTGAAGGTGTGCAGTGCTGCAGTCGACTCAGTACCAGGGGGCACAGACGCACAAGCACCTAGAGCAGCAGCTGCAGAAGTACCTGCGGAAGCAGACACACTAGCACCTAGAGCAGCAGCGGGGCTGGCCTGAATGCCCGGGTCGGGCGGAACACGCAAGTACTGAGCACCCTCTCCACTAATAGACATCGCATACATGGCAGTGAGAATAGCATCAAAGTCAAGTGCCCAAATATCAACACCCTTCCTGAGCAGATCAGCCCAGCGCGGCAGCTCACCCCCACCAGGAAACTGAGTGCGCCACGCATCGTTGAGGCGGGCGAAGCAGCGCTCCGTCTGGTGCGGCCCCCCACACGTCTGGCCAGTGCGGTCACCTGTACGAATAACGTACTGACAGGTGACGCTGCGCCGCGCATACCACTCACGGGCGGCCTGAAGGGTCGGGGCAGGCTGCTGACTCTGACCGCCCCCCGGGCCTCCACGACCACCACCCCCTCCGCCTCCGCCCCGGCCACCTCCACCCCTGCCGCTGCCACGACCACCTCCGCCTCCGCTGCCACCTCCGCCCCTGTCACCACTCCCAACACCGCTGTCACCTCCACCACCGCCGCCACTAGCCTCTCCAGTCGCACCTCCACCGCCACCACCTCCACCCCCGCCTCCTCCGCCACCACCCCCACTCCTGCCACTCCTGCCCCTGCGTCGTCCGCCTGAAGCAGACGCAGCCCCGACCTTCTCAGCACCAAGGAGGTCGACAGCAGCAGCAGAGGCGACAGAGGGGAGGAGGGGGGAAGGGGAGCACCCCTCGAAGAAGGGGCCGCGGGGGTCGCCACGAGAGGTGCCTACAGCGACGATACTAGCCTCGGCTGCAAGCAGTTCCTTCTCGAGGAGGGCTATGGTGAGCTCAGTGGGGGAGCGAGAGAGGAACTGGTCCCTGACAGGGCGCAGAGAGTCAGGGAGGCGGGTGACAACGTGGTAGAGAGTGATCCAGAGCGGGGGGGGGTTGCTAGCGAGGAACTCATCAGGCATGGCAGCGCGAAAGCGAGCCTCACTAGTCTTAAGGTGGGTGATGAGGTCTGCGACAGTGTGAAAAGAGGCTAGGTCGGGGAACAGGTAGGGGAGAGTGAGGCGGCCTAGTGTGGCAGAAGCGGGTGAGGAGTAGCGGGCCACTACAGCTGTGTAGAGGTCCTTAGCAGTCTTGCACTGGCCGAAGTGCTCGCGCTCATCTAGCGGCAGGGAGTTGCGAATAGCAAAGCGAGCGTGCGCGTCACGGGTCTGCCACTGTGAGCGCTCAGCTGGGGGGGCAGTAGCGAGTGGGGCGGTCGCATGGCCGAGAGCGTGGTCGTACAGTGTAATATCTTCCTTGGCAGTGAGCTGTAGGAAAAGGTGCAGGTCATCTAGCCAGGTTTCGAATTTGACCGGACGGCCCTCGGCGTCGAAAGCTAGAACAGGAGGACTAGCCATAGCGACAGCGGCAGTAGTAGAAGCAGTAAAGTCACTGAACAGGCGTGCGCAGGGTCAGCAGGGCCGGTGGGGCCTACGGACTGTAGTGGCGCACAAGCAGCAGTAGTAGGAAGTGTAGTAGTAGGATCTGCAGTGGTGCACAGGCGCAGCAGGCGGCAGCGAGAGCCGGCGCAGCAGGGGCGGGCTCAGCAGCGGTGATACGCAGGCGGCAGCGGGCGCAGCAGCGGCGGTGCGCGGGCGGCGGCGGGCTCAGCAGCGGCGGTGCGCGGGCGGCGGCGGGTTCAGCAGCGGCGGTGCGCGGGCGGCTGCGGGCTCAGCAGCGGCGGGCCGGGAGCAGTGCGGGCAGCGTGCGGGCCGGCGGCGGTCAGCGCACGAGCCGCGCAGGCTCAGCGCGGGCTGTGCGGGCTGCTCGCGGGCTGCGTAAGCGGGTCGCGGGCGGCTCGCGGGGGTTCGCGGGCAGGTCGCGGGCTGCTCGCGGGCAGTTCGCGGGCTGTGCGCGGGCTGCGCGGGCTGGTCGCGGGCTGCGCAGGCGGGTCGCGGGCTGTGCGCGGGCGGTTCGCGGGCTGTGAGCGCGGCGCGCTGTGCGGTTCGCGGGCGGCGTGACGGGGCCGATCGGGGCGCTAAGGGGCGACGCGACGGGGGCCGTGAGAGGCCGCTAAAAAAAAAAAAAAAATTTCGACGGGGCCGCAGGGCCGCTAGATCGTGCTAGATCGACGGGGCCAGCGGGGCCGGAAACAAGCGAAGGTAAGCAGGTAGGTAAGTCGGTGGGCCCTAAGAACAGTCCTAGCGAAGGACCTGCTCTGAAACCATGTCAGAAATAACTGAGCAGGAATGAATGAACTAGCACAGAGTTTGGTACAAGTAGGAAACCCTAACTTTGTGTACCCCCTAAGGTGTAACCCACTACAGCCTAGACAATATAAACATGCAATGTTTGACACAGCCCAGCTTCACCTCACAGGGAGTGACTCTAAGCAGAGGCAATAGTCGCTAACAGAAACATGCTCCGCCTAGCTTCATCAGTATGTTTTACCAACCGTGACCGCATCGGCCGCTAGTCACTTGCGTAGTCAAACACACCGCCGCGCTCTGCTGGCCTCGTAATAGCGCACTTGACCGTCGTGCTCCCCGATTTCAAGGTCGAGAGGAGAGCGGCAGGGCAATGGCATGGCAAAAGGAAGGCAGCTCCACAGCAGGGGGAAAGGAGTGGGAAAGAGGGGGGAAGGAGGGGGAAAGGAAGGGCAGAGGATGGGGGGTGCGAGCTGGGGGGATACGGAGGTGCGAGCTGGGGGGAAAGGGAGGTGCGACCTGGGGGGAAACGGAGGTGCGACCTGGGGGGAAAGGGAGGTGCGACCTGGGGGGAAACGGAGGTGCGACCTGGGGGGAAACTGAGGCGCGAGCTGGGGGGAAACGGAGGAGCGACCTGACCTGGGGGGAAAGGGAGGTGCGACCTGGGGGGAAACGGACGTGCGACCTGGGGGGAAACGGAGGTGCGACCTGGGGGGAAACGGAGGTGCGACCTGACCTGGGGGGAAACGGAGGTGCGACCTGGGGGGAAAGGGACACGCGACCTAAGGTGGCGAGGACGCTGTGACAAACGCGACGCGACAAGCAGGCGATGACGCGGCGCTGGGCATCCTATGCTCACTCTGCCTCCCATATGGCTGCCTTGGGAGGATGCCCACATATGGCTTTCGGATGTGCTATAACGAATAACTAACAACGCGGCAGAGAAAACGGTGACGTGGTTCCGTCCCTTGACTACGGGTTTGCCACAGGAATGACCGCTACCCTGTACTTTCCTAGCAGGGATCGCGGCTGCGAGTGTGGTGGCGTGGAAAAGGCGATACGCCGCGCGCACATGGCGAGAATCGCGACTATGAGTGGGGTGGCGTGAAACGCTACGGGTGACGCTACAAGCGGGAATCGCGGCTCTTTGCGTGGTGACGCGAAACAGACGCCGCGAGCGGGATTCGCGGCTTAGCGTAGTGGCGTGAAGAAGGCGATATGCTACGCGCACCTGGCCAGAATCACGCCTGTGAGCGGGGTGGCGTGAAACATACGTTACGCTACACGCTGCTAGCAGGAATCGCGGCTATTAGCGTGGCTGCGTGAAACAAACACTACACTATGCACTCCAGGCGAATTTCGCGGCAACTGACGCGGTGGCGTGGAGCATGCTGCTGCGCTGCCTGCTGCTAGCGGGAATCGCAGCCTAGAGCGGTATGGCACAGATTGCATGATACGGTTTCCATTTCCCTTGGTTATTTGTGTTGGGCGCAGGGTCTTCCGCATTTCCGCGGATTACTTCCCCCAAGCAAACGAGCTCACGAAATTGTTTGTCATCGCCATCAGTGTTTGAATTTCTCGCAGAGGTGTTTGGGGAAGAAGCTCACTTCGCTCTCGAATCATCTTGCGCCAAAGGGTGTGCTCTAAGACTACCCCCAGAAAATCCCTTTTAGTATGTAGACCGCAGCTTTAAGCGAGTTACCAAACGCGTTAAAACAACATGTAATTGTTACCGTACGCGTTATAGTGCCCCATATAAGTTACCATTGACATATTTTCCCCACCACGAAACCATAAAATTCGATTGACAGGTCTTCGCTAACACCATTGAAGCACACCCTAGAACTGAGAGTCACAAACAAATCCATGTATAGCTTGCTTGCAACATACCTTACTCCGACAAGTGAAAGGGGGGCAGTAATCCTCTAACACAACAGAATCAGTATAGGGTTAAATATGCTTTTCATGGAAACAATTGCTTATTATATATATAGACCATAAGGACCATTACACTTAAAAAGATAAATCATACAAAAACCCAATTTTCATTCGAGTGCTCCTAAAGGTTGCCCAGCAGGGGCTCAAGTGAGGCTTCTTCATCTCCAAGCATCGCCAGTGCTAATGCCCCATGCTCACCACAAGAATCATTCAGCGAACCACAAAATTCATCCGATTGACCCACTACGGCTAAACCTACTCCATCAGAGAGTGTACCGCCTAGTGCAACCAATCCTCCTTGTGGGTACAATTCTTCAGGGAAACCCATGCGGGTACTTTTTGTGATTTCCCTCACTCGTCCATTCTCCACCAGCAGAACCCGGTCAGCATCGGCAATGGCTGCAGGCCTGTGCGCCACCAGAATCACCTGATGAGGGACGAATGAATGGGAAGAACGAGGGGGAGAACGAGGGGGAGAACGGGGGGAGATGGAGGGGGTGGGGGGAGAGAATGAGGGCCATCAGCAGCACTCGGTCAGCGTCGGCAATGAGGGTCATCTGAATTCCCGCACTCGTCCATTCTCCGCCAGCAGCGCCCCGTCAGCATCGGCAATCGCTGCCGGCCTGTGTGCCACCAGAATATCTGATGAGGGGGCGAAAGAGGGAGAATAATGGGGAGGGGAGATTGGGAGTTGGCCTAATTAACAATGGAGGGAACACAGCCGGGCTCACATGAGAGCACAGGGAGATGCGTTTGTGATGTGAGATGACTTTTGAGTCGACTCAAAAGTCACCTCAACACAGTCGGGCTCACATGAGAGCACAGGGAGATGCGCTTGTGATGTGAGATGACTTTTGAGTCGATTCAATCGTCACCTCAACACAGTCGGGCTCACATGAGAGCACAGGGAGATGCGTTTGTGATGTGATTTCCCCCAACTTTTGCCAAGTCATTAACCTGCCCTTTCCACCCCATGCCTGTTGATTCCCAGCCACCCTTCCTTTGCTCTCCAACACATAATCTCGTCTCGTCCCACCCATCCTCTCCTCTCTTATCAACTCCATTCCCCTTCCCTCCCCCTCCCTCCCCTCCACTCCCCTCCCTCTCCTCCCCTCCCATTCCCCCAAACTGCCTCCCCCCCCTCCCCTCCCCACTCCACATCTCCCCTCCGCCCCCCCACACACCACACAGCACACCCACCGTTCGGCCAACCATGAGGCGGCTCAGCGCGTCGCGAACGAGAGCCTCTGATTGGCTGTCCAGTGCTGACGTGGCTTCATCCAGCACCAGGATGGCAGGGTTGTTGAAGATGGCTCGGGCGATGGCCAGCCTGGCAGGAATGGTATTGAAACAGTGTGAGGTTCGGCACTAGGTTCGGTCACAGGCTTCGTGTGAGGTTCGAGCATGGAAAACTCACAACTGGTTTTTTGCTAACTTGAGATCGAAAATAAACACATGGAAACACATGTTGAGGCGCCTCAAGTATTTCAGAAAAAACACGAGGAATCGAAGCCAACAGAAGGAAAACTTTTCAAAGTGTCCCAACAAGTGACGTTTTGGAGCAGCAAAACTTTTGTTTCGTACCTCTGCCTCTGCCCGCCACTGAGAGACGCCCCTCTAGGCCCCAGCTGGGTGAAGTAGCCTTCGGGCAGGGCAGAAATAAAATCGTGTGCGTTGGCGAGGCGGGCAGCTCGCTCCACCATGGCCAAATTTGTTGGCTTTCTGGGCAGGTTGAAAGATTCCAAGGAGAGATATTCCAGATGCCCGTATGCGATGTTTTGCGCCACCGTGCCCGAAAAAAGAACCTGAGATGAGTCAAAGAGGAAGCATGAGGGTGAAAAGAGAGGTGAGGAGAAGAAAAAGTAGATAGAAGGGAGGGGCGGTGAGAGAGGAAAGAGGAGGGAGGAACGAGGAGAGAGGGTAGATGAGGGGGGGGAGGGGAGAGGGGAGAGAGGAGAGAGGAGAGAGGAAAGGGGAGAGAGGGCACGATGGAGGTGTGGGTGAGGGGAGAGGAGCAATGGAGAGCAGGAGCATATGTTTCAAAACGCATCCAAAAGCTCTCTTTACCTTCGCCCCCTTCCACTCACACCATCACTCCTAACCACCACCACACCTACATGATAGAAAGTTGAGTTTTGAGACGTCTCAAAGCTCTCTTGACCTTCGGTCTCCGTTCCCTTCACCTCACACCATCACTCCCAACCACCACCACACCTACACCCACCGTTTCCTGTGGCACAAAGCCGATCTGACGGCGCACGCTGGATGCAGAGCATGCCGCAAGATCTCGGCCGTCCAGCAGAATGCGGCCTGCCCACACAGGTGCACACAACGCAAGCAGAATCAAGAGGGATGATTTACTAATCTCCTCGAATTCTAAATAAGGGGCGGAAACATTAGATATAATAAGATTTGTTTTTAAAGGACCTAGACGGAGCCAGCACAGCACAGGCCTGCCAAACCCAACCCAACCCAACCCCTCCCCAACTCAACCCAACCCAACCCAACCCAACCCGACCGGACCCGTCCCTACCCGAACTCACCTGACCCGACCCGACCCGACCAGACTCGAACCCAACCAACCCAACACGGCCTGACTTGGATCGCACCTCCGTTCAACTCACCATCCTTCAGCATGTGACCTGACCTCACCGTACCTCACCTCACCTCACCTCACCTCACCTCACCTCACCTCACCGCACCTTACTTCACCCCGCAGCCCCTTACCTGCAGAGGGGCGGTAGAGCTTGAGCAGCAGCTTGAGCAGGGAGCTCTTGCCTCCCCCTGACGGCCCCACCACAGCCACCGTCTCACCCCGCCCCACCCGAAACGTCACGTCTGACAACACGTGGGAACCTGATCCTGATCCTCCTTCTGCGGCTGAGGCTGCTGCCACTGCGTTTTCTCCTGCCAGTGGTACTTCTATATGAGGCATGGTTACCGTGGGCATGCCATAGTCAAAACACACCCCTTGGAACTCAATGCTTCCCTCCAGCCTCCCAATGTGCTCACCCTCCTCTGCTTGAAGGGAGAGGGAGGAGGAGGAGGAGGAGGAGGAGGAGGAGGAGGAGGAGGAGGAGGAGGAGGAGGAGGAGGAGGAGGAGGAGGAGGAGGAGGAGGAGGAGGAGGAGGAGGAGGAGGAGGAGGAGGAGGAGGAGGAGGAGGAGTGGGAAGAGGTGGAGTGCGGTGCATTCAAGCGTGTGAGTGCAAGCACTCGTTCAATGGCTGGCTGGCCCTGCTTCAGCTCGTTAAACGCTGTGCCTGCTGCCTGGGGGAGGAAAAGAAAGAAAGAAGACAGAGTGGTGCGAGGGAGTGGAATGTGGTAGCTTTGATCAAGTGAGACAACACTCGTTGGATGGCTGGCTGGCCCTGCTTCAGCTTGTTGAACGCCGTGCCTGCTGCCTGGCAGACAGGAGAGAGAGAACAGACAGGGTGGTGAGAGGGAGTGGAGCGGGGTTGACTTTGATTGAGAGGGAGTGGAGCGGGGTGGGCTTGTGCGAGTCAGCACTTCTTCAATGGTTGGCTGGCCAATTAGCCCTGAATGGGTTCGAGGAGCAGAAGAAGCGAGGTGAAGAAGGTGGCAATCCCAGCGCCACTGACACCCCGCCCTGCCCAACAGCCCACGTGGCCACTTCAAAACAGCACCACCACTGCTGCCACATACGCCCCCGTAATCGCCTCCGGAAACAGCGCCGGCGAAAGCCTCTTCTTCCGTTAGCCCGCCCTGCCCCACGGACGGCCCACGTGGCCATTCCATTAAAAACAGCACCACCACCGCTGCCGCATACGCCGCTGTACGTTCAACCGCTTACCTGAATGGGCTCGATGAGGAGCACAAGCGAGGTGAAGAACGACACGATCCCGGCACCTGTTAACCCGCCCTGCCCCACGGCCGTGGCCACTCCGAACAGCACCACCACCGCCGCCGCATACGCCGCCGTGATCGCCTCTGGAAACAGCGCCTTGAGCCGCTTCTTGCGCAGCCGTGCGGACCTATCAGCTTCCGCCAGGTGGCGGAACAGGAGCGCCTCGTAGGGCTCGGCTGCGTGTGCCTTGACGAGCAGCATGGCTGGGAGCACCTCGGTGATCCGCGCTGAGAGGGCTGCGATTGAGGCCTGAGCTTCTGAGGAGACGCGGCGAACTCTTTCACCGAGCGAGGCGATGATGACAGACATGAGTGGTACCACCTGGTAGAGGAGTGGAGATGGGGGAGAGAGGAGTGGAGATGGGGGAGAGAGGAGTGGAGATGGGGGAGAGAGGCGACAGGGGGAAGAGGGGGGGGGCAGGGGGGTCAGCTAAGGTCACAGGGACGAGCAGCATGGCTGGGAGGACCTCGGTGACTCGCACTGAGAGGGCTGCCACAGAGTCCGGCGCTTCTGAGGAGACGCGGCGAACCCTCTCTCCGAGCGTAGCACTGATGACTGACATGAGTGGTACCACCTGGGGTGGAGTGGGAGGGTCACACAAGAAGGGAGGACCTCGGTGATCCGCGCTGAGAGGGCTGCGATGGACGCCTGGGCTTTTGAAGAGACGCGATGAACCCTCTCCCCGAGCGTAGCCATGATGACTGACATGAGGCGTACCACCTGGGGTGGAGTGGAAGAGTGGGGGGACATGCGATGATGACTGACATGAGGGTGAGGGGTACCACCTGGGGTGAGGGGTACCACCTGGGGTGAGGGGTACCACCTGGGGTGAGGGGTACCACCTGGGGTGAGGGGTACCACCTGGGGTGAGGGGTACCACCTGGGGTGAGGGGTACCACCTGGGGTGAGGGGTACCACCTGGGGTGAGGGGTACCACCTGGGGTGAGGGGTACCACCTGGGGTGAGGGGTACCACCTGGGGTGAGGGGTACCACCTGGGGTGAGGGGTACCACCTGGGGTGAGGGGTACCACCTGGGGTGAGGGGTACCACCTGGGGTGAGGGGTACCACCTGGGGTGAGGGGTACCACCTGGGGTGAGGGGTACCACCTGGGGTGAGGGGTACCACCTGGGGTGAGGGGTACCACCTGGGGTGAGGGGTACCACCTGGGGTGAGGGGTACCACCTGGGGTGAGGGGTACCACCTGGGGTGAGGGGTACCACCTGGGGTGAGGGGTACCACCTGGGGTGAGGGGTACCACCTGGGGTGAGGGGTACCACCTGGGGTGAGGGGTACCACCTGGGGTGAGGGGTACCACCTGGGGTGAGGGGTACCACCTGGGGTGAGGGGTACCACCTGGGGTGAGGGGTACCACCTGGGGTGAGGGGTACCACCTGGGGTGAGGGGTACCACCTGGGGTGAGGGGTACCACCTGGGGTGAGGGGTACCACCTGGGGTGAGGGGTACCACCTGGGGTGAGGGGTACCACCTGGGGTGAGGGGTACCACCTGGGGTGAGGGGTACCACCTGGGGTGAGGGGTACCACCTGGGGTGAGGGGTACCACCTGGGGTGAGGGGTACCACCTGGGGTGAGGGGTACCACCTGGGGTGAGGGGTACCACCTGGGGTGAGGGGTACCACCTGGGGTGAGGGGTACCACCTGGGGTGAGGGGTACCACCTGGGGTGAGGGGTACCACCTGGGGTGAGGGGTACCACCTGGGGTGAGGGGTACCACCTGGGGTGAGGGGTACCACCTGGGGTGAGGGGTACCACCTGGGGTGAGGGGTACCACCTGGGGTGAGGGGTACCACCTGGGGTGAGGGGTACCACCTGGGGTGAGGGGTACCACCTGGGGTGAGGGGTACCACCTGGGGTGAGGGGTACCACCTGGGGTGAGGGTACCACCTGGGGTGAGGGGTACCACCTGGGGTGAGGGGTACCACCTGGGGTGAGGGGTACCACCTGGGGTGAGGGGTACCACCTGGGGTGAGGGGTACCACCTGGGGTGAGGGGTACCACCTGGGGTGAGGGGTACCACCTGGGGTGAGGGGTACCACCTGGGGTGAGGGGTACCACCTGGGGTGAGGGGTACCACCTGGGGTGAGGGGTACCACCTGGGGTGAGGGGTACCACCTGGGGTGAGGGGTACCACCTGGGGTGAGGGGTACCACCTGGGGTGAGGGGTACCACCTGGGGTGAGGGGTACCACCTGGGGTGAGGGGTACCACCTGGGGTGAGGGGTACCACCTGGGGTGAGGGGTACCACCTGGGGTGAGGGGTACCACCTGGGGTGAGGGGTACCACCTGGGGTGAGGGGTACCACCTGGGGTGAGGGGTACCACCTGGGGTGAGGGGTACCACCTGGGGTGAGGGGTACCACCTGGGGTGAGGGGTACCACCTGGGGTGAGGGGTACCACCTGGGGTGAGGGGTACCACCTGGGGTGAGGGGTACCACCTGGGGTGAGGGGTACCACCTGGGGTGAGGGGTACCACCTGGGGTGAGGGGTACCACCTGGGGTGAGGGGTACCACCTGGGGTGAGGGGTACCACCTGGGGTGAGGGGTACCACCTGGGGTGAGGGGTACCACCTGGGGTGAGGGGTACCACCTGGGGTGAGGGGTACCACCTGGGGTGAGGGGTACCACCTGGGGTGAGGGGTACCACCTGGGGTGAGGGGTACCACCTGGGGTGAGGGGTACCACCTGGGGTGAGGGGTACCACCTGGGGTGAGGGGTACCACCTGGGGTGAGGGGTACCACCTGGGGTGAGGGGTACCACCTGGGGTGAGGGGTACCACCTGGGGTGAGGGGTACCACCTGGGGTGAGGGGTACCACCTGGGGTGAGGGGTACCACCTGGGGTGAGGGGTACCACCTGGGGTGAGGGGTACCACCTGGGGTGAGGGGTACCACCTGGGGTGAGGGGTACCACCTGGGGTGAGGGGTACCACCTGGGGTGAGGGGTACCACCTGGGGTGAGGGGTACCACCTGGGGTGAGGGGTACCACCTGGGGTGAGGGGTACCACCTGGGGTGAGGGTACCACCTGGGGTGAGGGGTACCACCTGGGGTGAGGTTGGTGGGAGGGAAGAGAGGGAGGAAGAAGGAAGAGTATGGCCACTGCTGTTTGAGAGTAACTTTTCATACCTCTCAAAAGTGCTACTGCTGCTGTTGCCACTGCTACTACCAATGCTACTTCTACCACTGGTCCACATCACCAAAACCTACAGCCACTACTGTTACCACTGGTCCACGTCACCAAACGTTACTGTCACTGCTGTTACCACCAGTCCACGTGTCTCCCACTCACGCAGAGAGTCGCCAGCGTCATCACCGGGCTGAGCTGGACCATCCGCGTCAGCATGACTGCCACCTGGCAGACAGCTGGCACCGCGGCCTTGAGCACAGCAAACACCACCTCGCCCACCTCCCTTGCCTCCGCTGTCAACCGATACACCAGGTCCCCCATTGCTACAGCTGCAGGTACTGCTGCTACAGCTGCCCCGTCTGCTGCATCCCCTAGTACAATGTCTTCCCCTCCCCCTCCCACCTCGCCCACCTCCCTTGCCTCCGCTGTCAACCGATACACCAGGTCCCCCGTTGCTACAGCTGCAGGTACTGCTGCTACAGCTGCCCCGTCTGCTGCATCCCCTAGTACAATGTCTTCCCCTCCCCCTCCCACCTCGCCCACCTCCCTTGCCTCCGCTGTCAACCGATACACCAGGTCCCCCGTTGCTACAGCCGCCGACCCTGCTGCTACAGCGGATGGTGCTGTTGCTAGAGAATTCCCTGCTACAGCTGCTGCCTCTCCCATTGCTCCTATTTCTGCCCCTTCGACCCCTTCTCTTTCCACTCTACCTCTTTCCTTCCCACCTGCTCCTCCTCCTGCCTCCTCTCCTCCCCGCCCTTTTCTCCGTTCTCCTCCACCCCGCCCTCCACCTCCTCCCCCTCGCCCTTCAAAGAACCCCAGATCAGCCCCCAGCAGGTGGTGCCATGCCTGGGAGCGCACGGAGAGAGTGACGCCGCTCGCTGCCTCCCACAGCCACGCGTCCTGCCAGTACGTCGCTGCCGACCGCACTCCCACCAATAGCAGCACCACACCTGTTGCGCGTGTGAGCGCCCGGAGATCACCTGATGGGGGTGGGGACAGGGGGGGGGGGGGGGGGGGGGGGGGGGGGCGTGGGGAGGATGAGAGAAGGTAGGAAAAAGGGGGATGAGGGGATGGGGGAGGAGGTTGGAGGGGGGGAATTAAAGCCCGAGATTGCAATTCCCAATGCCTGGGAGCGCACAGCCAGAGTGACGCTGCTCGCTGCCTCCCACAGCTACGCGTCCTGCCAGTACGTCGCTGCCGACCGCGCTGCTACGAGTGCCAGCACCACACCTGTCGCACGGGTGAGGGCGCGGAGATCTCCTGCAAGGGGGGCAAGGGAGGGGATGGGGCGAAAATTGAGGGGAAAGGGAAGGTAGGGGAAAGGGGGAGGGGGGAGGGAGGTGGTGGAAGGTGGGGGAATTAAAGCCCGAGATTATGAATACCAATGCCTCACTCCCCACAGCCAGAGTGACGCCGCTCGCTGCCTCCCGCAGCCACGCGTCCTGCCAGTACGTCGTGACTTTTGAGTCGACTCATAAGTCACCTTAGTACGTCGCTGCTGACCGCGCTGCTACGAGTGCCAGCACCACACCTGTCGCACGCGTAAGCGCGCGGAGGTCGCCTGGTGGGGGAGGGGGGGGGGGGGGAGGGAGGCGGTGTAGGGGGGAGGCGAGGGTGGGTGCGAGAGGGGGGAGGGATGGGGAGGGGAGTGGGGGGGAAAGAGAAAACATAGTTTGCCTCAGAATAGCCTGCCCCAGACCAGCCTGTCCCACATTGGAAAATACATTGGGTCATCTTGGGAATTCACCTTGGGCGAGGAGGATGGTGAGCGCGCCGAAGCGGGGGATGACGAGGAGCAGCGAGGTGAGGGCGATGGCGGTACACGGCCACGCTTCTTGAGACGCCCCAAAAGTCACTTTGGAAATTCACCTGGTACGTCAGCCAGGTAAATCACTTAGGAAAATCACCTGCGTACGTCACCTGGCTATATCACCTTGGTGGAAATTGCCAGGGTAAGTCACCCTAGTAGATTACCTTGGGCAAGGAGGGTGGTGAGCGCGCCGAAGCGGGGGATGAAGAGGAGCAGCGAGGTGAGGGCGACGGCGGTACACAGCCACGCGCGGAGGACGAGGGGGAGGAAGGGGCGCAGGAACGGGAGAAGGCCCAGGAGGGGGTGTTGGTGGGGGTGCTGCTGCTGCTGTTGGTGGGGTTGGTGGTGGTGCTGCTGCTGCTTCTCGCCACTCCGCGGACCAGGTTCCGTCGTTGGTCCTACCTCTCCGTCCTCTTTAAGGGACGGTTCGATACCCGAACGATCATCGAATGAACTGGCGGCTCGTAGCCTCGCGGAGTGTAACGGCGCATGTCTTATCGCATCTTTCCCGTTTGTCGTCCCCGTGAAAGGGCCAGACAATCCCAATGTTGGTCTTCCCGGTGATCCGAAACTAGAAACACCCCCAGTCCTCGTTGTCTCAACCCCAGCCCTGGCTGTCCCCGTGAAACGGGATCCGATATAAGACCGAGAAGCCTGCTGGCAACTTCCAGGGAGAATATTTACAGTTTCAATCCTAAGAGACCCCGCCAGCGGCTGCATTCCTGAATTAAAGACACTAAATTGGCTCGTTATAAGGTGGCCCTTTACCCGATTCATGGAAAGCGTTTTCCAGTTTCGCCTGGCTTGCGAAAGTCTCAACGCGGTCGAACCAGACCTGCAAGTGGAAACCACATGATACTGCTGCGACACCAGCAAGTCTGTTTGCGAAGTACAATTTCGCCAAATTCGCCTAGAATGCTCTTCATCAGGACGTTCTAATGTCGTCAGGCCTTCACGGAACACCGTTACGCAGCCGTTAGTGCTAGACGGTCCGGCGCGACTAGGATTGAGCCTACCGCAACTAAGCCCCGTGATTAAGCGTTTACTGGAGATAAGCTCGGAGACCATACCTGGCGCGAGCAGAAAGTCCTTGCGAAATGCGTAAACGCAAGCTTGTGTGTCTGGTGAGGTGAAGGTATGGCGATGTGCATGGAAGCACGAAATTGACAGCATGCTCCCGACCAGCAAACAGACACCACGCTCGAAACAATTGCAACTCTGAGGTTGGTGTAAGGCGTGTTTACGAATATGTGAGCTTTGTTATAACGTTTTGAGCCCTCGAGCCGGAATGCACATTTTGAATCACGATAGTAGCGCAGTTTACTCCAACAGGCGCATGTTGACGTACTAGTGCAACAATGAGACATGCCTGACACTAGGAACAGAAAAGGACCGGAACGGAGCCTCCATTCGAAACGGAAGAATTGGCGGGAAAATGCAAAATCCTGACATACTCGCTCCTGCAGGTCCCAGCTGTGTACGAAATTTGATTTCAACCGCGCACCGATTTTATTCATCATTTGAAGTCATATTGCCCACCTTACACCATTCCTATTCCATTACCATTACCCTTACCATCACCACCATGAACTGAAGCCTACAAAGGCATATTGGCACTAGCAGGCCACTCTCTGGAGGCTAGTGCTTGTAACACGGCTGCTGCTGTCCATTGCTTTGCTGTCTTTTTAGAGGCCATTGATCTACCTTCGACATGAACCACTGTTGAGCCGTCACTCGCTTTAACCACACAATCCATGCAAAAGCTGCAATGTCAAAATAAAAATTGCAAGAGACAACAAGGATAAGGAAATTCCGTCATTGGACTGTAAAACAATTTGTGAAACTACTACAAGACGGCTAAGGCATGAGAAGTTACATACCTGGGAGCTCCTGTGTTCCCACCACCAGGTTGACAGCTGGCACCACTTGCTGCATCCCCACCACCACTTGCACCAGTGGCAGAACCCCCTCTGATCGAATCACCACCGTTGATCACACCACCATTCGTGGATCCACCATCCAATGACACGTCCCCAGCAACAGCAGCAGCAGCAGAGGCGCTCCCAGCAGTGGCCCCACATTGTGCCGAACCATTACTACCCGGCACAGGCTCGGCGTTGGAAGTACAAGATATGATTCTCTCACTGTACACTGCCGTCCATCGCCGCGCCATGCACGTGTGATTCAGGGCAGATATAGCCGCCGGACCTGGCTCGCAGCCACGGGGCCCAGCCAGGGCGCCTGAAGCAGCCGAACCAATCGTACTCTCCCTTCCTGCTAGTGCCGGTGTGTCCCCGGCTGCTACTGCTGCTTCTACTGCCACCCCTTTTCCAGACTTCCCTCGCTTCCTCTTCTTCCCTCCTGCCTTCTGCTGCCCACCATCACAATCACTCATTCCTCCCTTCTGACAACCACCCTCAGGCACAACCCCGCCCATCCCTGCAGTGCCTTCTCCTCCTGCCTCCTTCCCCTCCCCTCCCTCCTCTCCTTCCTCCGTCTGCCCCTCCCATGCGGCCCTCATAGCCCCCAGCAAGCGCGCCCCCTCGGCCTCCTGATACAACCGCATGAAGCCCTGCACAGTCTGGGGTGAGGTGAGAGGGAGAGAAGGAACGGGAAAGGATTCATGTAAGAACCAGCTATATTTTGAAAGCCTACTGGCACCCCAACAGCTTCTTCTGTGTGTGTGTGGGTGTGTGTGTGTGTGTGTGTGTGTGCGTGTGTGTGTGTGTGCGTGTGTGTGTGTATGTTTATGTGTGTGTGCGTGTGTGTGTGTTTAGCACCCCAACAGTCTGACCGCTCGCCTTTTATTGCCTGCTGTGGGACCGCTCGCCTTTTACACCTGCTGCTCCCACAGTACCTGCCAAGTCATCCATACCCCCCCCCCCCCCCCCCCCCCCCCCCCCCCCCCCCCGCCAGCAATCCCCGCAAATGCCAGCCTTGACCTCTTCACACTCACCTCTTCATATCCCAGAGGTATTTGTGAGAAGCTGCATAACACTGCATAACATTTCCTTAACATTCACACCATTACATTCACATAATTACCCTCACCTTGGCCCTCCCCAGCACGCCAGAAGCTGCTTCCACCGTTGCTGCTACATCATCCATCCCCCACCCCTCTCCCACCACCACCCCTCTCACCTCCACTTCCATCACCACCCCCTCCTCTCTCTCTCCTCCTCCTCCTCCTCTAACCCCCACGCCCTTCTCACAAGGTCCATTTTCCACTCCCTCCTCCCCAGCCTCCCCTCCTCCACCTTCCACGTCGCTTCCACACACCATCCCCCCGTCCCTTCCGCCACCTTCCTTGTCCTTCCACGACCCATCCCCTTCCCCTTCCCCTTCCCCCCCTTTTCCCCACTCTCCCCCGCACTCCTTCCCCCACTCCTCCCCCCACTGCTCCCCCCATTGCTCCCCCTCTCCCCCACCCCCCTGCGCCCTGGGCAGGTAGATGGGGGCGGGGAGGGCGAGGGCACAGCAGAAGAGGAGCAGGGCGGAGGGGGGGTGGAGGGAGAGAGGATGCAGCAGGGGGATAGGGCATAGCCAGGAGGAAATCACTTGCCACGTGCGGGTGAGAGGGCATGGGGGATGGAGAGGGGGAGGTGCGCGGGGGTTGAGTGCGGTGGGAGCGGTGTTTTGAGGAGTGGAGTCGAGGAAGACTGCTGCAGTGAGGGCCTTGATTAGATCAGAAACGTCCTGATGGGGGGGAGAGAGGGGGGGGGGGTGAAGAGAAGGAGTGCAAGGAGGGGAGAAGGAAAGAGAGGGAAGGAAGTAGAGAAAGGAAAGCAAAATGGTGAAGTAAGGCGAATTATAGTATAACTGGCAGTTCTGGAACCATTTTAGGGTTACATGTGGTTATACAACATTGTAATATGGTTGTAGCTACATGATTACATGGTTACAGACAGGGTCAGACGGTGGAAAAAAAGGTTACCTTGGGAAACGGCTTCTGCCCTCCATCATGGCCATCATTGGCATCATCCCCATCATCCCCATCATCCTCCTCTCCAATCTCCATGCCATCGCCATGACTTCTTCTACTTCCTCCTGAATGGCCATTCAGGCAAGTGTTGATGGGGGCGGATCTCATGGGACCAGGGTGGATGGGAGTGGGGTTTGTTGAAGCAGAATACAAGTGAACAGGATTCATGTGATTCAAACCGTTGGCATTTTCACTTTCATTCTTCCCATCCTCTTCCCTCCCCCCCATCCTCCCAGCCTCCTCAGCACTCCTCTCCTCCGCAGCCCTTTCAGCCGAATCAACAGAATCAGCTGCAGCCCTGTCAGCAGCAGCCCTGTCAGCAGCAGCCCTGTCAGCAGCAGCCCTATCTTCAGCAGCCTTTGCCACCCGCTGTATCTTGCGCACCAATCGCAGCAGCCCACGGCACGCCGCCAGCTGGCAGAACCGCTCCGAGTGGATCACCGCCTTGCGCAGGTTCGTCAGCTGGTGCGGGGACGGCCGGGCGGCGTGTGATGACGTGGCAGCATGCGATGACGTGGCATACGATGACGTGGCATGTGCTGACGTGGCAGCAGGCAAATGGGCCGTCCCAAATGTTGCTCGCACCATGTGGTGCATGACTAGAAAGTCCAGCACAGCTTCCCCCAGGAACACAAACCGTCTCTCCCACTTCAACTCCCCCTCCCGTACTGCCTCCCTCAGAATCCCCTCATCCCTGAACCGGTACGCCATTGCATCCTGCAGCTCCGACAGCCTATCATGTGCTGCCACGTGGCGCTTGCATTTCGTTCTGGCAACGTAAGGTCCCGGGAAGCCAGGCTGGCGTATGGATTGGCCCGGTAGTGCGTTGTGGGATGGTGGAGAGAGAGACTGCTGCTGCTGCTGCTGCTGCTGCTGCTGCTGCTGCTGCTGCTGCTGCTGCTGCTGCTGCTGCTGCTGCTGCTGCTGCTGCTGCTGCTGCTGCTGCTGCTGCTGCTGCTGCTGCTGCTGCTGCTGCTGCTGCTGCTGCTGCTGCTGCTGCTGCTGCTGCTGCTGCTGCTGCTGCTGCTGCTGCTGCTGCTGCTGCTGCTGCTGCTGCTGCTGCTGCTGCTGCTGCTGCTGCAACTTGCCTTTCGGAGACTTCACACCCTGCACACCCTGCACCTCCTGCGGCAGCTCCAGCTGCGGGTCCTGATGCTGATGCTGATGCTGATGCTGATGCTGATGCACGCACTCCTCTTCAAACAGCTTGGGCCGTTTCTCTGGTGGCTGAAGCGGCAGCACAGACGGCTCTCCAGGTGGCTCCAATGCGTGCTTCCTGCCACTCACCCTTTGCTGCGCTTCTGGTGCCGCCGCCACTATTACTGCGACTGCTTCTGCTGCCTTTGCTGCTCTCGCATCTCTTGCAGCTGCTGCTACTGTGTTCGTTCCTAGTGCCATATCTGGCTGTGCTGCAACTCCTGGTACTCCTCCCCCTTCCACCCTCTCTACTCCTCCCTCCACCACCCCCTCCCTCCTTCCCATAGCCATTCCCTCCACTCCTCTCCCCCTCCACGTCATCTCCCCCAGCAGCAACTCCCCCACGCCATCCGTAGGCATGCCCAGGCACCTCAGCACCGGCAGCGCCATGTCAGCGCCGCCGCACCGCCAGCTGGCGCCGACCAGGGCCTCCGCCACGTCAGCAAGCGTCTTCTTGCCCAGCTGGCGTGCTGGCTTGGCGGCGGCTGCTGCCTGTGCCGCTGCCAGCGAGGCGAACGCAGAGTCCAGAAGGGCTTTGGAGCTAGGAGGAAGGTTCTGGGAAGCTGTGGTAATTTGAGAGGGGGATGAAAGAGGTGCTGCTGCTTGTGACTGGAAGTGTGAGGGGGAGTGTGAGGGGGAGGGTGAGGGGGAGTGTGAGGGGGAGTGTGAGGGGGGGTGTGAGGGGGAGGGTGAGAGAGCGTGAGAGAGGGAATCAGCCAGAAGCAGCACAGCGTGGGAGGGGGGGATGAGAGGGCCGATCCAATCCGACGGTCTGAAGGGCTTGCAGCGGACGAGGGCAGGCACACCGGCTTTAAGTGCCAGCGCTGCGAGGTGCTTGTTGGACACCAGCTTCACGCACTGCCCCTTCATGTCATCGTATGTCGGCAGGGAGGGGTGGCTGTGCGGCACATGTGATGGCATCGAGGCATTGCTCGTGGCATATGCTGAGCCGTTGTGCCCATTACTCTGCTCATCCCCATCCCCATCCCCATCCCCATCCCCATCCCCATCCCCATGCCCACGCCCGTCATGCTGCTGCTGGGGTGGCAAGCCAGCAGCAGCGAACAGGTGGCAGGAGGCAGCGAGCTGCACGCAGCTGTCACCGAGCACCTCGTCACTCTCGTACGTCCCCACGCCGCTCTCTGTTGTGCCCGGGCACGTGAGGGCTCGTAGGAGCTGCGGGGAATGTGAGAGGGTGGGTGGGATGTTGGCGGATGGAGAGGGGGGGTTAAGGATGGTTATGAGTCGGCAGGCACCACTCCGCTGCACGCTGCTTTTGAGTCGACTCAAAAGCAGGCACCACTCCGCTGCACGCTGCTTTTGAGTCGACTCAAAAGCAGGCACCACTCCGCTGCACGCTGCTTTTGAGTCGACTCAAAAGCAGGCACCACTCCGCTGCACGCTGCTTTTGAGTCGACTCAAAAGCAGGCACCACTCCGCTGCACGCTGCTTTTGAGTCGACTCAAAAGCAGGCACCACTCCGCTGCACGCTGCTTTTGAGTCGACTCAAAAGCAGGCACCACTCCGCTGCACGCTGCTTTTGAGTCGACTCAAAAGCAGGCACCACTCCGCTGCACGCTGCTTTTGAGTCGACTCAAAAGCAGGCACCACTCCGCTGCACGCTGCTTTTGAGTCGACTCAAAAGCAGGCACCACTCCGCTGCACGCTGCTTTTGAGTCGACTCAAAAGCAGGCACCACTCCGCTGCACGCTGCTTTTGAGTCGACTCAAAAGCAGGCACCACTCCGCTGCACGCTGCTTTTGAGTCGACTCAAAAGCAGGCACCACTCCGCTGCACGCTGCTTTTGAGTCGACTCAAAAGCAGGCACCACTCCGCTGCACGCTGCTTTTGAGTCGACTCAAAAGCAGGCACCACTCCGCTGCACGCTGCTTTTGAGTCGACTCAAAAGCAGGCACCACTCCGCTGCACGCTGCTTTTGAGTCGACTCAAAAGCAGGCACCACTCCGCTGCACGCTGCTTTTGAGTCGACTCAAAAGCAGGCACCACTCCGCTGCACGCTGCTTTTGAGTCGACTCAAAAGCAGGCACCACTCCGCTGCACGCTGCTTTTGAGTCGACTCAAAAGCAGGCACCACTCCGCTGCACGCTGCTTTTGAGTCGACTCAAAAGCAGGCACCACTCCGCTGCACGCTGCTTTTGAGTCGACTCAAAAGCAGGCACCACTCCGCTGCACGCTGCTTTTGAGTCGACTCAAAAGCAGGCACCACTCCGCTGCACGCTGCTTTTGAGTCGACTCAAAAGCAGGCACCACTCCGCTGCACGCTGCTTTTGAGTCGACTCAAAAGCAGGCACCACTCCGCTGCACGCTGCTTTTGAGTCGACTCAAAAGCAGGCACCACTCCGCTGCACGCTGCTTTTGAGTCGACTCAAAAGCAGGCACCACTCCGCTGCACGCTGCTTTTGAGTCGACTCAAAAGCAGGCACCACTCCGCTGCACGCTGCTTTTGAGTCGACTCAAAAGCAGGCACCACTCCGCTGCACGCTGCTTTTGAGTCGACTCAAAAGCAGGCACCACTCCGCTGCACGCTGCTTTTGAGTCGACTCAAAAGCAGGCACCACTCCGCTGCACGCTGCTTTTGAGTCGACTCAAAAGCAGGCACCACTCCGCTGCACGCTGCTTTTGAGTCGACTCAAAAGCAGGCACCACTCCGCTGCACGCTGCTTTTGAGTCGACTCAAAAGCAGGCACCACTCCGCTGCACGCTGCTTTTGAGTCGACTCAAAAGCAGGCACCACTCCGCTGCACGCTGCTTTTGAGTCGACTCAAAAGCAGGCACCACTCCGCTGCACGCTGCTTTTGAGTCGACTCAAAAGCAGGCACCACTCCGCTGCACGCTGCTTTTGAGTCGACTCAAAAGCAGGCACCACTCCGCTGCACGCTGCTTTTGAGTCGACTCAAAAGCAGGCACCACTCCGCTGCACGCTGCTTTTGAGTCGACTCAAAAGCAGGCACCACTCCGCTGCACGCTGCTTTTGAGTCGACTCAAAAGCAGGCACCACTCCGCTGCACGCTGCTTTTGAGTCGACTCAAAAGCAGGCACCACTCCGCTGCACGCTGCTTTTGAGTCGACTCAAAAGCAGGCACCACTCCGCTGCACGCTGCTTTTGAGTCGACTCAAAAGCAGGCACCACTCCGCTGCACGCTGCTTTTGAGTCGACTCAAAAGCAGGCACCACTCCGCTGCACGCTGCTTTTGAGTCGACTCAAAAGCAGGCACCACTCCGCTGCACGCTGCTTTTGAGTCGACTCAAAAGCAGGCACCACTCCGCTGCACGCTGCTTTTGAGTCGACTCAAAAGCAGGCACCACTCCGCTGCACGCTGCTTTTGAGTCGACTCAAAAGCAGGCACCACTCCGCTGCACGCTGCTTTTGAGTCGACTCAAAAGCAGGCACCACTCCGCTGCACGCTGCTTTTGAGTCGACTCAAAAGCAGGCACCACTCCGCTGCACGCTGCTTTTGAGTCGACTCAAAAGCAGGCACCACTCCGCTGCACGCTGCTTTTGAGTCGACTCAAAAGCAGGCACCACTCCGCTGCACGCTGCTTTTGAGTCGACTCAAAAGCAGGCACCACTCCGCTGCACGCTGCTTTTGAGTCGACTCAAAAGCAGGCACCACTCCGCTGCACGCTGCTTTTGAGTCGACTCAAAAGCAGGCACCACTCCGCTGCACGCTGCTTTTGAGTCGACTCAAAAGCAGGCACCACTCCGCTGCACGCTGCTTTTGAGTCGACTCAAAAGCAGGCACCACTCCGCTGCACGCTGCTTTTGAGTCGACTCAAAAGCAGGCACCACTCCGCTGCACGCTGCTTTTGAGTCGACTCAAAAGCAGGCACCACTCCGCTGCACGCTGCTTTTGAGTCGACTCAAAAGCAGGCACCACTCCGCTGCACGCTGCTTTTGAGTCGACTCAAAAGCAGGCACCACTCCGCTGCACGCTGCTTTTGAGTCGACTCAAAAGCAGGCACCACTCCGCTGCACGCTGCTTTTGAGTCGACTCAAAAGCAGGCACCACTCCGCTGCACGCTGCTTTTGAGTCGACTCAAAAGCAGGCACCACTCCGCTGCACGCTGCTTTTGAGTCGACTCAAAAGCAGGCACCACTCCGCTGCACGCTGCTTTTGAGTCGACTCAAAAGCAGGCACCACTCCGCTGCACGCTGCTTTTGAGTCGACTCAAAAGCAGGCACCACTCCGCTGCACGCTGCTTTTGAGTCGACTCAAAAGCAGGCACCACTCCGCTGCACGCTGCTTTTGAGTCGACTCAAAAGCAGGCACCACTCCGCTGCACGCTGCTTTTGAGTCGACTCAAAAGCAGGCACCACTCCGCTGCACGCTGCTTTTGAGTCGACTCAAAAGCAGGCACCACTCCGCTGCACGCTGCTTTTGAGTCGACTCAAAAGCAGGCACCACTCCGCTGCACGCTGCTTTTGAGTCGACTCAAAAGCAGGCACCACTCCGCTGCACGCTGCTTTTGAGTCGACTCAAAAGCAGGCACCACTCCGCTGCACGCTGCTTTTGAGTCGACTCAAAAGCAGGCACCACTCCGCTGCACGCTGCTTTTGAGTCGACTCAAAAGCAGGCACCACTCCGCTGCACGCTGCTTTTGAGTCGACTCAAAAGCAGGCACCACTCCGCTGCACGCTGCTTTTGAGTCGACTCAAAAGCAGGCACCACTCCGCTGCACGCTGCTTTTGAGTCGACTCAAAAGCAGGCACCACTCCGCTGCACGCTGCTTTTGAGTCGACTCAAAAGCAGGCACCACTCCGCTGCACGCTGCTTTTGAGTCGACTCAAAAGCAGGCACCACTCCGCTGCACGCTGCTTTTGAGTCGACTCAAAAGCAGGCACCACTCCGCTGCACGCTGCTTTTGAGTCGACTCAAAAGCAGGCACCACTCCGCTGCACGCTGCTTTTGAGTCGACTCAAAAGCAGGCACCACTCCGCTGCACGCTGCTTTTGAGTCGACTCAAAAGCAGGCACCACTCCGCTGCACGCTGCTTTTGAGTCGACTCAAAAGCAGGCACCACTCCGCTGCACGCTGCTTTTGAGTCGACTCAAAAGCAGGCACCACTCCGCTGCACGCTGCTTTTGAGTCGACTCAAAAGCAGGCACCACTCCGCTGCACGCTGCTTTTGAGTCGACTCAAAAGCAGGCACCACTCCGCTGCACGCTGCTTTTGAGTCGACTCAAAAGCAGGCACCACTCCGCTGCACGCTGCTTTTGAGTCGACTCAAAAGCAGGCACCACTCCGCTGCACGCTGCTTTTGAGTCGACTCAAAAGCAGGCACCACTCCGCTGCACGCTGCTTTTGAGTCGACTCAAAAGCAGGCACCACTCCGCTGCACGCTGCTTTTGAGTCGACTCAAAAGCAGGCACCACTCCGCTGCACGCTGCTTTTGAGTCGACTCAAAAGCAGGCACCACTCCGCTGCACGCTGCTTTTGAGTCGACTCAAAAGCAGGCACCACTCCGCTGCACGCTGCTTTTGAGTCGACTCAAAAGCAGGCACCACTCCGCTGCACGCTGCTTTTGAGTCGACTCAAAAGCAGGCACCACTCCGCTGCACGCTGCTTTTGAGTCGACTCAAAAGCAGGCACCACTCCGCTGCACGCTGCTTTTGAGTCGACTCAAAAGCAGGCACCACTCCGCTGCACGCTGCTTTTGAGTCGACTCAAAAGCAGGCACCACTCCGCTGCACGCTGCTTTTGAGTCGACTCAAAAGCAGGCACCACTCCGCTGCACGCTGCTTTTGAGTCGACTCAAAAGCAGGCACCACTCCGCTGCACGCTGCTTTTGAGTCGACTCAAAAGCAGGCACCACTCCGCTGCACGCTGCTTTTGAGTCGACTCAAAAGCAGGCACCACTCCGCTGCACGCTGCTTTTGAGTCGACTCAAAAGCAGGCACCACTCCGCTGCACGCTGCTTTTGAGTCGACTCAAAAGCAGGCACCACTCCGCTGCACGCTGCTTTTGAGTCGACTCAAAAGCAGGCACCACTCCGCTGCACGCTGCTTTTGAGTCGACTCAAAAGCAGGCACCACTCCGCTGCACGCTGCTTTTGAGTCGACTCAAAAGCAGGCACCACTCCGCTGCACGCTGCTTTTGAGTCGACTCAAAAGCAGGCACCACTCCGCTGCACGCTGCTTTTGAGTCGACTCAAAAGCAGGCACCACTCCGCTGCACGCTGCTTTTGAGTCGACTCAAAAGCAGGCACCACTCCGCTGCACGCTGCTTTTGAGTCGACTCAAAAGCAGGCACCACTCCGCTGCACGCTGCTTTTGAGTCGACTCAAAAGCAGGCACCACTCCGCTGCACGCTGCTTTTGAGTCGACTCAAAAGCAGGCACCACTCCGCTGCACGCTGCTTTTGAGTCGACTCAAAAGCAGGCACCACTCCGCTGCACGCTGCTTTTGAGTCGACTCAAAAGCAGGCACCACTCCGCTGCACGCTGCTTTTGAGTCGACTCAAAAGCAGGCACCACTCCGCTGCACGCTGCTTTTGAGTCGACTCAAAAGCAGGCACCACTCCGCTGCACGCTGCTTTTGAGTCGACTCAAAAGCAGGCACCACTCCGCTGCACGCTGCTTTTGAGTCGACTCAAAAGCAGGCACCACTCCGCTGCACGCTGCTTTTGAGTCGACTCAAAAGCAGGCACCACTCCGCTGCACGCTGCTTTTGAGTCGACTCAAAAGCAGGCACCACTCCGCTGCACGCTGCTTTTGAGTCGACTCAAAAGCAGGCACCACTCCGCTGCACGCTGCTTTTGAGTCGACTCAAAAGCAGGCACCACTCCGCTGCACGCTGCTTTTGAGTCGACTCAAAAGCAGGCACCACTCCGCTGCACGCTGCTTTTGAGTCGACTCAAAAGCAGGCACCACTCCGCTGCACGCTGCTTTTGAGTCGACTCAAAAGCAGGCACCACTCCGCTGCACGCTGCTTTTGAGTCGACTCAAAAGCAGGCACCACTCCGCTGCACGCTGCTTTTGAGTCGACTCAAAAGCAGGCACCACTCCGCTGCACGCTGCTTTTGAGTCGACTCAAAAGCAGGCACCACTCCGCTGCACGCTGCTTTTGAGTCGACTCAAAAGCAGGCACCACTCCGCTGCACGCTGCTTTTGAGTCGACTCAAAAGCAGGCACCACTCCGCTGCACGCTGCTTTTGAGTCGACTCAAAAGCAGGCACCACTCCGCTGCACGCTGCTTTTGAGTCGACTCAAAAGCAGGCACCACTCCGCTGCACGCTGCTTTTGAGTCGACTCAAAAGCAGGCACCACTCCGCTGCACGCTGCTTTTGAGTCGACTCAAAAGCAGGCACCACTCCGCTGCACGCTGCTTTTGAGTCGACTCAAAAGCAGGCACCACTCCGCTGCACGCTGCTTTTGAGTCGACTCAAAAGCAGGCACCACTCCGCTGCACGCTGCTTTTGAGTCGACTCAAAAGCAGGCACCACTCCGCTGCACGCTGCTTTTGAGTCGACTCAAAAGCAGGCACCACTCCGCTGCACGCTGCTTTTGAGTCGACTCAAAAGCAGGCACCACTCCGCTGCACGCTGCTTTTGAGTCGACTCAAAAGCAGGCACCACTCCGCTGCACGCTGCTTTTGAGTCGACTCAAAAGCAGGCACCACTCCGCTGCACGCTGCTTTTGAGTCGACTCAAAAGCAGGCACCACTCCGCTGCACGCTGCTTTTGAGTCGACTCAAAAGCAGGCACCACTCCGCTGCACGCTGCTTTTGAGTCGACTCAAAAGCAGGCACCACTCCGCTGCACGCTGCTTTTGAGTCGACTCAAAAGCAGGCACCACTCCGCTGCACGCTGCTTTTGAGTCGACTCAAAAGCAGGCACCACTCCGCTGCACGCTGCTTTTGAGTCGACTCAAAAGCAGGCACCACTCCGCTGCACGCTGCTTTTGAGTCGACTCAAAAGCAGGCACCACTCCGCTGCACGCTGCTTTTGAGTCGACTCAAAAGCAGGCACCACTCCGCTGCACGCTGCTTTTGAGTCGACTCAAAAGCAGGCACCACTCCGCTGCACGCTGCTTTTGAGTCGACTCAAAAGCAGGCACCACTCCGCTGCACGCTGCTTTTGAGTCGACTCAAAAGCAGGCACCACTCCGCTGCACGCTGCTTTTGAGTCGACTCAAAAGCAGGCACCACTCCGCTGCACGCTGCTTTTGAGTCGACTCAAAAGCAGGCACCACTCCGCTGCACGCTGCTTTTGAGTCGACTCAAAAGCAGGCACCACTCCGCTGCACGCTGCTTTTGAGTCGACTCAAAAGCAGGCACCACTCCGCTGCACGCTGCTTTTGAGTCGACTCAAAAGCAGGCACCACTCCGCTGCACGCTGCTTTTGAGTCGACTCAAAAGCAGGCACCACTCCGCTGCACGCTGCTTTTGAGTCGACTCAAAAGCAGGCACCACTCCGCTGCACGCTGCTTTTGAGTCGACTCAAAAGCAGGCACCACTCCGCTGCACGCTGCTTTTGAGTCGACTCAAAAGCAGGCACCACTCCGCTGCACGCTGCTTTTGAGTCGACTCAAAAGCAGGCACCACTCCGCTGCACGCTGCTTTTGAGTCGACTCAAAAGCAGGCACCACTCCGCTGCACGCTGCTTTTGAGTCGACTCAAAAGCAGGCACCACTCCGCTGCACGCTGCTTTTGAGTCGACTCAAAAGCAGGCACCACTCCGCTGCACGCTGCTTTTGAGTCGACTCAAAAGCAGGCACCACTCCGCTGCACGCTGCTTTTGAGTCGACTCAAAAGCAGGCACCACTCCGCTGCACGCTGCTTTTGAGTCGACTCAAAAGCAGGCACCACTCCGCTGCACGCTGCTTTTGAGTCGACTCAAAAGCAGGCACCACTCCGCTGCACGCTGCTTTTGAGTCGACTCAAAAGCAGGCACCACTCCGCTGCACGCTGCTTTTGAGTCGACTCAAAAGCAGGCACCACTCCGCTGCACGCTGCTTTTGAGTCGACTCAAAAGCAGGCACCACTCCGCTGCACGCTGCTTTTGAGTCGACTCAAAAGCAGGCACCACTCCGCTGCACGCTGCTTTTGAGTCGACTCAAAAGCAGGCACCACTCCGCTGCACGCTGCTTTTGAGTCGACTCAAAAGCAGGCACCACTCCGCTGCACGCTGCTTTTGAGTCGACTCAAAAGCAGGCACCACTCCGCTGCACGCTGCTTTTGAGTCGACTCAAAAGCAGGCACCACTCCGCTGCACGCTGCTTTTGAGTCGACTCAAAAGCAGGCACCACTCCGCTGCACGCTGCTTTTGAGTCGACTCAAAAGCAGGCACCACTCCGCTGCACGCTGCTTTTGAGTCGACTCAAAAGCAGGCACCACTCCGCTGCACGCTGCTTTTGAGTCGACTCAAAAGCAGGCACCACTCCGCTGCACGCTGCTTTTGAGTCGACTCAAAAGCAGGCACCACTCCGCTGCACGCTGCTTTTGAGTCGACTCAAAAGCAGGCACCACTCCGCTGCACGCTGCTTTTGAGTCGACTCAAAAGCAGGCACCACTCCGCTGCACGCTGCTTTTGAGTCGACTCAAAAGCAGGCACCACTCCGCTGCACGCTGCTTTTGAGTCGACTCAAAAGCAGGCACCACTCCGCTGCACGCTGCTTTTGAGTCGACTCAAAAGCAGGCACCACTCCGCTGCACGCTGCTTTTGAGTCGACTCAAAAGCAGGCACCACTCCGCTGCACGCTGCTTTTGAGTCGACTCAAAAGCAGGCACCACTCCGCTGCACGCTGCTTTTGAGTCGACTCAAAAGCAGGCACCACTCCGCTGCACGCTGCTTTTGAGTCGACTCAAAAGCAGGCACCACTCCGCTGCACGCTGCTTTTGAGTCGACTCAAAAGCAGGCACCACTCCGCTGCACGCTGCTTTTGAGTCGACTCAAAAGCAGGCACCACTCCGCTGCACGCTGCTTTTGAGTCGACTCAAAAGCAGGCACCACTCCGCTGCACGCTGCTTTTGAGTCGACTCAAAAGCAGGCACCACTCCGCTGCACGCTGCTTTTGAGTCGACTCAAAAGCAGGCACCACTCCGCTGCACGCTGCTTTTGAGTCGACTCAAAAGCAGGCACCACTCCGCTGCACGCTGCTTTTGAGTCGACTCAAAAGCAGGCACCACTCCGCTGCACGCTGCTTTTGAGTCGACTCAAAAGCAGGCACCACTCCGCTGCACGCTGCTTTTGAGTCGACTCAAAAGCAGGCACCACTCCGCTGCACGCTGCTTTTGAGTCGACTCAAAAGCAGGCACCACTCCGCTGCACGCTGCTTTTGAGTCGACTCAAAAGCAGGCACCACTCCGCTGCACGCTGCTTTTGAGTCGACTCAAAAGCAGGCACCACTCCGCTGCACGCTGCTTTTGAGTCGACTCAAAAGCAGGCACCACTCCGCTGCACGCTGCTTTTGAGTCGACTCAAAAGCAGGCACCACTCCGCTGCACGCTGCTTTTGAGTCGACTCAAAAGCAGGCACCACTCCGCTGCACGCTGCTTTTGAGTCGACTCAAAAGCAGGCACCACTCCGCTGCACGCTGCTTTTGAGTCGACTCAAAAGCAGGCACCACTCCGCTGCACGCTGCTTTTGAGTCGACTCAAAAGCAGGCACCACTCCGCTGCACGCTGCTTTTGAGTCGACTCAAAAGCAGGCACCACTCCGCTGCACGCTGCTTTTGAGTCGACTCAAAAGCAGGCACCACTCCGCTGCACGCTGCTTTTGAGTCGACTCAAAAGCAGGCACCACTCCGCTGCACGCTGCTTTTGAGTCGACTCAAAAGCAGGCACCACTCCGCTGCACGCTGCTTTTGAGTCGACTCAAAAGCAGGCACCACTCCGCTGCACGCTGCTTTTGAGTCGACTCAAAAGCAGGCACCACTCCGCTGCACGCTGCTTTTGAGTCGACTCAAAAGCAGGCACCACTCCGCTGCACGCTGCTTTTGAGTCGACTCAAAAGCAGGCACCACTCCGCTGCACGCTGCTTTTGAGTCGACTCAAAAGCAGGCACCACTCCGCTGCACGCTGCTTTTGAGTCGACTCAAAAGCAGGCACCACTCCGCTGCACGCTGCTTTTGAGTCGACTCAAAAGCAGGCACCACTCCGCTGCACGCTGCTTTTGAGTCGACTCAAAAGCAGGCACCACTCCGCTGCACGCTGCTTTTGAGTCGACTCAAAAGCAGGCACCACTCCGCTGCACGCTGCTTTTGAGTCGACTCAAAAGCAGGCACCACTCCGCTGCACGCTGCTTTTGAGTCGACTCAAAAGCAGGCACCACTCCGCTGCACGCTGCTTTTGAGTCGACTCAAAAGCAGGCACCACTCCGCTGCACGCTGCTTTTGAGTCGACTCAAAAGCAGGCACCACTCCGCTGCACGCTGCTTTTGAGTCGACTCAAAAGCAGGCACCACTCCGCTGCACGCTGCTTTTGAGTCGACTCAAAAGCAGGCACCACTCCGCTGCACGCTGCTTTTGAGTCGACTCAAAAGCAGGCACCACTCCGCTGCACGCTGCTTTTGAGTCGACTCAAAAGCAGGCACCACTCCGCTGCACGCTGCTTTTGAGTCGACTCAAAAGCAGGCACCACTCCGCTGCACGCTGCTTTTGAGTCGACTCAAAAGCAGGCACCACTCCGCTGCACGCTGCTTTTGAGTCGACTCAAAAGCAGGCACCACTCCGCTGCACGCTGCTTTTGAGTCGACTCAAAAGCAGGCACCACTCCGCTGCACGCTGCTTTTGAGTCGACTCAAAAGCAGGCACCACTCCGCTGCACGCTGCTTTTGAGTCGACTCAAAAGCAGGCACCACTCCGCTGCACGCTGCTTTTGAGTCGACTCAAAAGCAGGCACCACTCCGCTGCACGCTGCTTTTGAGTCGACTCAAAAGCAGGCACCACTCCGCTGCACGCTGCTTTTGAGTCGACTCAAAAGCAGGCACCACTCCGCTGCACGCTGCTTTTGAGTCGACTCAAAAGCAGGCACCACTCCGCTGCACGCTGCTTTTGAGTCGACTCAAAAGCAGGCACCACTCCGCTGCACGCTGCTTTTGAGTCGACTCAAAAGCAGGCACCACTCCGCTGCACGCTGCTTTTGAGTCGACTCAAAAGCAGGCACCACTCCGCTGCACGCTGCTTTTGAGTCGACTCAAAAGCAGGCACCACTCCGCTGCACGCTGCTTTTGAGTCGACTCAAAAGCAGGCACCACTCCGCTGCACGCTGCTTTTGAGTCGACTCAAAAGCAGGCACCACTCCGCTGCACGCTGCTTTTGAGTCGACTCAAAAGCAGGCACCACTCCGCTGCACGCTGCTTTTGAGTCGACTCAAAAGCAGGCACCACTCCGCTGCACGCTGCTTTTGAGTCGACTCAAAAGCAGGCACCACTCCGCTGCACGCTGCTTTTGAGTCGACTCAAAAGCAGGCACCACTCCGCTGCACGCTGCTTTTGAGTCGACTCAAAAGCAGGCACCACTCCGCTGCACGCTGCTTTTGAGTCGACTCAAAAGCAGGCACCACTCCGCTGCACGCTGCTTTTGAGTCGACTCAAAAGCAGGCACCACTCCGCTGCACGCTGCTTTTGAGTCGACTCAAAAGCAGGCACCACTCCGCTGCACGCTGCTTTTGAGTCGACTCAAAAGCAGGCACCACTCCGCTGCACGCTGCTTTTGAGTCGACTCAAAAGCAGGCACCACTCCGCTGCACGCTGCTTTTGAGTCGACTCAAAAGCAGGCACCACTCCGCTGCACGCTGCTTTTGAGTCGACTCAAAAGCAGGCACCACTCCGCTGCACGCTGCTTTTGAGTCGACTCAAAAGCAGGCACCACTCCGCTGCACGCTGCTTTTGAGTCGACTCAAAAGCAGGCACCACTCCGCTGCACGCTGCTTTTGAGTCGACTCAAAAGCAGGCACCACTCCGCTGCACGCTGCTTTTGAGTCGACTCAAAAGCAGGCACCACTCCGCTGCACGCTGCTTTTGAGTCGACTCAAAAGCAGGCACCACTCCGCTGCACGCTGCTTTTGAGTCGACTCAAAAGCAGGCACCACTCCGCTGCACGCTGCTTTTGAGTCGACTCAAAAGCAGGCACCACTCCGCTGCACGCTGCTTTTGAGTCGACTCAAAAGCAGGCACCACTCCGCTGCACGCTGCTTTTGAGTCGACTCAAAAGCAGGCACCACTCCGCTGCACGCTGCTTTTGAGTCGACTCAAAAGCAGGCACCACTCCGCTGCACGCTGCTTTTGAGTCGACTCAAAAGCAGGCACCACTCCGCTGCACGCTGCTTTTGAGTCGACTCAAAAGCAGGCACCACTCCGCTGCACGCTGCTTTTGAGTCGACTCAAAAGCAGGCACCACTCCGCTGCACGCTGCTTTTGAGTCGACTCAAAAGCAGGCACCACTCCGCTGCACGCTGCTTTTGAGTCGACTCAAAAGCAGGCACCACTCCGCTGCACGCTGCTTTTGAGTCGACTCAAAAGCAGGCACCACTCCGCTGCACGCTGCTTTTGAGTCGACTCAAAAGCAGGCACCACTCCGCTGCACGCTGCTTTTGAGTCGACTCAAAAGCAGGCACCACTCCGCTGCACGCTGCTTTTGAGTCGACTCAAAAGCAGGCACCACTCCGCTGCACGCTGCTTTTGAGTCGACTCAAAAGCAGGCACCACTCCGCTGCACGCTGCTTTTGAGTCGACTCAAAAGCAGGCACCACTCCGCTGCACGCTGCTTTTGAGTCGACTCAAAAGCAGGCACCACTCCGCTGCACGCTGCTTTTGAGTCGACTCAAAAGCAGGCACCACTCCGCTGCACGCTGCTTTTGAGTCGACTCAAAAGCAGGCACCACTCCGCTGCACGCTGCTTTTGAGTCGACTCAAAAGCAGGCACCACTCCGCTGCACGCTGCTTTTGAGTCGACTCAAAAGCAGGCACCACTCCGCTGCACGCTGCTTTTGAGTCGACTCAAAAGCAGGCACCACTCCGCTGCACGCTGCTTTTGAGTCGACTCAAAAGCAGGCACCACTCCGCTGCACGCTGCTTTTGAGTCGACTCAAAAGCAGGCACCACTCCGCTGCACGCTGCTTTTGAGTCGACTCAAAAGCAGGCACCACTCCGCTGCACGCTGCTTTTGAGTCGACTCAAAAGCAGGCACCACTCCGCTGCACGCTGCTTTTGAGTCGACTCAAAAGCAGGCACCACTCCGCTGCACGCTGCTTTTGAGTCGACTCAAAAGCAGGCACCACTCCGCTGCACGCTGCTTTTGAGTCGACTCAAAAGCAGGCACCACTCCGCTGCACGCTGCTTTTGAGTCGACTCAAAAGCAGGCACCACTCCGCTGCACGCTGCTTTTGAGTCGACTCAAAAGCAGGCACCACTCCGCTGCACGCTGCTTTTGAGTCGACTCAAAAGCAGGCACCACTCCGCTGCACGCTGCTTTTGAGTCGACTCAAAAGCAGGCACCACTCCGCTGCACGCTGCTTTTGAGTCGACTCAAAAGCAGGCACCACTCCGCTGCACGCTGCTTTTGAGTCGACTCAAAAGCAGGCACCACTCCGCTGCACGCTGCTTTTGAGTCGACTCAAAAGCAGGCACCACTCCGCTGCACGCCTCTCAAAAGTAGACCCTCTGTGGTGCCGGGGTCTACTTTTGGGATGTTGGTGGATGGGTAGGGTGGTCTGGGGCGCAATGTTTATGGACATTGTTGCCAGACATCACTTTGTGTGATGCAGTGCAGTGCAGTGCAGTGCAGTGCAGTGCAGTGCAGTGCAGTGCAGTGCAGTGCAGTTCAGTGCAGTGCAGAGCAGTGCAGGTGCATCAGAGTGACTCACATCAATAGCAGGAAAACGCGGTGCCTGCTGCCCCTGGTGCTCGCACCCATACTGTCGCACAAGGAAGCGCCGAATATCCCGGGCAGTGAGCAGGCAGTCAAGGCGGGAGAGCAGCGAGGGGAGCAGCGAGGCAAAGAGCACGTGCTGCAGTGGCAGCACCGGTACTAGGAGCTCCAATGGGAGGTGCGATGTTTGTCGCCCCCTGCCCTTCTCCTTGCCCTGCTGCTGCTTGGCTGCCTCCTCTTGCTCTGTTGCTGCTGCTGCTGCTGCTGCTGATGCTGCTGCTGCTGCTGCTGCTGCTGCTGCTGCTGCTGCTGCTGCTGCTGCTGCTGCTGCTGCTGCTGCTGCTGCTGCTGCTGCTGCTGCTGCTGCTGCTGCTGCTGCTGCTGCTGCTGCTGCTGCTGCTGCTGCTGCTGCTGCTGCTGCTGCTGCTGCTGCTGCTGCTGCTGCTGCTGCTGCTGCTGCTGCTGCTGCTGCTGCTGCTGCTGCTGCTGCTGCTGCTGCTGCTGCTGCTGCTGCTGCTGCTGCTGCTGCTGCTGCTGCTGCTGCTGCTGCTGCTGCTGCTGCTGCTGCTGCTGCTGCTGCTGCTGCTGCTGCTGCTGCTGCTGCTGCTGCTGCTGCTGCTGCTGCTGCTGCTGCTGCTGCTGCTGCTGCTGCTGCTGCTGCTGCTGCTGCTGCTGCTGCTGCTGCTGCTGCTGCTGCTGCTGCTGCTGCTGCTGCTGCTGCTGCTGCTGCTGCTGCTGCTGCTGCTGCTGCTGCTGCTGCTGATGCTGCTGCTGCTGCTGCTGATGCTGCTGCTGCTGCTGCTGCTGCTGCTGCTGCTGCTGCTGCTGCTGCTGATGCTGCTGCTGCTGCTGCTGATGCTGCTGCTGCTGCTGCTGCTGCTGCTGCTCCTTCTCTGCTGTAGTCTTGTCTGCTGCAGCCATGTCTGCTACAGCCTTAACTGCTGCTGCCCCATCTGCCAAAACCCTGTCTGCTAGAGCTGTATCTGCTAGAGCGGTGTCAGCTACAGCTGTGTCCACTGTAGCGCCAGAAGGTACAGGTATCTGCTCCTCTCGCCCTAATTCGACAGCCCTGTTTACGAGATCTAAAGTGTCCACTGAAAGAGGGGCGACGCAAAGGGGATCATGGAATGGGGTGTACGAAGGGAGACGGGCGGAGAAGGGGGTTTAGAGGCCCTGATTGGACCGCCCTGTGCAAGACCTAGAGTGAGCACTGAGGGAAGGAATGGAAGGGCAACGGAAAAGGGGATGGAAGGCATATGGCAGGAGAGAGGTGGCTCCTGGGGTGGCAGGTGATGCGAGATGGCAGGTGATGCGAGATGGCAGGTGATGCGAGATGGCAGGTGATGCGATGGCCAAAAGGAGATGCAAGCATGGCAGGATCTGGCTGGCTGGTGGAGCATGTATTGGATACTGGATGAATGCATGCATACAGGTGTAAAAAGTGTTCTTTTGAGACGTCTCAAAAACATCTGGCTGGCTGTTGGAGCATGTATTGGAAACTGGATGAATGCATGCATACAGGAGGAAACACCAAACACTACCTCTGGAACGGCATGCAAGCACGGATTGGAGGACTCCTACATTGACACGGACATATAGAGTTACTTAGGGAGGGTGCGATGCAGAGACACTTACTTTCTGGTGGTGCCTGCAGCAGCAGCAGTGCATTGCGCAGCTCTGGCTTCAGCTGGCACGCAGCGAACAGAGGCTGGTCGGGGTACTGCAGTGATATGCCGTACCTGAAAAGTGGGTAAGGGGTGTCTCTTAGGGTTAGGGGTTTGAGTCGGAATTCAAGACCCTGGCACCCCTAGGCTTCGTTCTGGTACACAATCCTGATGTTTGTGAGCTCAGGTCTCGCAGTTCATGCCTGCAGCATGAATCAGGACAGCAAAGAAATACACGGCACTTGCCCAAGCCAAGGGATTCGAATCCAATCAAACTCTTGGGTGCACTTGCCACTTGCTGTTTGGGCAGTGAGAGATGATCGAGCGGCCTGCAAGGCATGACCGAGGGATGGGACGTGCGTGCACTCACGTGCACCACTACTACGTGCGTGCACTCACGTGCACCACTACTACGTGCGTGCACTCAATGCCTCACCACTGAAAGTAGTGGTGGAACGTGCTTCACTCCATGTCACACAAGCTAGCAAGCTAAGGGGATTATGTCACTCACTGGGAGTGGAAGTAGTGGTGGGAGTAACCAGTGAGTGCATGGATGTGTTTCCCTCTGGGTGCGGGTTTTGCATGGCATGGTATGGTATGGCATGGCATGGTGGGGCATGGTGGGGCATGGTGGGGCATGCGGGTGAGGGAGTGGGGATTGCATTCGCGGGAGGGTTACCCTCAGAGGGTTCCTAAAACGGGAAGGAACTGAGCTCACTGATTCTGGAAATACTGTTGGAAAGTCCCTCCATGCGACCCCACGAAATCACTGCGTGCTGTTCTCCCTTCTGGGTCCCTCCCCACCAGCTGGTACACCAGACACGCACCACCAACCAATGCACCCCGCAGTCCCACACCCACGCACCCCATTATCCCATGCAAAGCTCACTGGTTCTGGAAATACTGCTGGAAAGTGCCTCCATGCGGCCCCACGAATCCACTGCGTGCTGTTCTTCCCTCAGGGTCCCTCCCCACCAGCTGGTACACCAGACGCGAATGCACCGCACATGCCACCATGCCGTGCAGTTCATGTTCCTCCACAGGCCCACGAGCACACACGAGAAGGGAGGTGGTACCAGGGGCATCCTGAGTGGTCTTTGGGACAGCAGCAGCATTGGTATCAGCAGCAGCGACATCAGCACCTTCAGCAGCAGCAGCACCATCACTATTACCATAAGCATCACGTGCGCGGGCATGAGAGGACGCCACACTACTGCCTCTCAGGGACACCACCCTGTCAACGGTCTCCCAGTCAATCCTCCCCATCACCATGCTCATCATATCATCATCCGCTCCCATGCGCATTACACCATCATCCCCTACCCCGCTCATGCCATCATCGCCTCCCCCGCACTCTCCTCCATCCACCCCTGCGCCTTCCCTGCCTGCATTCGCCCCTCTCCCATCCTTCCCTCTCTTTTCCTTCCCTCTCGCATCTGCCTCTCGAAAATATGCGGCTGCCCCTTTGCCTCTTTCGTCCCCTCTTCCCACTCCTGCGCCTTCCCCGCCTGCATTTGTTCCTCTCCCTTCCTTCCCTCTCCCTTCCTTCCCTCTCCCATCCTTCCCTCTCGCATCTGCCTCTCGAAAATATACGCCTGTCCCTTTGCCTCTTTCGTCCCAGCCTCCCTCCCCCAAGCAGGGCAGCACGAGGCAGTAGTGGGATGCGGTCCAGAAGGCACCAAAGGGGCGCACAGCGGTGCTGATGGGTGTGGGCTGCGTGAGGCCGAAGCAGCAGCAGCAGCAGCAGCAGAGTCGTTCTTAACAACAACAGCTGCTGCGGATCCAGCTGTTGCAGCAACAGACTCAGATTCAGCAGCAGCAGAAGCAGCGTGGGCGAGGATGGGAGCATGGTGCATGAGGTCCCATCTGTCCAACGCCATGCTGAACAGGCGCATGTGGTAGCACATGGCGCTGGCCAGCTGAGGGGCAGGGGGGAGAACAGGTAGAAGGGGAAGAAGGGAGGGTGCAGGTGGGTGCGGGTGGGTGTGTGGTTCACCAGGGCCCATCCCATAAATCCAACACCTGCCATGCCGAACAGGCGCATGTGGTAGCACATGGCGCTGGCCAGCTGAGGGGCAGGGGGGAGAAGGGGGAGAAGGCGGAGAAGGGGGAGAAGGAGGGGTGCAGGTGGGTGTAGAGAACTCATGCGTCCAGACACCTGCACGAGCTGAACCTGAGCCTGAACCTGAACCAGAACCTGAACCAGAACCTTCTGAATCACCTGAAGCACCTGAATGGCATGAGCACAACTGACCTGCTGGGGCGAGAATTGAAGGGCTCCAAGAGGCGAGAGTCGGACAAATCCCGAAGCAAGTGAAGGAGGTTGCGTTGCTGAGTGGTGGGGAACCGCAGGTGAGTCGCCGGCAGAGGGAACACCTGCAGTAAGAGAAGCAGTGGCAGCAGCGGTCACGCCAGCAGAAGATCCTAAAGCTGTAGCAGCTAACCCCACATTTGTAGCAGCGGAGGTCTTGCATCTGTCAGCAGCTAACCCCACATCTGTAGCCGTAGGTCTTGCATCTCTAGCAGCAGCGCAAGCTCCGAAATACTTGGAGCAAAGGGGGATTTCCATGTGTGCCACGTCAGCATCCAACGGGCCAATGGCAGGCGACGTCAGCAGCATGAACCCGGAGAAGCACTCTGTGCTGCACGTCCCGCTACTAGCATCTCCACCACCAGAGCTCGAGGTGGAGGAGAAGAAACGGAGAGAATAGGCATGGAAGGGACCGATACTGGGACATGCTGGGGTGGTAGATTCGGCTGCTGCTGATGGTTCATCTGCTGTTGCTGCTACAGATGTCGCTGCTGTTTGTAATGAATCATCTGCTGACGGTGCTGCTGTTTCTGCTGGAATGGGTGCTGTTGGTGACATGGCATCTGGCGTTGCACGGTCCGCCATGATATGTGGAGACAAGATTCACAGAAACGGCGGGCTGAACCTCGCTCATTGACAACGCAGTGAACTCTAGGAAATTTAGCGATCTAGGGAATTGTAGGAAGAATTAGCTCAAGCGCAATCTGCAGTTTGAGGCGCCTAAAAAAAATCAGCTCATCACCAAAGTGCAATCTGCAGCGAAGGCAAACTTATGCTCCGTCTAATCAGCTGCGAGACGCCTCAGCTACCGTCGGTGACCGTGTAGCTTTCCGTGGGTTAGCGTGGCTCATTGGAACTGCGTATCCAATCGCGCGCGAAGCAGCGACAAATGCGGACGACAACGATGGAGGTCGACCATAGATTTGTGTTTCGGAGTCAAATTCTCTACTGGAATCAGTAATGATGCTGAGGTGAGGCACCTTAGAGTTTGGCTGTTTGGCGAACTTCGTCAAACGCCGCCTGATCCCTGGTTTCCTGGCTTTCGCCAAGGCCAGCGGACCAGCAATTGGAAGAGGTGCGTTCTGATTGGGTGATTTGCACTTCCATCGGGGTCGGTTTACACCGGTTTGGGGCAGATCCGGAAGGAGCACGGAGCGAAGCGCAGTGTGCTGCGTGGAGCGGATTGCACAGTAGCGCAGAAAAATCACCTCGCCTCAAGATAACCCAGTTGCAGAACAAGGGAAACTATGCTGAATAGAAAACAGATCATCCAAACGCTGTTGCTTAAGTTATGCTAGTGCAGTCTACACATAGACACAACCACAAATGAAGCACGTGCCTTTCTCCCTCCTCCCTTCCCTCGCGCCTCCCCACTTGCAGCAGCATGACGTTTGAGTCGACTAAAAGTATTCCCGCCTGTGCATGACACGCGTGGGCACTACCGCAAAGGTAGGGCGTGCCTTTCTCCGTCCACTTCTCCCCCGCGCTTCCCCACTTCCTGGAGCTTCCAACCCGCTTGGAAGTTCAGCTGCTGAAAGCCGCCCGTGAATCTGGTCGCAACTTACGCTCTTTACAGGGGGCTTACCAAGAGGAAGGTTCCAGGAAGGCCTGGAAGGATGATTTGTTGAGATCATTCGAGGTGTGAGTGGGGAAGCAAGTGGGGAAGCGCGGGAAGACAGTGAAAGTGCTGCAGCAGCTACAGCAGCACCAACAGCAGAAGCCCCAGCAGCAGAAGCACCAGCAGCAGAAGCACTACCAACAACAGCAGTAGCAGCAGCACCACCAGCAGCAGAAGCACCAGCAGCAGAAGCACTAGCAACACCAGCAGTAGCAGCACCTGCAGCACCTGCTGGGGCCGTTGTTCCCTGACTAGCCTCCGCAGATTCACCAGCAATCTTATCGAAAATAGACCCTGCCGGCCTGCGAATGGCACCTGCAGCCGCAGCAGCAGGAGGAGCAGCGGCACGAGCAACCGCAGCAGCACGGAACATTGAGGATCGTCGCGGGCTTGTAGCGTCAACTGCAGCACGGATGCCAGCAGAATGGATGCCAGCAGAATGGATGCCAGCAGAATGGATGCCAGCAGAATGGATGTCTGCATGCCACGATGCCCTTCGTCTCATGGTCCGGTAACCGCCTGCTCCCGGTGACTTAAACCCTCCCCCAGATGAAGCACCGACAGCGGCAGATGGGCTGTCCCCTTCGTCTCCTGGGTGAAGGTTCCAGGACACCCGCTTGCTGAGCCTCGGAGAAGCTGCGGAGGTGCTGGCTGATTTCAAGCTGGAGGGACGAGCAGAGGGGGATAGGGTGTTTAAAAGTGACTCTGACGAAGCTGCGTTGGCGCTGGCTGATTTCAAGCTGGAGGGGCGAGCAGCGGGGGATAGGGTGTCCAAAAGTGACTCTGACGAAGCTGCGGTGGCGCTGGCTGATTTCAAGCTGGAGGGAGAGGCAGTGGAGGAGTGAGAGGGAGAAGAAGAAGCGGCGGTGGCGCTGGCTGATTTGAGGCTTGAGAGGCGAGCAGAAGGGGAGGCGGGTGCTGGAGAAGAAGCTGCGGAGGTAGCAGGTGATTTGAGGCTGGAAAGGCGAGCAGCGGGGGTCGGGGATAGAGAGGCGGTGATGGAATGGGGAGTGAAAGGAGGGGATTTTGACGAGGGGGATGAGGGAGGGAGAGGAAGGGATGGAGATGAGGGAGTGAGAGGAGGAAATAGAGGGGGAGGGTGTGACTTCAGAGTCAACTTCGAAGGCGGCGAGGGGCAGTGGCTGGGAGGGGAGGAATGAGCTGAGTGCGTAAAAGGCCGTGCTCCAGTTGCTGCCTCAGTTGCTGCCTCAGTTGCTGCCTCAGTTGCTGCCTCAGTTTCTGCCACAGGATGCCCACTCTCAGCAACAGCAGCAGCTGTATCTGTGGCCGTGACTCCCGTAACAGCATGTGAATTTCCAGATTCCACCGCTGCTTCTGCTGCTGCTGCTGCTGCCGCCGCTGCTGCTGCTGCTGCTGATTCTGCTGCATCCGTAGCAGCAGAAACTGACATCCAACCAGAGCTGTGATGCCGGTCCTTGTGGTGCTTCATCATGGAAGCAAAGCCGTGGCTGTGCAGCCACTCCTTGAAGTCGTGACTGTGATGATGCCCGTCGCTGTGGTGTTTCATCATCGAAGCAAAGTCGCGAATGTGAAGCCAGTCGTGACTGTGATGCCCCTCCTTGTGCTTCATTATTGAGGCTGCATCGTGACTGTCTTTGTGGCTGTGAAGCCAGTGTTTAAAGTCGTGACTGTGATGCCTGTCCTTCAAGTCGTGACTGTGATGCCCGTCGCTGTGGTGCCTCATCATCGCAACAAAGTCATGAATGTGCAGCCAATCCTTGTGCTTCACCGTCGGAGCAGCATCGTGACTGTCTTTGTGGCTGTGATGCACGTCCTTCAAGTCATGACTGTGATGCCAGTCCCTGAAGTCGTGAGTGTGCAACCAGTGTTTCAAGTCGTGAATGTGATGCCAGTCCTTGTGTTTCATCTCAGAAGCAGCGTTGTGACTGTGATGCCAGTCCATGTGTTTCATCATCGAAACAAAGTCATGAATGTGAAGCCAGTCTGTCATGGAAGCAAAGTCATGGCTGTGGTCATGCCTTCCAGACCCACCTTTCACCTTTCCTCCTTCTCCCTTTCCCCCTCCCCCTCCTTCTCCTTTTCCTCCTCCCCCTCCTTCTCCTTTTCCTCCTCCCCCTCCTTTTCCTCCACCTCCTCCCCTCACATTCCCACCCAGCCTACCGGACACCATCCCCGGAAGCCCATAGCTCTCGGGCGGAGCAATCAGCCTCCACACGCCCGTGTCGCTGAGATTTGATTCGGATCTGCTCTGGCGGATTTGCTTCGCCGCCCTGCTGGACCCCGCAGCCTTGAACGGCAACGGAGCAGCCTTAGACGATAACGAATCTGACCTAGACGAGGATGAAGACGAGGGACGGTCGGAGCTTGAATGCAGAGCAGATGGAGAGAGCAAGGGAGAGGAAGAGGGAGACAAAGCAGGAGAGGGAGGTGGAAAAGAAGAGGGAGGGGAAGAGAAGGGCCAAGAGGGAACCGGGAGGGCATTGGAGGAACGGGATGCAGGTTCAGGGCTGTGCAAATCCCTATCCTGCTGCTCCTCCTGCTGCTGCTGCCGCTGTTTCTCGGATAGACGCGAGCCGCCGTGGAGTTTCTCGGGCAGATCGGAGCTGTTGTGGTGTTTCTTGAACAGGTGCAAGCTGCCATGGTGTTTCTCGGGCAGGTCCGAGATGTCAAGATGTTCCTCGGGCAAGTGCGGGCTGATTTGATGCTTCTTAAACAGGTGCAACCCGCCATGATGTTTCTCGGGCAGGTGCGAACTGTCATGATGTTGTTCGGGCAGATGCGGGCTGTCGTGGTGTCTCTTGAACAGTTGCAAGCCGTGATGATGTTTCTCGGGCAGGTGCGAACTGTCATGATGTTTCTCGGGCAGTTGCGGGCTGTCATGGTGTCTCTTGAACAGTTCCAAGCCGTGATGATGTTTCTCGGGCAGGTGCGAGCTGTCATGATGTTTCTCGGGCAGGTGCGAACTGTCATGATGTTTCTCGGGCAGGTGCGGGCTGTCATGGTGTCTCTTGAACAGTTGCAAGCGGTGATGATGTTTCTCGGGCAGGTGCGAACTGTCATGATGTTTCTCGGGCAGGTGCGGGCTGTCATGGTGTCTCTTGAACAGTTGCAAGCCGTGATGATGTTTCTCGGGCAGGTGCGAACTGTCATGTTGTTTCTCGGGCAGGTGCGGGCTGCCATGATGTTTCTCGGGCAGGTGCAAACTGTCATGATGTTTCTCTGGCAGGTGAGAGCTGTGATGGTGTCTCTTGAACAGGTGCAAGCCGTGATGATGTTTCTCATGCGGGTGTGAGCTGTCATGATGCTTCTTGAACAGTTGCAACCTGCCATGATGTTTCTCGGGCAGGTGCGAGCTGTCACGATCTTTCTCAGGCAGGTGAGAGCCACCAAGATGTTTCTCCGTGCGCTTGAGCACGGGGCGGCGCAGAGTGGGGCAGAGGATTCGCCACGTGCTGTGAGCATGCAGCACCGTCTGCTCCGCTTCCTTTGCTTGCTCCGCCTGCTCCGTTTCCCTTGCTTGCCTCGCTGCTTCCTCCGCTCTCTCCGCCTCCTCTGCTTCCTCTGCAGTCATCCCCCATTCGTCTGGTTCCCCCCCCGCTCCTAGCGTCACGTGTCCGATCATCGAATCTCGACCGTCGATTCGTGAGATTCGTCTCAGAACTCCCCCTCCGCTTCTGCCGCCCCACACTCCCCTCTCCTGGCTCTTAGCTCTCGAGTCTTGATCACCCGATCTTCTTTCCCCCCCCTCCACTGCTTCCGCGGGCGAGGGAGCGGGGGAGGCGCCGAAGCAGGGACTGGGGGAGCGACCTGCGGGGACGAGGGACAGCAGGAAGAGGGGAGGGAGGTGAGCATGGGAGGAAATGCGGGAAACGCACAGTTAAATGCATGCGCTAGTAACGAACAAGGAGGGAATACGGAGTGAAAGGAGGGGAGACAGAAACGCAAGGGGCGAGCAAGGAGAGCAAGGAGGGAACTGCGCGTGAGGGTCTGGGAGGTGAAAGAAGGGGATAGGGAAGGGGAACAAAGAAGGGGGGGCGAAGGGTCGGGGAGCGAGAGGGGAGGGGGATGGAGACGGTAGTTGAAAGAACCAGTTTTGGCGTACCTGGTGTCACGATTTCGCCAAAGGATTCCGATCCTTTCGCCCACTCGCGAACGCGATCCAACAAATCGCGCAGGGAATGTTTCAGCTTCCCGCTCGCCACCAATTCGTCGTCCGCCGCGATGGTTACAATTCTCCACGAAATCGGCATGCTGTTTTGCCCGGACCCCAGCAGTCGCAGGGGCATCGCCAGGAGCGGAAGAACGTCGTACACGTCGCCAGGGTCGCGCGTCTGCGACCCAATCTCCAGCGCCTCCAGCGGTGCGTTGTCGCACGCCGTTAGTAAGAGCGAATCGCGGAGCTCCTTAATCGACTCGTCGTTGCGGCCCGAACCGCCAAAATCACCATCATTCGCATCCCAGCGAGAGAACATCGACATGGATCGCGACGCGAGCACGCACGTCTGCGGCAGGATGCCCAGATTCCACGGCGACGCCTCCAGTAGGAGCGCCGCCGACGACGATTGCGACGACGGCGATTGCGATGGAGACAACGATTGCGACGGCGGTGGCGACGACTCCGACGGCGACGACGGCGATTGCGAAGACTCGCAAACGGTCTGCACTTTAATACGACTGCCGTCTAGGCCCAATACGACCTTCCGCTTCTCCCGCAGGAAAAGAGGGTCGTCGCGGCGCCGAATCTTTTGGCTTCCGCGATCGGCGGAGGGGGATCCGGCGGACCGGCAGACGAAGGAGAAAGCGGAGGTGGGGAAGGGGGAAGCGGGGTGGCGCGGGGAGGGGGAGGAGTTGGCGGGAGAAGGGGGAGGCAGAGGATCATCGTGATGATGATGGCGACTACAATGACGGCGCGAACGATGATGCTCATTATCATTATCATCATGATGGTCATGATGACCTAAATCCTCATCACCGTGATGATGATGGCGGTGATGATCATTTTCATCATCGTCATCATCATGGCGGCGATGGCTATGATGATCCTTATCATCGTGATGATGATGATGGCGACGGTGGTGCAAAAATGCGGAGAATCCGGAGCGGGAATGAGTTCTCGTAGGCGCCGCCGGTGGGGGAGGAGGAATGAGGAGGATGTCATGCCAGATGGAGGACACGTGGCCGGCGTTGATTAGCGGGAGAATGCTCGTGGATGATCCGACGGTCCGATTTGGAGCCATGATGATGTTGTAACCACCTCTAGTAGTGAAGGTAGAAAAGCAGCAGTGAACTACTCGTGCGATGCGCGGGTGATGGGGTGGAAATAGAAAGGCATCTAAGCTGCAGCTTCTATTAAAAAATGACTATGTGATCAACAAAGGCTTTCCCTGCTTTCTCGTTCTCAGAGGCTTCTGAGAAAGAAAAACAGTGGCAGCGTCTTGTTGGTTGGACGAATTGCCCCGAGAATTCATCCCAAAGACGGAGCCGCGGTGAATATGCCACGAGCAGCAGTGGTCCATCCGACTCGGAGATCTGCATATCATGCAGACAGGAAAACGACGACGTCTACCGTCAAACCTGACATCACATAATATCGTTATTCGTCTCCTGTCTGGTGCCGCAGGGTAACGCTCGCCGCTCGTTCCGGCCCAGGAAGCAGTCACGGGGAAAACCAGCCAATGAAAACACACTACTGTCACCCACAGTAGGTTCCCTGCTCGCGCCGGAAGCGTACGGCAGGGGTCTGTGCGACTGAGAATCTCGTGAAAAAAAAAAAAAACAACAACAACAACAATCGCACGCTACAGTGTAAGTCACTTGTCATGGTGGTCCTAAAATACTGTAGTGCAAAATGCGAGTTCTTCGCCAGATGCATGACTCCCTCTCTTTGCGGGATCCGTCGATTAATGCCTGGGAAGGCGACTCGGATGTTGTGGCTCCTATTTTAGTCAAGTTGAGTTCGTGGGGCCAAGTGAAGGTTTCGTGTGGTTCAGATCAACTCATGTTTCGTACAAGCGGTTGGATACGATGATGTGCAATCTGGAGCGGTACATCGTTCGACCATATCTGCCTGAACATTCATGGTGTACTCGAACTGTGACCTCACTTTGGAGGGAGGAACTGGTGCGGGGGTGGTTTGGGGGGCTGCTTTTTCTGTCTAGTCATTTTTCTGCGTACTCACTATATTTACTCGCCTCTAAACAGAGTTCTTGTTGGTCTGTCGACTCTGGTAACGTGGCTTCTAATATCGAAGAAATGCGGAACCCTGCATTTGTGCCACGGCTGCGTTCTGCGGGCGCATTAGCCCGCATCAATGTACATTGCATTTTTTTTTCGACGTTCCAGGAAGCCTTCTCTGATAACCAGCCCGAAGGTTATCAAGGCTCGCGATAAGCTCTTGGTTGCCGAGGCAAACCAAGCCCGAATGCCTGCATAACGGTCTTTTTGGCGACCACAAATTAAAATGTCGCCGCGTTCCGCAAAATTCATCGTCCTAGCAATCTTTTTTTTCCTTGATGCGCGCATGATGCAACGCCGAGAAGACGCATGATGCGCGCATCAGCTCGAATTCGAGCCATTTTTTTTTCAATTTTCCGTCGGGCAGCCCAGTTCATGCCCTTGGGGAAGGCGTCAGGTTCGTGCTTCCCTGCTTCGACGAACCCAATAAATTGAGGTCGAGATTGGGAATATCTAAATTTCAAATCTCCATTTCCCGATTTCCCAAACCTCAATTTCAATTTTCCGAGCCTCTATTTTACAATTTCAAATTCCTCATTCCCGAACCTCAATTTGTCAATGTGCGGATCAGGCCGAGCCTAGGGCGCATCAGAGCTGATGCGGCCGCAGAACGCAGCCCATGTGTGCTGCTGGTAGAAGAATCCCTTGCAGTCCAGCGTCACATGAGAGAAAATTTCGGCAAAATTCATTGATACTCAAATTATGCCAGGGGCGCTTTGCAATCGTACTCAACCAACAAATTCTCGGTATATTATTTACGTGTATTGTTGTGTCATATTAAAAGCACAATTCTGAATCAAAGGCACCACCAGCTACTTTCCTGCACATACCCCTGAAGACAAAACAATTGAAAAAACTAATACCCTTATATAGCCATGACACAATCTAAGAGAATCAACCCTAATCGTGCTCTGACGTAGGGGCGCGCAAAATATATTTGAGCCCCCATGTTCGAGGTCAGCAGGTCCACGGTCAACGGAGGCTTGACGGTGTCCTCGACCCCATTCCGTTGAGCTAATCACAGTTTGCATCATTTTTTCACAATCGGATTTTCGTTATGTTTACACAATTTGCGCTCGATACAAATTTCCTTCGTAAAGTGTTGACGATTCCATGATTTAGTTGTGTCTATTCTTGGTAGCACCTCGACACAATTATTCATATTTAAGTTCGGTAACTGTGTTCTGTTTCAGTCACATTGCGGATGTGTTTTTAGCGTGAAAATCGTGATAGAAAAGCGAGATCCAATAAGCGATGTGATTGAAAATCGACAACCAATCAGCAATGAGAAATCTAGGTTGAGTACCGAGGCAAAATGCTCCTGGCATAATTTGAGTATCAATGAAGTTGGCCGAGAAAATTTGGGAGAAAAAGCATGAGATGAGAGCAAAATATCGAGAACAAGTCTTTTTTTTTTTTTTTTTTTGCTTGTTCATGTTACCATTTCTCTGATTGGGCTGCTGCCCTCCGCTCTGCAGCTGCTGCTGCCCTCCGCTCTGCAGCTGCTGCTGCCCACCACTCTGATTGGGCTGCTGCCCTCCACTCTGCAGCTGCTGCTGCCCTCCGCTCTGCAGCTGCTGCTGCCCTCCGCTCTGATTGGGCTGCTGCCCTCCGCCCTGCAGCTCATGCTGCCCTCCGCTCTGCAGCTGCTGCTGCCCTCCGCTCTGCAGTTGCTGCTGCCCTCCGCTCTGATTGGGCTGCTGCCCTCCGCTCTGCAGCTGCTGCTGCCATCCGCTCTGCAGCTGCTGCTGCCATCCGCTCTGCAGCTGCTGCTGCCCTCCGCTCTGCAGTTGCTGCTGCCCTCCGCTCTGCAGTTGCTGCTGCCCTCCGCTCTGATTGGGCTGCTGCCCTCCGCCCTGCAGCTCCTGCTGCCCTCCGCACTGCAGCTGCTGCTGCCCTCCGCTCTGATTGGGCTGCTGCCCTCCGCCCTGCAGCTCCTGCTGCCCTCCGCTCTGCAGCTGCTGCTGCCCTCCCCTCTGCAGCTGTAGTAGTTTGGTTGCCCGTCGCCTCCGGCCCCGCCCCCGCACTCGGGGCCTTTCCGCTTGGTCCGAGGAGTCGGGGTTGGCATTCTCACCCTCCATGGGGCTTGATTCCAGCTCGTCGGTGTATGCCTCGGCCTCTATCTCCACATCCAACTCCCCCAGTGGGTCTTGCTGCCCTCCGCTCTGCAGCTCCTCCTGCCCTCCACTCTGCAGCTCCTGCTGCCCTCCACTCTGCAGCTGCTGCTGCTCTCCACTCCGCAGCTCTTGCTGCTCTCGGCTCTGCAGCTCCTGCTGCCCTCCACTCTGCAGCAGCTGCTGATCTCCTCTTTGCAGCTGCCGCTGCCCTCCGCTCTGCAGCTCCTGCTGCCTTCCGCTCTGCAGCTGCTGCTGCCCTCCCCTCTGCAGCAGTTGCTGCTGCCCTCCGCTCTGCAGCTGCTGCTGCCCTCCCCTCTGCAGCTGTAGCAGTTTGGTTGCCCGTCGCCTCCGGACCCGCCCCCGCACTCGGGGCCTTTCCGCTTGGTCCGAGGAGTCGGGGTTGGCATTCTCCCCCTCCATGGGGCTTGATTCCAGCTCGTCGGTGCCTGCCTCGTCCACCATCTCCACATCGCTCATCCACAATGTCTCTTGCTGCCCTCCACTCTGCTCCTCCTGATGCCCTCCACTCTGCAGCTCCTGCTGCCCTCCACTCTGCAGCTCCTGCTGCTCTCCACTCTGCAGCTCCTGCTGCTCTCCACTCTGCAGCTCCTGCTGCTCTCCACTCCGCAGCTCATGCTGCCCTCCCCTCTGCAGCTCCTGCTGTGCTCTGCTTTGCAGCTGACGCTGCCCTCCACTCCGCAGCTGCTGCTGCCCTCCGCCCTGCAGCTGCTGCTGCCCTCCGCTCTGCAGCTGCTGCTGCCCTCTGCTCTGCAGCTGCTGCTGCCCTCCGCCCTGCAGCTCATGCTGCCCTCCGCTCTGCAGCAGTTGCTGCTGCCCTCCGCTCTGCAGCTGCTGCTGCCCTCCGCTCTGCAGCTGCTGCTGCCCTCCGCACTGCAGCTGCTGCTGCCCTCCGCCCTGCAGCTCATGCTGCCCTCCGCTCTGCAGCAGTTGCTGCTGCCCTCCGCTCTGCAGCTGCCGCTGCCCTCCGCTCTGCAGCTCCTGCTGCCCTCCGCTCTGCAGCTGCTGCTGCCCTCCGCCCTGCAGCTCATGCTGCCCTCCGCTCCGCAGCAGTTGCTGCTGCCCCCCACTCTGCAGCTGCTGCTGCCCTCCGCTCTGCAGCTGCTGCTGCCCTCCGCTCTGCAGCTGCTGCTGCCCTCCGCTCTGCAGTTGATGCTGCCCTCCGCTCTGCAGCTGCTGCTGCCCTCCGCCCTGCAGCTCATGCTGCCCTCCGCTCTGCAGCAGTTGCTGCTGCCCTCCGCTCTGCAGCTGCTGCTGCCCCCCACTCTGCAGCTGCTGCTGCCCTCCGCTCTGCAGTTGCTGCTGCCCCCCACTCTGCAGCTGCTGCTGCCCTCCGCTCTGCAGCTGCTGCTGCCCTCCGCCCTGCAGCTCATGCTGCCCTCCGCTCTGCAGCCGCTGCTGCCTCGTCCCCTCCGGCGGCTGTCGGCCTCTTTCCCGGCTCCCCTGCTGTCCGCCCGCCTGCAGGTCCCACCGGCCCCCCACCGGCGGCTCCCGTTGCCTGTCTCTTCCTGCCGCCCTCCGACGCCGCCATTCCTGCCGCCGTGCGAGACGTGGCACGACTAGGGGAGAGTCGACGTCGGTCGAGCAGGCACTGTGCCGCGTTACGCTCTCAGGTAGGCCACTCCTGCGAGTGTTGTGCTGTTGTTGCAAGCGCCTACGATGCTCTTCCCAAGCTGCCCTCGCAGCCTCCAATGCCACATCGGCGGCCAGACTCTTGTCGCCCATTGCTTCTCCCCCCTCTTCGTTGACGGCCGAAGGCTCTGAGACGCCGCTCTGGCCAGCCCGGTTGCTGGGGGGGTTCTTGGGGGATTGTCCACCTGTAATTGCTGAAATCGGGCGGTTCGCTTCAAAACACCGCCTCTTGGGTGGTTTGCCGAAGAGGCACAGAATGTCTTCGTGGCGGAGGCGACAGATGCGTGGGCTCTGGAGCGCACCCTCAGGCCCCCCCCGTCTTTTGTGGCCAGCCCCTAGGCAGAGCGACCCCGTGACTGCCGCCGTGCTTGTCCCCCCTTTGCCCCCGATGGCCTCCGTCGTGCCGTTGTTTGCGCCGTCTCCCGCCCAGACCCCGGGGTCCCCGGGGCCTGGGTCGTCTTCCATGATAGCGTTTCAGGTGGTACCTAGTGGTTTCTGCGGCGATTCCGCCCTGCTGAGGCGAGATCGCGCTGCCTGGTGGCGTCGAGGCGCTGCTAAGGGGCGATTTCGCGCTGCCTAAGGCGTCTGGCGCTGCTGAGGCGAGATCGCGCTGCCTGGTGGCGTCGAGGCGCTGCTAAGGGGCGATTTCGCGCTGCCTAAGGCGTCTGGCGCTGCTGAGGCGAGATCGCGCTGCCTGGTGGCGTCTGGCGCTGCTAAGGGGCGATTTCGCGCTGCCTAAGGCGTCTGGCGCTGCTGAGGCGAGATCGCGCTGCCTGGTGGCGTCTGGCGCTACTAGGGGGCGATTTCGCGCTGCCTAAGGCGTCTGGCGCTGCTGAGGCGAGATCGCGCTGCCTGGTGGCGTCGAGGCGCTGCTAAGGGGCGATTTCGCGCTGCCTAAGGCGTCTGGCGCTGCTGAGGCGAGATCGCGCTGCCTGGTGGCGTCGAGGCGCTGCTAAGGGGCGATTTCGCGCTGCCTAAGGCGTCTGGCGCTGCTGAGGCGAGATCGCGCTGCCTGGTGGCGTCTGGCGCTGCTAGGGGGCGATTTCGCGCTGCTTAAGGCGTCTGCTTAACAAGTCTTTTGGTGAGAGCAAACAAATTTGTTAGATCAAGCGTCAGGTGAGAGCAAAATTGTGAGAACAAAGCCAATCATCCCATGGTACCCAGCGGATGTATTCGACAACCGTTCTAAAACGTACCGCACCAGAGGAAACTGTGTATTGTTCTTGTGTTGAAAGCTGGATTCCTGAATCTGGATTCTGGATTCTGCTGTTTTCTTCGCTCGCTCGGCCAAGCTACTACCACTGCACACTGCACAAACACATATCCTAACAATGACTCACGGAAGGAATTCAGGATTCGAGATTTGGACTTCCGAGGAGAAGGATGTGAACCCACACCCTTGGGATTATACCTTTTCTTGGAATTTCCGACTTCGCTATTATTCTTTGGTACTGTACGAAAAGGAAAACCACCACCTCGTCACGCACAACAGCTGTCAATGTACACGAGAATTTCACCAGAATGAGAGTAGGACCTGGCACCGCCTCTTGAGCTGCGGAGCCAAGAGCCACGTGGCTTCTCGAGAGGCGTTGCTGCTGCATGCATGCCACTGCAGACTCTAAACGTACCGTAAGCACGAGCCGGGTGTTGATTACCTGTAACACTGTACTAGAGCGCGTCACCGTATTTGACGCTTTTATCGAGCTCATTTTACTGCGTTGCACGGTCTGGGATCAATATCCCTGTTGTTTGGCAGAATAATCAGTACCAAGGGTAGTACATCGCTCCATCGGAGTAAATTAGCACCTCTTTAAATTCCTCTTACGCCGCCATGGCTAGTTCGAGCACCTGCCTGATTAGTAGTGCTACCAGAGTCCTTACGTCGACTGTTTCCGACAATTCTCGTTTCAATTCCTCCCACCGGAGCAGCCACACCACCGCTACACTCCCCTCTTGCTATTGTCACATCCATCGTCCGAACACCCTGGGTCACCGTCCGACGATCTCGCACCAACACCGCCGGCCAATCACGGTGTGCCAGGTGTCGCTCGTCGACGACGGCCCGTTCGTCGCAGCGATCGCCACGTCCATCGCACTCTCCGCCGCGCCGCTCGTCCTACCGTCGCTCCCGTTCCTTTCGCAGAAGACGAAAGGATCCGACGATGACGATGCTGCAGCAGCGGCGGCCGCGGCGCTGCTCGCGGCGGGAGTAGGGGTGGATGACGGGAAGGGGGAGGCGGAGGGGGAGGAAGCGGAAGGGGGAATGTCTCTAGGGGAGTTGCGCGCGGGAGTAATGACTGTGGTCAGCCTCATTCCGTTCTTCAACTGGCTGGTGATTATATTGAATGACTGGTTGCTATGGATGGACTGTTTTCATTGGTGGGAACTGCGTGACTCATGGATGCATGGGATGACTGGGCCACGTGGCTTGGGTGCTTGTAATCACATGGCTGTTCAATCCCCTTTTTTTTCCATTGCGGTCTAAAATGTGATTTTCCAACTCAGTGTGATGCCAAAATACGAACTGTGATTGTCTATATTTATGTAATTGCATCAGTTGTCATTACTGTGATGTGATGTGATTATATGATGGCAGTGCTGGGTACTGGCATGGATCGACTCTCGCGATGTCAAGTACATCCTCTTCGCAGCCGTCTATGCTGCACCTTACGCCAGGTATGCATCATCCATGCCAGGTGTGCATCATCCATGCCAGGTGTGCGTCATCCATGCCAGGTGTGCATCATCCATGCCAGGTGTGCATCATCCATGCCAGGTGTGCATCATCCATGCCAGGTGTGCATCATCCATGCCAGGTGTGCATCATCCATGCCAGGTGCGCATCATCCATGCCAGATGTGCATCATCCATGCCAGGTGTGCATCATCCATGCCAGGTGTGCGATGCCTATCATCACCTGTGCCAACCGTTAGCTTGTATCAGGAATGCAACCCCAAATCTTATGCGAGGTATGCAACACCTAACAATCTTAACTTCCCAGCATCAACCCCCTCTCTAGACCCCCTCTCTTGACCCCCTCTCCTGACCACCCTGTCTTGACCGCTCGTTGCAATTCTGTTTCTGATCCCACAGGGGAGTCTCAGGGCGTGTTCCTACGGCCCCTTATCAGGCCAACCTCTTATCAAGCTCGCTTCTGTCAAAACACACTGAAAATTCCCTAAACCCAAAAACCCTCGCTACTTTTACCAGGCAAGGCTGACAAGAGGTTTGCCTGATATGAGCGTAGGAACACGCCCTCACCCTGGCAATGGACGGAACTGGCTACAACTCTTCCCCACCCTCACTTGACCCCCTTCTCTTGACTGCCTTCTGCCTCGCTGTTGCTGTCTGACACAGGGGCGGTCTCACCCTGGCAGTGGACGGCAACTGGTTACCTCTCTTCAGCATTGCAGCGTGTGCATTGCATGTCCAGGTCAGCATGTGCCTTCTTGTTTTGCTTGCCTTGGGATCATTGGTTGTTTCTGACTTGAACTGAATGTGCTGGCTTTTTAAATTGCATTGAAGTGGCCCAGGCGCCGTTTGAGTGGTCATTCTACCGGGGGGTAATCATGCACCTTGTCATTTTACCTTGGGATTGTCGGGATGGGTTCTGACCAGGTTGACAATGTGGCTGTGGAGCGAAGGAAGCTGGCCTCCAAGATTAAGTGCGCCAAGGTGGGTACCAGAAACGCACTTGCGATTAAGTGTACCAGTTTCTTAATTTTACTATCTCTCACTCTTGTTCTTTGCACCTCCTGTTTTCAAGTCAGCGTTTTCTTGATTACTGTACCTACCGCTTCTTGAATCGTTTTTTTTCTTCTTCTTCTTCTTCTTCGCATCCAACTCCTGTTTGTAATCCTCCCTGCATCGTCCCTCCCTGGCAGAAAAAGGGCAGCCTTCATGGTAATTCCAAGGACAAAGGCAGCAACGCAAAGCAGAGCAAGTGATGGGTGTGGAGGAGTGGAGAGGGGATGATGTGGGTGGGTGGTACAATGAGACAATTGCAGGTTCACAACAGCATGCAACCAGTTTGTTATATGCTCTGTACAGCTAATGTACTGCTCTGCTGGCTAGCTCCAGCGTCTATACTGCACTTGTTGCATGTGTGAAATTGTGCATGGGTTGTGTATAATCTTGTACAGTTGATATTGAGCTATTCTTGTAAGAAGTCTTGCTTTGTTATGGTTTTTATTGATTTCAAATAGCTTGGTTCTTCCCATACATTAGCATGTTTAAATTTACACCGGAAACTTCCTGTTATGGCAAATTCTAGCACACCTGGTCACTTATCATGAAGCAACAAAATCGAACTCCCGTCCTCCTTTCAAGAAATTCAGGAACCGTCTCTCTGTTGCCTGCCTTCGCTTCACCTCCACTTGCTGCTTCAGCATCACATCACAGTAACGGCCGAATCCCTTGCCAGGGGCAGGCACCTCACACACAGCATCCCCTCCTGCTGTTGAAACAGCCGGTCCTTTAACCTGACAGTGAATCGGGCTGCTTGCTCGTCTAGTTCGCATGGTACTACTGCTGCTGCTGCTGCTGCTGCTGCTTCGGCTGCTGTGAGCGCTTCCAGACTCCCACCCAGGGCTCAAGACACCTGCTGTTGACCCACCAGCACCAGCAGCATGCCTGATGTTGCGTGCTCCAGACGCCCTCCTATCCTCCCATTGAACAGGGCTTGCAGACCACGAGCTACTGCTGCTGCCAGTGCTGCTGCCGCTTCCAGTGATGCCACCGCTGCCAGAGCTGCCAGTGCTGCCGGTGCTGCCCCTGCGGCTGGTCCTGTGAATCGGAGATTCCAACCACATCTGGGGAGGCTGCGACTGTGGCGCTACTGCTGATGCTGCTGCCGCACATGCATTGTCATAGCTGCTGAAATCAGCAACGCGGGATGATCTACCCTTCCACCAGAGACCAAGACCTGGGCTGCCAGGAATTTTCCTCCTTGCCGGACCACCATCGCTATCCCTCCTGCTCTTGCTGTTGCTGCTGCTTCTGCTGCTTCTGCTGCTGCTGCCAAACCTCCAGCTGCTACCAAACAGCCCGCCACCTGTCTTGCCTCCTACATCCTCATTCCCCTTCCCACTGCTGCCAAACACTCCCTTGCTCTCTGAAGCACCTCCTCCTGCCACGATTCTCTCAAAATCACCCGGCTGCATCTGCTGACACAGGTCGCTGTGGTGGGGCCGGTAGCTAGCTGCTTCATGAGAGGACGTAGAAGCAGAGTCCACAGGGATCAGGCCCAGGTCTTCAAACCGAGCTTGTGATAGGGAGGAGGCCAGGGAGGTAGCCGGGGAGGAGGGTGTGGGGAAAAGTGAGGAGGAAGAGGGGAGGAGATTTGCTTCTGTGAGCTTGCGAGCTCTTTCCTCTGCCTTGCGCCTGCTGCTGCGGAAGCCAAACCGCCCCCTGCCAACCCATCCCGCTGCTCCTCCTGCTTCTCCTTCTGCGTCTGCCGCCGCCGCTGCCACTGCGGCTGCTCCAGGGCTGAGCAACCTCCCCCTGGAGACGGAGGATCTGAAGCGAGGAGGAGCACTCATGCGGCGATTTGTACCCCTGGTCTGCGAGAATACCTGAGGCGCCTCAGGAAGATGCATGCCTCCTGTGGCGTGTGAGTCAGTGGCAGGGGCGTGGTCGAGGGAGAGGGGAGGGAGGGCGTGCGCATGGAAGGAGGAGGAGAATGAGGAGGCGGGAGAATAGAACGCCTCCGACTCTCCTCCATCCCACTCTTCGTCGTCCTCCACCCCATCCCCTCCCATCCCTGTTCCGCCCGCCCCTGCAGCTGCTGCTTCTGCCACTGCTGCTGACACTCCTCCTCTCCCTCCTCCCCCAAGTCTCCCCCCCTGCTTCTCCTTCCGGGCACGGTGCTCCAGCATGGCCTCTCTGATCCGCACATACAGCTGCTCCTCCTCCAGAACCTTCCGGAACGCCCTCCCCTTGCTGCCCTTCGTATCCGCCAGATCCGATTCGATCTCCTTACTGAACACCGTGAACAGCATCCCGCCAAACCCCTTGGTGACGAAGTTGACCAGTGCGGGCGGCATCTTGAGATCGACGGTGAAGATTCCCCGATAGTGGCAGCGATTCTCTCCCAGGTCCTTCACGGTGAAGCCACCGTTGATGGCCATGCGGACCACGCCGGAGGGTACAGGTGGAACAGCTTCTCGGGGGAAACCGTGCTTGGCTGGGTCGATGAGAGCGTTGTCTTCTGGCGGCTGCAGAGGGTGGAGGCAAGGAAACAATTGTGATACACGGGAGAAAATAGGGACGGAAATGGATTTTTGAGTCGACTCAAAAATCAATTGTGATACACGGGAGAAAATAGGGACGGAAATGGTAATTATATGCGGGGTGATTGCGCACGTTCGAGAGCAAAAAGGCGAACTGAATTCCCACGACCAAGGGACTTTTCGAGCCACGCCACCGGTTCATGACCACGCCGAAGCTACTCACCGACTGAAGGACCGTGGCGACCATGCCCGTCTTGGCGTCGTACACTTTTGAGCGTAGAGGCAAACTCCTTTCTGTAGAGAACCCAAGGGGCCGTTTCTAACCACGCCACCGTTCACGACTCATGATTAAGACACTCACCGTCTGCAGGACCGTGGTGACCATGCCCGTGTTGGCGTCGTATACGCTCAAGAGCATAAACGCAAACTCCTTCCCGGGAAACGGCCAAGGGGTTCTGAACCTGCTCGAGCAAAGCGATCCAACCAGCAACAAGAAAAGGATATCTGAACCACTATTGGCAGGACTAGTTGACAAAGATTTTAAAATTGCTTCCTTTTTTGGGGGGTGACTGGTAAGTGCATGCTACTGTAGGAACGGCTGTGTTGGGAAATCAAGGACATCCATGATATTTGTGTGATGGTCCAAAGCTGTGGTAATGAGGCACCTTATGTAGGGGATACCTTCTGTGAGGGACTACCTCATATAGGTGAGGTCGAAGCCGTCGCCAATTCGCTTCAGGTACCGGTTTTCAATCACCTTGTACACAGGCATGTTCTGCTGCGGCCACCTGAAACCACAAAAGACCAACAGAGGGACACCGAAGTTGCCAAGTCATGACGACGGCTGTTGCTGATGCTGATGCTGCCAATATCGGTCAAGCATGCAGCGTACCATTCTTTAAAGAAGGTGACATCGCGAGTCATGGCGACCGCTGCTTCCACGGGTCCGTTCACGATCCCCTCCATCAGCAGCGTGTGCACCTCCGTCCCTTCCGGACCCTTCCGCACCATGGCTCGATGCTCCGGACCCTCCTCGCACACCTGCACAAAGGGGTTGCAGTTCCCTTCATGTCAACAGGATAATTCTTTCATCGAAGCGGAAAGTGTCAATGATATATTTTTTCTTCTCCTATTCGTGCAACCTTCAACTCGCCGGCATTTAATCTGCCTACATAATGGCGTGCAAAACTCAACATCACACACGCTTCTGATTCAGGTTCATTAAGCCTCGATGCATGATCAGGCGTCGTACCTTCCATGCTCGGCGATCTCCAGGTGCCAAATCCTTCATGGCATCGGCTTTAGCGCTGTTCATGTCGTTCAACACCCCCATCATTTCCCCCGACCAGTGATTTATAACATCCTCCGACGGATTTGTGGCTCCTGGACCTGGACAGAGAAAGCCAATTTCCGGCAAGATTGAATGATGAAAGTAATAATGTATATTCGCGGTTTACAGTCTGAGTTTTGGACTTCCACTTAGTGCACCATTTCCGCCGGAAACCGTTAAGTAATCAGAATCATGAAGAAAGGGAAAAAAAAAAAAAAACGATACCTCGTTGCGTTAGCTGCTTCCGAATCGCTGTTCGGACAGCTCCGAGGCTGCTCCATTCGGGAGCCTCCAGAGCATCGTCTAAGGCAGTCATGCCATCCACAAGCGGCATGGCTGCACCTCAAACTTGTCACTTTGATACTGAGATAGTATAGTGAAATTATGGAGGTCAATGACACTGAGGCAGTTACGTCTTTGCGAGTATCTACTAGACACGCTGCTGCATGGGTTACTCCGCTTCAAACATGCCAAAGCGCATATTCCTTGAAGCGCGCGCAAAGAAGCGGAATAGTGCCGCAAGCAGCCTACAACAGGGTATGACGCCCCGCACCAACTGGAGTAAATAGCAGCCGAGTATGAAAAAGCTGATTGATCAGCGAAGCTTACTTGAGCCCTGATCGCCGGAATGCTGTTCCAGTCCGAAGGTGATTAGTGCAGTGCAGGGTAGAGCTGTGGATGAAATCGAGGCAAATGTTTGATTTGGCAGCTCAACAATTCCCAAGGGGGATGATGGCTTTGACGCGCCTCGAGCTCGGGAATGCCGGAAAAATGTCGAGCCCCTTTGGTCAGTTCCACATCAAAACTGGACTTCGGGCTGTCTGTGTGGGCTGATGGTGGAAGTTTTTTGTGACGGAATGCTATCGCATGGACGACGGGATGGGAGGCTTGATGGGTGGACACATCCGACGTGGCCCTCGCTCCATGGTTGATTGTGGAGCCGTCAGCATCCATTGGGGTCGCTCATTTGCGGGAAATACTCAGAGCCCAAATGCTGGCACGTTGTGACCCCCGTGCGACACTTTATGGGGAGCACTGTCAATTCGCTTCTGAATTTTCCTGTCACCCCGAAAACGAATTGCATGTGGAATCACGTAATGTCACGGGCAGGTTTTGTGGCAGACCACTTCGGCAAAACAGAAATTTGTCGGCCAACCGGTGCCTTTGCTGACCCATCACGATTGATGACAATCAACCAAACCGAAGGAGATTCCTCTGACGACAACTGACCAGAATATACGAGCCAACCAGCTGCAGTAGAGAGTAGAGGTCCCCCCAATCAGACCGAAACACAGCAAAAAGCTCCGTTGCCGGGATTTGAACCCGGGTCGCCTGGGTGAAAGCCAGGTATCCTAACCAGGCTGGACGACAACGGACGTTAGCGAGTTTAAAAATGAAAATAAAGTAACTTTTTCTTAATTATGGATGTCTCCCACATCCCCCTTACTCATTTCCCACATCCCCACCATGGCTCTCAGTTATTCGCCAACATGCCTGGCTGCTGGTTCCGAACTGACACTCCAATGCGGCGTTCCCCCAAATTTCGTCTCCAATGGCGGCAATGATCCCCTCCAATGGAAGGGCTCCACGTTGCACCTCAAGGCACGGCGGCATTTCGCAGCGCCCGTAGCGCGCACTGCGAAAGTGGTCGCTATGGCGGGAAAGAAGGGGAAGAAGGGCGGGGGAGGCGGCGGAAGAGCCGGCGGAGGCGGAGGTGGCGCAGGTGGCGGCGGAGGCGGAGGCGGCGGCGGCGGGGGGAAGCTGAAGTCGGCGGGCAGCAAGGCGCCGTCGGCGGAGCGCGGAACGGCGTACCAGAACGAGACGCGCAAGATTATCCTCAGCGTGAACCGCCTCCGCAAGGCACGCCTATTATTACTACCATACTGCGTCTTCTAGTAGCGGGGATTCCCCATTACGTGCGGCCGAGCCCTGCGCGACAGGGATTCAGGGTTCTAGAGAAGCGATGCGGGCGCGGGAAAGGTTGATTCCATCCTAGTTGACGCACCGCTCTTAAATTCTTCAAAAGTAACTCACGCGCATTCTGGCAGGGAAAGACGCGGCCTTAGAAGGAGGCTATTTCACTGACTTCCTCCCACCCTCCTCCGTTGCTCCCCTCCTCCCCTTCCCCCCTACCCACCTCCACCCCTCCGCACCTCCTTCCCTTTCCCCCCCTTCCCCCTGCGTTCTCCTTGCCCTCCCCCCCTACCCCACCCTTTCAGGTGGCCCCCAACGGCAAGGAGATCCTGAAGAGCATCAGCCTGGGCATGTACCTGGACGCCAAGATCGGCTTCCTGGGGGCCAACGGAGCAGAGAAGAGCTCTCTCATGCGCATTCTGGCAGGGAAAGACAGGACTTTTGAAGGGGATTGTTGTTACACTCACCTCCTCCCCTCGTCCCCCTCCTTCCCTCCTCACCTCCTCCTCCTCTTCCCCTCCGTCCCCCATTCTTTCAGGTGGCCCCCAACGGCAAGGAGATCCTAAAGAACATCAGCCTGGGCATGTACCTGGGCGCGAAAATCGGCTTCCTGGGGGCCAACGGGGCGGGCAAGAGTTCCCTCATGCGCATTCTGGCGGGGAAAGATACCACGTTTGAAGGGGATTATTATATTGATCCGAGCATCAAGATTGGGTACCTGGAGCAGGAGCCGCTGCTGGATGATGGGGTCACTGTTATGGATAATATCGAACCTGCTCTTAAGGAGACCAAGGACCTGCTTCAGGAGTTTGAGGAGGTGAGAGGAGGAAGTGAGGAGTTGAGGAGGCGATGAAGAGGAGGAGGGGAGTCGGGGGGGAAGGATTCAAGCGAGACGGAGTGGAACAGGTGTGGGGGGGAGGGGGTTGTAATTCATGCCTCTATCCATGTGTGCTTATGTCATTCGGGCTGTTGCAATTTGTGCTTGTATCCGTGTGGTTCATACATACCACGGCGAGCTTATATTCACACGTGCTTATATTATATCCACACATGCTACAATCTATCAGGTGGGTGCAGCGATGGCAACAGCAGGCAACGCTACAAGCTGATGGCTCAGATGGAGCGCCTTTTGATGCGCCTAAAAACATCTTCCATGTGTGCTCATACATGTCCATAAATGATACATGCTCATATCCATCCATACATGTTCTTATAACCATCAGGTGAGTGTGGCGATGGCATCAGCGGGCGATGCTGACATGGACAAGCTGATGGCTCAGATGGAGCGCCTTTTGAGACGCCTCACATCACATGTGTGCTATTGTGTGCTCATACATATCCATTCGTGCTTATACTTACACGTGCTTATATCCATACATATAACCATCAGGTGAGTGTAGCGATGGCGTCAGCAGGCGATGCTGACATGGACAAGCTGATGGCTCAGATGGAGCGCCTGCAGACCCGCCTGGACGCCTGCAACGGCTGGGAGCTCGACAGGCAGCTTCAGGTGAGTCCCCAGGTGGAAACAACAGAGTTAGGCAGCAGCAGGTGGGCTCTCTCAGGTGGAAAAGCAGAGGCAGGCGGCTACAGGTGGGTCCTCTGCGAGGCAGTTTGTTCCCATCCCATGCGCCTCCTAGTTTTCTGCACATGCTACATGCTTCCCAGAGTGATTGTTCAGTCCACGTCTCCCTCCCCCACACCCCATTTCCTCCCCTCCCTTCAGAGAGCCATGGACGCACTGTGCTGCCCCTCCCAGGGGAGGCCCCGGTGGCGAAGTGGAGACACAGTCTTATTTCCACCCCCCTCCACCCCCCTCCACCTCCTCGCCTGCCCTCCGTTCAGAGAGCCATGGACGCACTGCGCTGCCCCCCAGGGGAGGCCCCCGTGGCGAACCTGAGTGGCGGAGAGAGGAGGCGCGTGGCTCTGTGCCGGCTGCTGCTGCAGGTGAGAGGGGGGGAGGTGGGAAAGGAGTGTGAGAGGGGGGGAGGTGGGAAAGGAGTGTGAGAGGGGGGGAGGTGGGAAAGGAGTGTGAGAGGGGGGGAGGTGGGAAAGGAGTGTGAGAGGGGGGGAGGTGGGAAAGGAGTGTGAGAGGGGGGGAGGTGGGAAAGGAGTGTGAGAGGGGGGGAGGTGGGAAAGGAGTGTGAGAGGGGGGGAGGTGGGAAAGGAGTGTGAGAGGGGGGGAGGTGGGAAAGGAGTGTGAGAGGGGGGGAGGTGGGAAAGGAGTGTGAGAGGGGGGGAGGTGGGAAAGGAGTGTGAGAGGGGGGGAGGTGGGAAAGGAGTGTGAGAGGGGGGGAGGTGGGAAAGGAGTGTGAGAGGGGGGGAGGTGGGAAAGGAGTGTGAGAGGGGGGGAGGTGGGAAAGGAGTGTGAGAGGGGGGGAGGTGGGAAAGGAGTGTGAGAGGGGGGGAGGTGGGAAAGGAGTGTGAGAGGGGGGGAGGTGGGAAAGGAGTGTGAGAGGGGGGGAGGTGGGAAAGGAGTGTGAGAGGGGGGGAGGTGGGAAAGGAGTGTGAGGGGGGGAGGTGGGAAAGGAGTGTGAGAGGGGGGGAGGTGGGAAAGGAGTGTGAGAGGGGGGGAGGTGGGAAAGGAGTGTGAGGGGGGGAGGTGGGAAAGGAGTGTGAGGGGGGGGGTGGGAAAGGCGTGTGAGAGGGGGGGAGGTGGGAAAGGAGTGTGAGAGGGGGGGGTGGGAAAGGAGTGTGAGAGGGGGGGAGGTGGGAAAGGAGTGTGAGAGGGGGGGAGGTGGGAAAGGCGTGTGCGAGGGGGGGAGGTGGGAAAGGAGTGTGAGAGGGGGGGCGGTGGGGGTGTGAGCGGGGGGGCGGTGGGCCCGGAGTGTGAGGGGGGGAGGTGGGAAAGGAGTGTGAGGGGGGGCGGTGGGCCCGGCGTGTGCGCGGGGGGGCGGTGGGCCGGCGTGTGAGAGGGGGGGCGGTGGGAAAGCGTGTGAGAGGGGGGGCGGTGGGCCCGGAGTGTGCGAGGGGGGGCGGTGGGAAAGGAGTGTGAGCGGGGGGGCGGTGGGCCCGGAGTGTGCGCGGGGGGGCGGTGGGCCCGGCGTGTGCGCGGGGGGCGGTGGGCCCGGCGGGGGGGTGGGGGGGTGGCGCACGGCAGGGGGGCTATGAGGGGCTAGCGTGGGGGAGGGGCTAGCGTGGGGGAGGGGCTAGCGTGGGGAATGGAAGGGAAGGAGGGAAAGGGAGGGAAGGGGGCTTAGGCGGAACATAGAGGGGAGCAGGGCTGGTTGGAGGAGTCGGGAAAAGGTGCCCCTTTTGTAACTCACTCTCTCTACTGCCCCCCTGCCGCTTTTACTCTCGTACTGTTGTTTACTTGTGCCGATTCCTCCTCTTCGATCTGCATTCACAGACAACCCAAGGAACCACCTCGATGCAGAGGCGGTTACCATACCATCCTTCCGCGGTTCCACCCCATCCGTCCCTTCCCCACTTTTCCCACCATCAGGCGCCGGACATTCTGTTTCTGGACGAGCCCACGAACCATCTGGACGCGGAGGCAGTGGCGTGGCTAGAGCAATACCTGGCGGAGTTCAAAGGGACTGTCGTGGCTATCACCCACCCCCCCATACCTCTCTTCCTCTCAGGCACCGGATATCCTCTTTCTGGACGAGCCCACCAACCATCTGGACGCGGAGGCAGTGGCGTGGCTGGAGCGGTACCTGGCTGAGTTCAAAGGCACCGTTGTCGCCATCACTCACGACCGATACTTTTTGGACAATGTGAGACGATGTTGCTCTAATATGTGGCAGTGTATTGATCCTTCGTGGTATGAGGGTGTTGGTCAGCTCAGCACCAGTGGCACGCGGAGGCAGTGGCGTGGCTGGAGCGGTACCTGGCTGAGTTCAAAGGCACTGTCGTGGCCATCACTCATGACCGATACTTCCTCGATAATGTGAGTTTGAATGATGTGATGTGACGGTGTTATGGTGGTAGATGGGATGATGCAGTGTTGACCATATCGATGGCATGCAGAGGCAGTGGCGTGGCTGGAGCGTACCTTGCGGAGTTCAACATGACCGTCATGGCCATCACCCATGGTATGTATGTGGTGATGATGGTGCTACGTCACAGGCACAGTATGTGGTGATGATGGTGCTACGTCACAGGCACAGTATGTGGTGATGATGGTGCTACGTCACAGGCACAGTATGTGGTGATGTGGTGATACTCATGACAGTTCAGTTCTAAGGCACTGTCGACGTGGTCATAATTCACTCACTGCCCTTCCTACTCTCCCTACTCTCTCTCCCTTCCTGGGGTTAGGTGGCAGGGTGGATTCTGGAGCTAGATCGAGGGCAGGACATGATCTTTCAGTCACCGTCCCCACAATCCGTGCTGTTATGTTCTTCCCCTTGCTTCTCTTCCCTCGTTTCCTCCCCCCGTGAACAAGGCGCAGCAACTGGCTGGGGAGGAGCGGCAGCAGTAGCAGCAGAAGCAACGACAACTACCACAATTTTCTGTTCTCTCTCATTCTCTCCTCTTGCGCCCAGGTGGCGGGGTGGATTCTGGAGCTGGATCGCGGGCAGGGAATTCCCTTTGAGGGCAACTACTCTGCTTGGCTCGAGAACAAGGCGCAGCGCCTGGCAGGGGAAGAGCGGCAGCAGTCGGCACTGCAGCGGGTGATGGAGAGGGAGATGGAGTGGATTCGACAGAAGGCCAAGGGACGGCAGAAGAAGGGAAAGGTGAGGGTGTGGGGGGGAGGGTTGTGAGGAGTGAGGGAAGCTGGAGAGCATGTTGCTGCGCTGTCAGTCTCTCACACGTCCATGCCTCCCCTCAACCCCCCAGGCATGCGATCATATGAGGAGAGGCAAACCTTCAACCCCCTCAGCTGGTGATCCAGGCAAACCAGTATTCACGGGAGGAGGAGAGGTTGGAGAGCATGTTCATGTTCCTGCCGCCCCCATTGGTAGCACCTGCTTCTTCCTCTAACCGCTCTGCCTCTCCTTCCCCTAACCGCTTTGCAGGCTCGCATGCTAGCATACGAGGAGTTTGTTATCCAAGCGAGCCAGTACTCGCGCGAGAAGAGGCTGGAGAGCATGTTGCTGCCGCCCTCATTGGCAGCACTTGCCTCCTCCTCCTTCCCCCAACCCCTCTTCCCTCTCCCTCTCCCCCTCTGCAGGCCCGTATGCGGGCGTATGAAGAACTTGTCATTCAGGCCAGTCAGTACTCGCGAGAGGAGAGGCTGGAGAGCATTTTTTGCCGCCGGGGCCGCGGCTGGGAGATGTGGTGGTGGAGGCGGAGGGGGTTGCCAAGGCGTTTGGGGAGCGCGTGCTCATGGATGGGGTCAACTTCACCCTGCCGCCTGGAGGTATGACATGGCATGTGACGTGGCATGTGACGCGACATGTGACGTGGCATGTGACGTGGCATGTGACGTGACATGTGACGTGGCATGTGGCGTGGCATGTGGCGTGGCATGTGGCGTGGCTTGTGACGTGGCATGTCACATGTGACATGGCATGTGACGTGGCATGTGGAGTGGCATGTGACGTGGCATGTGGAGTGGCATGTAAATAGTGGGGCAGGGCGTGCCTGATGGGGGCGGTCTGCCCTCTTCACCCCATTCCCCGTGCAGGTATTCTGGGGGGGGTTGATTGCTGGCAATGGCGCTGGCTGGCAGTCAACCCTCTGATAAAAGAAGTGTTTTGAGACGTCTCAAAACACTTCTTCACCCCATTCCCTGTGCCGGCATTCTGGGAGTGATTGGTGGCAATGGCGCCGGCTGGCAAGTCAACCCTCTTCCACCTGCGAGTCTCACAAGCCCTCTCCTCCAATTCCGCTCCACCCTTTTTCCCCACCAGGCATTGTGGGGGTGATCGGTGGGAACGGTGCCGGCAAGTCAACCCTATTTCGCATGATTGTGGGGCAAGAAAGCCCCAATGAGGGCACACTGCGAGTGGGGGAGACGGTGGCGCCACTTTATGTCAACCAATCACGCGACGCGCTGGATCCCAACAAGACGGTGTTCGAGGAGATCACGGGCGGCGCAGATGAGATCCTGCTGGGTGGGTTTGTTTGTCCTTTAGTGGAGTTGAGATTTGGTCCTTCAGTGGAGATTGGATCCGGCCGGGTGAATATGTGCGTTCTTGTGAATACAGGAGTCCTAATAGACACACCTTGCACACAGTCACACATTTAACAGTCACACATGCTACAGTAACAGATGCAGAAGTCGTACATTTGCTACAAGCGTGCCGCTGCCTGCACTCCCTCCCTCCCTCCTCCCCCTACCTAACCCCAGGCGAGCGCAAGGTGAACAGCCGGGCGTACTGCGCGTGGTACAACTTCAAGGGGGCGGACCAGCAGAAGAAGGTGGGCGTGCTGTCGGGCGGAGAGAGGAACCGTGTGCACCTGGCGCGCATCATGCGGCGCGGAGGCAACCTGCTCATGCTGGACGAGCCCACCAATGATCTGGACGTTGATACGCTGAGGGCGCTGGAGGATGCGATTCAGGGGTTTGCGGGATGCGTGATTGTCATCTCTCACGACCGCTGGTTTTTGGATCGCATTGCCACGCACATCATGGCCTTTGAAGGCGACTCCAAGGTACGTTTTTTTCTTCTTCCTTTCTTTCTTTCTTCTTCTTTCTTGCTTTTTTTCTTTTTGTCATTGTAAAATTAGAAGTGACTCCAATATTTGGGTGGAGGATATGTTTGGGGGGCTTGCAAGATGTGCAAGTTTTGAGACATTGCGAAAGTGGTTGTTGAATCGCATTGCCATGCACATATATGGTGCTACCGTGCATAGCCACTGGCATTCTGCTTCTTAGTTGGGAATTCTGTGGTGTCAGCGTCCTGGTTTGTTTCTTCTTAATCTTCTTTGTTCTGAGGTGTAGAGGTCAATTGTGCCACTTGGTGTTTGTTTGGGCAGCTAGGGTTGCATGACATGAGTGGCAGGGCATCTTTTGCTTGTGCAGCAGCAGGGCCTGTGCTAGGATATCGTGGGGCCTGTGCAGCAGCACGGCATGGCTTCCTTTCCAATGCAATGCTCTTTCGTCTCCACCCTGTACGTTCCGAATCAGGTGGTTTGGTTCGAAGGCTCGTACAGCGACTATGAGGAGGACAGGAGGAGGAGGCTTGGGAACAAGGAACCATCACGTCTTAAGTACAGGGCGCTAGCATGATTTGCCGTTCTTGCATATAGGTATCTCTTTTGTAAAACACGCCATGCAATGCGGGCCAAAACACGCCATTCCATATTGGCAGTGGCACCTATGAGGTTTTGGTTTTAACAGGGGCTCAGGTTTGGATTGTACCTGTGAATGGTGGGGATCGCCGATTCATTTTGTTCTGGTGTGCCTTGGTCTCTTCCAAGTCAGCCTGCCTTGAACGTTACGCCTAACGGAGATATAGTTCTTATATGTCAAGTGACCAAACGGAGCATGCATACATGTACCTACCTGTACTGAAACATCATCATGGCCAGCAAGTTCATAAAAAAACCCAAGGGCAAAGCGAACAGAGACACCATCTCGCCTCGTTTATTCTGTGGAATGCAGACAATCCTCTTCAAGGAGATGTGATGTGATCGTGATAGCCATCTCTCCTTCCCCTGCTCACAGTTGCCAGGTAGGTGGTACTAACCGAATCTGTGTCCACTCTCATTATTCACCTTCTCTTCATCGTTCAAGTCCTGACACCACCTGCATCATCTACTTCATCACCTGCTTCAGCGCCCACTTCTTCAACTGCTTGATCATCTGATTCATCATCTGAATCCGAATCTAAAGAAGTCCATGTCATGGTAACAAGCTTGTTTGCCACCTCATGGTCCCGAGTATCTTCACTTATGAACAGCTTCTGCAGGAGGGAGCGAGGTTAGAATCAGGCACTACGAAAGGTGTTACATTTGGTGTCTCAACGAGAACACACTGACCTTTATGATCTTAGGACCAGTTTCACGATCCAACTGCTCGAACAGCCTTTTGAATGTAACCATTGCACCAGCTCTTCCAGCAACTTTGAGAACATCTAGGAGGGTTTCCTCCTCAATCTCCTCGAACTGTTCATCAATAATGCGGTGCAACTCTTGGTCCATCACCTCAACTAGACTGTGAATATCGTATTCATGCGCCACTTCAAGTAGAGAAACTCCACTCTGTAGGACATGTCAATTATAATGCACTCAGGGACTCAAAAACACAAATAGCGCGACGCATGCATACCTTGATTGACCCCAATGACACTGTTATTCCAGTACCATACATGAACGAAAGAAATTGCTCCAGTGCCGGACCATCCAGCTCCTCTATCTTCACGATCGGTTTTTTCTTGCTTGGATTGCTCTTCCACCTGTTTTCCAGCAGCGAAGACCTGAAAAAAAGAAAGCGATGATAATGAGGAACCGCATATAATATAATTTTCCTTATGGCAGCGATAGGATACCAAATGGCGACAACGTTGCGATGTGCTGGAATCCTGGTCCCATCAGAGGCCTCAAACACGACGTCAGTGTACTCTGCTCTGTCAAAAATGTCTTGGAACTTCGACACATATTCTGGCGCCACTAGACTGCATGCAAACAATTCATTCAGTTTAAGCATTCGCAAAGCATGCAGCCTTGCAGTGAAAAGGAACGTAGTTACTATGTGCCCAGTTTGCCCGTGATGTCACTAAAGCGTAATCTTCCTGCTGGAACATCCATTGCCTGATTTGTGTTGCGCAGCTGGAGGAGATGGGAGGAGGAAACTACTGTCTGCCAAGGCTGCTAATTTATGTTGTACAATTTGGCGTCGCTGTGATTTGTCTGCTATTTAGGCATTTAGGGCGGGTACAATCTGGTGAAATTTGCAGGTTTGGCAGTTCGCGATTGTTCATCTGAACTGATCTAGCACGCTCAATTTTCTGCGTTTCAGAGCTCGAGAGCCATGCTATAGCTTGAAGCTGCGGTCTACATTGAGGGACAGGCAAAGGTTTATCACTTGGAAACAGGGTAACCCTTTCTCCACAAGTGCCCCTTTGCGGAGAAACGAACAATCGAGGCGGAGGGTTTCGGGAGGGGGGTTGGAGTTCCCAAACCAACAGCGGAAACGATTTCGCTAGTTTAGAACTTGAGCTACTTCGCGCGTGAGTTTGTATACCAAAACTCTGGGTAGTGACAGCCCAGCCCAGCTTCACCTCACAGGGAGTGACTCTAAGCAGAGGTAATAGTCGCTAACAGAAACATGCTCCGCCTAGTTTCATCAGTGCGTTTTACCAACCGTGACCGCATCGGTCGCTAGTCACTTGCGTAGTCAAACACACCGCCGCGCTCTGCTGGCCTCGTAATATTGCACTTGACCGTCGTGCTCCCCGATCTCAGCGTCGCTGCGTTTTGCCGCGTTTGCCTCGTCGCTTTCGCCACGTCGCTTTCGCCTCGTCGCTTTCGCCACGTCGCTTTCGCCTCGTCGCTTTCGCCTCGTCGCTTTCGCCTCGTCGCTTTCGCCTCGTCGCTTTCGCCTCGTCGCTTTCTCCTCGTTGCTGGCCGATCATAGAGCGCCATTCAAGTCACCGTTCTTCGTCGTGTTAAATTTATTCCTCCTCGTCGCATTTCTGCATGTCGCATAGATGTGCGTCGCCCTCCGCTCGCAGCTCGAAGCTCGACTCACGCTGATAGTCGCCGGGTTGTCGCAGCTTCCACTCTGTAACGGTCGTCGCAGAACCGCCGGCGTTGCTCGTTTCTCGGTGGAGATGCGCGACGCTTTCTGCTGTCCAACTTACCTGCCCTCCCTCCCTTCACCTCCCTCCCTCTCAGCAGGCAAGCTCCTCTCTCTCCTACTGCTGTCCAGGATTGGGTAGCGGAAAAGACGTTTGCGGTAAAAACTCTTCCCGCAACCGGAATTTGCGGCAACGAGGCGTGTGGCGCGGACGGGAATGAGCGGCGAAACCGCGGAGGTGCGAGGGGGATGGGAGCGAGATAGCGCGGGGGTAAGTAGCAATTTGCGAGGGAGGTCAGCAGCGAGAACGAGGGGGAGGTGGGGGAGGAGTGAATAAGCAGCGAGGAGGGGGGGAGAGGGAGTGGTGTGGTAGGCATTCTCCAGTGTCCACCAATCCTTCCGCTTTCCCCCTGCATACCATTTGTTTCCCCACCTGCTTACTCTTTGTTACCCCCCCTTTGTTTCCCCCCTGCTTACCCTTTGTTTCCCCTTCCTCTCCTCTCTTCCCTCCCTGTTCTCTCCCCTCCCTGTTCTCTTCCCTCCCTGTTCTCTTCCTTCCCTGTTCTCTTCCCTCCCTGTTCTCTCCCCTCCCTGTTCTCTTCCCTCCCTGTTCTCTTCCCTCCCTGTTCTCTTCCCTCCCTGTTCTCTCCCCTCCCTGTTCTCTTCCCTCCCTGTTCTCTTCCCTCCCTGTTCTCTTCCTTCCCTGTTCTCTTCCCTCCCTGTTCTCTTCCCTCCCTTTTCTCTTCCCTCCCTGTTCTCTTCCCCCTCTGTTCTCTTCCATCCCTGTTCTCTTCCCTCCCTGTTCTCTCCCCCCCCTGTTCTCTTCCCTCCCTGTTCTCTTCCCTCCCTGTTCTCTTCCCCCCCTGTTCTCTTCCCTCCCTGTTCTCTCCCCTCCCTGTTCTCTCCCCTCCCTGTTCTCTTCCCCCCCTGTTCTCTTCCCTCCTTGTTCTCTTCCCCCCCGGTTCTCTTCCCTCCCTGTTCTCTTCCCCCCTGTTCTCTTCCCTCCCTGTTCTCATCCCTCCCTGTTCTCTTCCCTCCCTGTTCTCTTCCCTCCCTGTTCTCTTCCCCCCCTGTTCTCTTCCCTCCCTGTTCTCTCCCCTCCCTGTTCTCTCCCCTCCCTGTTCTCTCCCCTCCCTGTTCTCTTCCCCCCCTGTTCTCTTCCCCCCCTGTTCTCTTCCCTCCCTGTTCTCTTCCCCCCCTGTTCTCTTCCCTCCCTGTTCTCTTCCCTCCCTGTTCTCTTCCCTCCCTGTTCTCTTCCCTCCCTGTTCTCTTCCCTCCCTGTTCTCATCCCTCCCTGTTCTCTTTCCCCCCTGTTCTCATCCCTCCCTGTTCTCTTCCCTCCCTTTTCTCTTCCCTTCCTGTTCTCTTCCCTCCCTGTTCTCTTCCCTCCCTGTTCTCATCCCTCCCTGTTCTCTTCCCTCCCTGTTCTCTTCCCTCCCTGTTCTCTTCCCTCCCTGTTCTCTTCCCTCCCTGTTCTCTTCCTTCCCTGTTCTCTTCCCTCCCTGTTCTCTTCCCTCCCTGTTCTCTTCCCTCCCTGTTGCAGAAGATAAGCGCGTGGTCAGGTCATTCACTGTGGAAACCTGTCTTCGAGGATTAATCCTGTGTTATCTTGTTGCACTGTGTTAGACCAAGGTGTACAACCTGACCATGCCTGAGGGTTTGATTGTGCAATACTACTGAGTGTGCAAGGAAACAGTCCTTCAGAAAATCCAGTTTCAGTAGCAAAGCAAAGCTCTTAGAGACCCAGGCAGACAAACATTCAACATTCTGGAATGTACCAGGCAAGAGACGAGAGAAGAACCTGTTGTTTTTTCAAATCTACAAACCACAAAACTATGGGTACTTGTAAGTGGGTGCAGCGGTGGTGGGGGGGGCAGGAGGCATTCTCCTCCCCATACCCACACCACTCAGCATCTGCCGCAGAGGCGAGGGGTTCCGGGGCGGACCAGCCGCAATGGGCGCACCCATTGGCTGCCCCATGGGTTGACCCATAGAAGCACCTGCACCCATAGGAGCACCACCCATAGGAGGACCAGCCATAGGCGGCGTCCCCCTTGAACCCCCACTGCTGCCGTACCCTGCTGCTGCACTGGCACTGCTGCTCATGCCAACACTGCCACCATACCCCCCACCACTGCCAAGGCTCCCGCTGCTAGGCATGCCCATGGGGCTGCCTCCTCCTCCCATGGGGGAGGTCATAGGGGCCATGCTCATGGTTGTTCTAGGGGCGTAGGAGATGGATGGGGATGGGGACGATGCAGATCCTGCCCCCCCTAGCCCCCCTGCCCCTCCTCCTCCTCCTCCTCCTCCTCCTGCTCCTGCTCCTGCTCCTCCTCTCCCTGACGCTGCAGCTGCAGCTGCTGCTGAAGCCACAGCAGCAGAAGTGGCAGATTGGGATGCAGCAGGAGCGGGAGACGAGCCTGTTCCTCCCGAGCCTGAGCCCTTGGGAGTTCCGGAGGAGGTTCGGGAAGGCTTGGTAGAGGTTGGGGAGAGAGCAGGAGCGGAGGATCTGGGGGACTGTTCTTCCTCATGCACGGGGGCCATGGGTGATGCCTTGTTGAAGGCCGCCCGCCAGTCAGCCACCTTCTCCTTCTCCCCTGGAGTGTGATGAAGGGGAGGGGATGGGGGAGGCAGGCAAGACAGAGGTGTAAGGTTGATGCAAAAAGGGGGTGGTGTTTCAAGAGGTGCTCTGCTTGACCTGAAGCACTGAAGGCAAGGTGCAAAGCAGTGTGCTTTTGAGGCGCCTCAAAAGTGCCCTGAAGCACTGAAGGCAAGGTGCAAAGCAGTGTAGGTTTGAGGCGCCTCAGAAGTGCCTTGAAGCACTGAAGGCAAGGTGTAAAGCAGTGTCTTGATGAAGGCAACCTGCCAGCCATTCACCTCACACAACACTCTTTCACTCACTCACTCCCACTCGCTCGCTCACACACTCCCTCACGACCTCTCACTTTGACCAGCCCATTGTGATAATGCACTCAGCTATTTCCTCCACACAGTTCACACTCCCAACGCACCATCACTCATGCACTCACTCTCACCCAATCCATCACTCTCACTCACTCCCTCACTCTCTCCCATTCACTCTCTCACTCTCTCTCACCTGCACCAGCCTCCTCTTCTGCTGATGCCCTCGCCTCATGCACGCTCAGAGACCGCTTCAGCTTCAGCATAGCATTCTGCAGGTGCTTGAACCGCTCCCTTACTCACTTCCTCACTCACACCCTTACTCGCTCCCACTCTCTCTCACCTGCACCAGACTCCTCTTCCGCTGACGCCCTCGCCTCATGTAGGCTGAGAGACCGCTTCAGCTTCAGCAGAGCATTCTGCAGGTGCTTGAACCGCTCCCTCTTCCCCTTGCTCTCCATGTCCTCCTGGAGGAGAACGGATAGACTATCGTCCGATAGTTCACTGCAAGGAAGTAAGAGGACGAGGGGGGAGGCAGAGAAAAAAAGCCAAAGCACAGGGAGCACAATATGGTTCACCTCCATCCAATCAAACCGTCTCATTCAGATTATATGACCGGGATTCATCAGTGTCTAATCAATGAACTTGAATCAATTATCGTACCTGACTTTTTGGTACAGCTTTGTGAGCATGGCGTCTTTTGCCTTCTCCACTTGTGTCAGCACAATGGCCTGAGAGTGGGGAGGGGGGCAGCGGGAGGGAGCAGTATAGCACGGGCATGAGTAGGTGAGAGCAAGGGGATAGCAATCTGCAGGCGTGAGGTGGCGTCTTTGGCACGGCGGGTGTATAAGCATGGCGATTCTTGAGTCGACAACCCCCATGCCCGTATCTCCCTAGTTTTCCCTTCTCCCACCCAACCACCCACCCACACACCTTGGGGATGTTATCAGCTAGGTGTGCCAGCACAGCATGCACGTATCGCCGCACTTCAGTCGCCATCGCCTTGAGCTCCTCCTCGGGACTCACCACCCGCTGATTCCCCCCCCCAGGCCCCCCCTGCTGCCCAGGCGCGGGGGGAACGCCCGCCCCAAGTCCCCCTGGCCCGCCCTCCCCCTCGTTCCGCTCCCCATCCGCGCCCCCGGAGTCGTCCCCTGCTTCCCCTGCGCCTGCTGCTTCTGGTGGTGGCGAGGGCGCTTCTTTGAAGGCCTTGGTGTGGCTGCGGAGGCGCTGCACCCACTGCTGCTTCTCTGCCGGGTTGTCAGCTCTGAGGATGAGCGCATTGTGCACTGGAACGGAGGGGGGGGAGGGAGAGGGAGGGGACGGGAGTGGAGGAAAGAGGAGAAGAGTGGAATCAACGTTTTTGAAGGCCTTGGTGTGGCTGCGGAGGCGCTGCACCCACTGCTGCTTCTCTGCCGGGTTGTCAGCTCTGAGGATGAGCGCATTGTGCACTGGAACGGAGGGGGGGGAGGGAGAGGGAGGGGACGGGAGTGGAGGAAAGAGGAGAAGAGTGGAATCAACGTTTTTGAAGGCCTTGGTGTGGCTGCGGAGGCGCTGCACCCACTGCTGCTTCTCTGCCGGGTTGTCAGCTCTGAGGATGAGCGCATTGTGCACTGGAACGGAGGGGGGGGAGGGAGAGGGAGGGGACGGGAGTGGAGGAAAGAGGAGAAGAGTGGAATCAACGTTTTTGAAGGCCTTGGTGTGGCTGCGGAGGCGCTGCACCCACTGCTGCTTCTCTGCCGGGTTGTCAGCTCTGAGGATGAGCGCATTGTGCACTGGAACGGAGGGGGGGGAGGGAGAGGGAGGGGACGGGAGTGGAGGAAAGAGGAGAAGAGTGGAATCAACGTTTTTGAAGGCCTTGGTGTGGCTGCGGAGGCGCTGCACCCACTGCTGCTTCTCTGCCGGGTTGTCAGCTCTGAGGATGAGCGCATTGTGCACTGGAACGGAGGGGGGGGAGGGAGAGGGAGGGGACGGGAGTGGAGGAAAGAGGAGAAGAGTGGAATCAACGTTTTTGAAGGCCTTGGTGTGGCTGCGGAGGCGCTGCACCCACTGCTGCTTCTCTGCCGGGTTGTCAGCTCTGAGGATGAGCGCATTGTGCACTGGAACGGAGGGGGGGGAGGGAGAGGGAGGGGACGGGAGTGGAGGAAAGAGGAGAAGAGTGGAATCAACGTTTTTGAAGGCCTTGGTGTGGCTGCGGAGGCGCTGCACCCACTGCTGCTTCTCTGCCGGGTTGTCAGCTCTGAGGATGAGCGCATTGTGCACTGGAACGGAGGGGGGGGAGGGAGAGGGAGGGGACGGGAGTGGAGGAAAGAGGAGAAGAGTGGAATCAACGTTTTTGAAGGCCTTGGTGTGGCTGCGGAGGCGCTGCACCCACTGCTGCTTCTCTGCCGGGTTGTCAGCTCTGAGGATGAGCGCATTGTGCACTGGAACGGAGGGGGGGGATGGAAGAGAGCAGGCACAGGGGGAGAAGAGAAAGCGAGGGAGGGGGATCAAACTTTGATCAAACTTTGACACACAAAGGCGCTTCTTTGTATGTCTTGGTGTGGCTTGACTTTTGCCGAACCCCGATTCGCCGAACCCCGATTCCTCAAATGTCAACTATGTCTTGGTGTGGCTTCGCCGAAACCCGATTCACCATGCAAGCGAATTAACCTGGCCTTGTGCGGTGTGACACAGGTGCTCTTCAGAAACTCACAAGTAAGAATAAATGAAAACCAGCTCAGTACACAGAAGCAGCTCTCAGCTTTGACCATCGTCTATAGTCACATCACATTTCACCATGCTTTATACTCACCTTTGACCACAGTCTTGTACGGGGTGCGATTACTGATTTTGAACGACAGCGACTGCGCGGAGGGGCTTCCAGACTTGAGATCCGACGCTGAGGGGACCTCCTCCGGGGAGACATTGTCCTCCACTATGCAGTCCTACAAAAGAGAAGGTTGGGGGAAGAGAAGAGGAGGGGGAGGGACGTGCTTCTGAGGTCCGGCGCTGACGGCAACTCCACTGGGGACAGATTGTCCTCCACTATGCAGTCCCGCGAGGAACAAGGGAAGCAGGGGGGGCAGGGTGTGGTGTAGAGACTATTCTTTGTTCTCCTCCACAGAGGGGATGCAGAGGGCACCTCCTCTGGGGAAAGATTGTCCTCCACTATGCAGTCCCGCGAGGAACAAGGGAAGCAGGGGGGGCAGGGTGTGGTGTAGAGACTATTCTTTGTTCTCCTCCACAGAGGGGATGCAGAGGGCACCTCCTCTGGGGAAAGATTGTCCTCCACTATGCAGTCCCGCGAGGAACAAGGGAAGCAGGGGGGGCAGGGTGTGGTGTAGAGACTATTCTTTGTTCTCCTCCACAGAGGGGATGCAGAGGGCACCTCCTCTGGGGAAAGATTGTCCTCCACTATGCAGTCCCGCGAGGAACAATGGAGTGGAGTGGGCAAGGGGAAGTGTTGGTGCACCATGTGAGGGACAAGGGAGACAGGGGGTAACGGGTAGAAATGATTGTTTGATCTTAAGAATAGCAGAGGGGATGAGGTCGGGGTATTTGTCTTAAGAACAGCAGTGGCTGAACCAATGAAACCACCCAGACACAGTGAAAAAAAAAGAAAAGAAAAGAAAAAAAGTTTGTTCGTTTTCTGTCTGTCTTTTCTTTCCATTGTTTGTTTGTTTGTTTTTCCCTCCTTTTCTTTTTTCTTCCAATAACTGCGGTTTCCTTCAAACGCTGGTTGCTGGAGAAACTGCAGTGAGGGGCCTGACTAGAAGACTTTTAGAAGCGATTGAAGGGCGGGCTGGCACTCACCTCTAGTGGGATGACGCCTCTGAGGCGCCTCAAAAACCGCAGTGAGGGGCCTGACTAGAAGATCTTTTGAGACGATTGTAAGGGCGGGCTGGCACTCACCTCTAGTGGGATGACGCCTCTGAGGCGCCTCAAAAACCGCAGTGAGGGGCCTGACTAGATTTGAGACGATTGAAGGGCGGGCTGGCACTCACCTCTAGTAGGATGACGCCTCTGAGGCGCCTCAAAAACCGCAGTGAGGGGCCTGACTAGAAGATCTTTTGAGACGATTGAAGGGCGGGCTGGCACTCACCTCTTGTGGGATGACGCCTCTGAGGCGCCTCAAAAACCGCAGTGAGGGGCCTGACTAGAAGATCTTTTGAGACGATTGAAGGGTGGGCTGGCACTCACCTCTAGTGGGATGACGCCTCTGAGGCGCCTCAAAAACCGCAGTGAGGGGCCTGACTAGAAGATCTTTTGAGACGATTGAAGGGCGGGCTGGCACTCACCTCTAGTGGGATGACGCCTCTGAGGCGCCTCAAAAACCGCAGTGAGGGGCCTGACTAGAAGATCATTTGAGACGATTGAAGGGCAGGCTGGCACTCACCTCTAGTGGGATGACGCCTCTGAGGCGCCTAAAAAACCGCAGTGAGGGGCCTGACTAGAAGATCTTTTGAGACGATTGAAGGGCGGGCTGGCACTCACCTCTAGTGGGATGACGCCTCTGAGGCGCCTCAAAAACCGCAGTGAGGGGCCTGACTAGAAGATCTTTTGAGACGATTGAAGGGCGGGCTGGCACTCACCTCTAGTGGGATGACGCCTCTGAGGCGCCTCAAAAACCGCAGTGAGGGGCCTGACTAGAAGATCTTTTGAGACGATTGAAGGGCGGGCTGGCACTCACCTCTAGTGGGATGACGCCTCTGAGGCGCCTCAAAAACCGCAGTGAGGGGCCTGACTAGAAGATCTTTTGAGACGATTGAAGGGCGGGCTGGCACTCACCTCTAGTGGGATGACGCCTCTGGGAGTCTTCTCGTCGGGCTTCTTCACATAGTACAGCTGCAGAGTCACACAAACAGATCGGAGGGGGGCGTGTACGCAGGAGGGGAAGGAGGGATGACTTTTTGAGTCGATTCAAAAGAGGGATGACGCCTCTGGGAGTCCTCTCGTCAGTCTTCTTCACATAGTACAGCTGCAGGACCACGGATGGTGGGAGGGAAGGAAGGGAGCGAGCGCGGATCACAAGTCATGAAATACTATCGAAAATGCTGATGACAAAAGGAGCGCAACTTCATGTTGTACGAATACGCTGCATCTCATTGGCCCCTCTGCACCTACCAACCCTGTGCCGTACTCAAGCAGATATCTCACTCACTCACTCACTCACTCACTCACTCACTCACTCACTCACCCTGGCAGTCTTGTCGCTGAGGGCGAACCATCGCTTGCTCCACCCGCCCTTGGAGCTCACTTTCCACAGGAACCCTGCAGGCAGGCCATCAGAGAGAGAGGGGAAGAAGGAATAATAAAGCATGTAACAAATGCTGAATGCTCGCTCCACCCGCCCTTGGAGCTCACTTTCCACAGGAACCCTGCAGGCAGGCCATCAGAGAGAGAGGGGAAGAAGGAATAATAAAGCATGTAACAAATGCTGCATGCTCGCTCCACCCGCCCTTGGAGCTCACTTTCCACAGGAACCCTGCAGGCAGGCCATCAGAGAGAGAGGGGAAGAAGGAATAATAAAGCATGTAACAAATGCTGCATGCTCGCTCCACCCGCCCTTGGAGCTCACTTTCCACAGGAACCCTGCAGGCAGGCCATCAGAGAGAGAGGGGAAGAAGGAATAATAAAGCATGTAACAAATGCTGCATGCTCGCTCCACCCGCCCTTGGAGCTCACTTTCCACAGGAACCCTGCAGGCAGGCCATCAGAGAGAGAGGGGAAGAAGGAATAATAAAGCATGTAACAAATGCTGCATGCTCGCTCCACCCGCCCTTGGAGCTCACTTTCCACAGGAACCCTGCAGGCAGGCCATCAGAGAGAGAGGGGAAGAAGGAATAATAAAGCATGTAACAAATGCTGCATGCTCGCTCCACCCGCCCTTGGAGCTCACTTTCCACAGGAACCCTGCAGGCAGGCCGTGAGAGAGAGAGGGGAGGAAGGGAAACTAAAGCATGTAACAAATGTTGCATGCTTGCTCCACTGACCCAGATGACAAACCCTGAGAATTTAGTCTTGTCAGTCAAGACTCACACAGATGGCAAGTGAGAAGTAGGACCCTTCTACTCTTAGATAGGAAAAAAAAAAAAAAAAAGACAAAAAGATACATACCTGCAAGTTCCCGCTGCGGCTCTTGGGGCTGGCTGGGGGCGGTTGCAGCAGCAGAAGAGAACGACGCTGATGGTGGGGGAGGAGGGGGGGCCTCCTTCTTCCGTCCCATGCTTGACATGAATGAGCCGAACCGACCCTCGCCCTGGACGAAGGAGAGGAGGGAGGGAGAGGAGAGGGAGCGGAGGAGGAGAGAGGGAACATCAAGAAGGTAAGAAAAGACCCCCAACAATGCCTTCTTCTGAGTCATGTTTGACATCAATGAGCCAAACCGAACCGACCCTCGCCCTGGATGGAAAAGAGAGGAGGAGAGCATGGAGGGGGAGAAGAGGGAGCATCAGGAGGTCAAAGAGGTGGCCCAAGGCGCAACACCTCCTTTGTCCAAGAAGACACCAACCCGCCATGCATGCACCCTGCTTTCTGCAAGGCTCTCCTCTCCCATCCCCCCTTTCTCACCGCTCTGGATGCAGACTTCCTCGCGTTGGTCATCTCCTTGAACAGCGTCTCCTGCCGCTTGTACTCCGCCTCGATGAAGTGCGTTGCAGGGATGTGAGACGAACACCCCTCCTATTCTACAGCCAGCACCACCACCTTCCCATGCTCCCTGCCTCTCTCACCGCTCTGGATGCAGACTTCCTCGCGTTGGTCATCTCCTTGAACAGCGTCTCCTGCCGCTTGTATTCCGCCTCGATAAAGTGCGTGGCAGGGATGAAGACCCTCTCCATGTCCACTAGCGCTGTCACCATCACCTTCGCCTCTGCCCTGTACTCGTCCAGTGCTGCTGATGCTATGGCTACCAGCTGGAGAGTGGAGGGTTTGCGGGGGATAGGGTGGGAGACTTGGGTTCAGCCCGAGGGGTGGAGTGGAGTGACGCAGGTGGGGATGAAGACCCTCGCCATGTCCACCAGCGCCGTCACCATCACCTTCGCCTCTGCCCTGTACTCGTCCAGTGCTGCTGAGGCAATGGCCACTAGCTGGAATAGTGGTGTGGGTGGTCGGGGGGAGAAAGTTCAGGGTTTTAAGGGGGTGGAGTCAAGAGGGCAGGGATGAAGACCCTTTCCATGTCCACCAGCGCCATCACCATCACCTTCGCCTCCGTCCTGTCGTCCAGTGCTGCTGATGCTATGGCTACCAGCTGGAGCAGGACAGGGGAGTACAGGGTGGAACACAGCCGGACAAAGGGAGTTTGGATTGGATAAAAGGACGAAAACATATTTTGAGGCGCCTCAAATTACACCTCAGGGTGGAACACGGCCGGACAAAGGATGTTTGGATTGGATAGAAGGACGAAAAATTGGTGCTTTGTATATGGAGATTAGAGGAACACCAGTCTTGGCGTACTGGAGGAGAATGGAGGAGAGGAGAAAGAAAGAGAGCAAGGCGTGCATGCGCTGAGAACACCACATGGCATGGCACGGAAGGACATTGCACAACATGGTATGGCACGTTAGGGTATGGCATGGCATGGCATGGGGCCACGCGCACCTCTTTCTTCATGGGAGGGAAGCGGACTAGAGACGGAACCGTGGACAAGGCATTGCATGGCATGGCACGTACAAGGCATGGCATGGCATGGCACAGGAGCGCACCTCTTTCTTCATGGGAGGGAAGCGGACTAGAGAGGGAGCCGTGGACAAGGCATTGCATGGCATGGCACGTACAAGGCATGGCATGGCATGGCACAGGAGCGCACCTCTTTCTTCATGGGAGGGAAGCGGACTAGAGACGGAACCGTGGACAAGGCATTGCATGGCATGGCACGTACAAGGCATGGCATGGCATGGCACAGGAGCGCACCTCTTTCTTCATGGGAGGGAAGCGGACTAGGGAGGGAGCCGTGGACGCTGCTGCAACAACGATGTCCAACAGAATCTTGTGCACCTGAACAAAGACATCATCAGATGGTGAAGGAAAGTCAAAGAAATGCAACAGATGCACAGAGGATGGGGAGGACGTTAAGACCTCAGGCACAGAATGTCCAACAGAATCTTGTGCACCTGGAAAGGGAAAAGCAAAGGGAGGACAGCCACGAAGACGGGGAGAGTTAATGAACGTCATGAAGGAGAGGGCACAGAAGGAGGAAGTGCTGGTTATAGTCATGCCATCTCTCCCTCACCTCATAGGGCGCATAAAGATGACATGATTATAACCAGCACCCTATGAGGTGAGGGAGAGATGACAGCAGCAACCACAACCCCACCCTTGCTGCAGAGCACCTCTTCAAGGAGAGAGCAGAGCAGAGAAAAAGGAAGGCACACAAAAAACACTTGGCAACGACTGCTCCCTCACCTCATCCACAAATCCAGCCCCGACTGGCCCACTGACCTACCTTCCCTCGCCTGCCACTGACCCACCCTCCCCCACCTCATCCACACACTCTGTCCTCAGCTCCATCCCCCCAAGGCCCATCCTCACCTCATCCACACAATCTGCCCTGCAATCCCTCCCTCACCTCATCCACACAATCTGCCCTGCAATCCCTCCCTCACCTCATCCACACAGTCCAGCCCCGGTTGTTTGGCCAGGTTGAGGCTGCGCTTAATCAGCAGACGCAGACCCTTCTCCGGGGAAATGACATACGGCTGGTACCCGTCCGCTTCTGCTACCACCTGGGGGATTATTTGGTTGGGTGGATGGGTGGATGGGTGAACAATGGTGGACAGAAGAGGATAAGTGAAGGAGGGACAGAGGGAGTTCTGAGTGGTGAAGCTTGCAAGAGCAGAATGGGGAAGAGGAAGGTGGAGAGGCAAAATCAAGGATAGCAAAGACGGCAGGCAGGCAGAGGTGATGAGTGGAAGGAAAGAAGTGAATTCGAGATTCCCTTGTGCTGCCCAGCTGACCTTTTTCACGTTGTCAAAATTGAACATCTCGTCCAATGGCAGGCCTCGAAATCGCAGGGGCAGCGTGCCGACAAACTTTTCAACCATCTGAGAGCCTCCTCCCTGAAACATGGCAAGCAAACGAGCAGAAGGCGTCTCCACTTCACTTCACCATACCATAAATGGACCCCGAGATATGTGTGCGTGTTGTTTTGAGACGTCTCAAAACATAAATGGACCCCAAGATATGTGTGCGTGTTGGATGTAGTGCCGTGGATAATGCACAACAAGACGAACCACTCAAGAGCTTAAGTATAACGCTCCCAGCACAGCTCCAAAGCCACGGCCCTGGAGCCGTGCATCCCGCCTTTCCCGCTCTCCCCTGTTCTACCGGCTCAAACCGCATACCTCACAGCCATCCAGGTGTTCAATGAATCGTGTCTCAAACCCCCGGCACAGCTCCAGAGCCACGGCCCTGGATCCCTGCAGATCGGATATGAGTGACTCTCCCAGGCGCAACAGCTCCGACTCCACGTCCACTGAGCGTGACTCCAGGCTGTGGATGGTGTGCGTTAGGAAAGAGAAAAAAAAATGAAGCAGAGGACAGACAACCAGCACGGCATAGCACAGCACGGCCACCCACCCACCCCCACCCAACCCCACGCCACCTCCTTCCAATACACACCTGGCCATGATCCTGGGAATCTTCTCCTTCATCTTCCTCTGCATCGTCCTGGCAATCAATTTGACGTTTTAGTCGACTCTCAAGTCAACCACAGTCCTCCCCAGTATCCCAACCCACCCCACCCACCCGGCCATGATCCTGGGGATCTTCTCCTTCATCTTCCTTCGCATCGTCCGCGCAAACAATTTGATGTTTCATCTTTAAAGCCACCTACAGTCGGTATCCCAACCACCCAACCACCCGACCCCATCCCCACCCACCCAGCCATGATCCTGGGGATCTTCTCCTTCATCTTCCTTCGCATCGTCCTGGCAATCATCCTTAGCAGCGCGTCTCGCCCCATGGACCCCTCCATGCCCTTCACGCCCAGCGCCCGCATCACACTCGCCAGCGCCTTCTGCTCGCCCTGCCACGCCTCGTCCATCGGCACATCCGTGTCCGCGTCCCCCAGCGGCTGCCCCAGCACCGGCACCCACGGGTAGTCCTGAGCCATGGCCGCGCCCTGCCCCTGGAGGAGCTCTAGAGCGAGCTTGGCAGCTGCTTTATCCGTTACTACCCGATCAAACTGAGTAATCACGCCTATGCTGCGCGCGCCTGGGTGTGGGGACAGGGGGAGGGGAACGGGCAAGTGGGGTGGGGGGAAGGGAGGCACGTCTGGCTGTGTCCGTGTCCCCCAGCGGCTGCCCCAGCACCGGTACCCAAGGGTAGTCCTGAGCCATCGCCGCGCCCTGCCCCTGGAGGAGCTCTAGAGCGAGCTTGGCAGCTGCTTTATCCGTAACTACCCGATCAAACTGCGTTATCACGCCTATGCTGCGCGCGCCTGGGGGTGGACGGGGTTGTTTGGAGGGGTGAGTGAGTAAGGGAAGAGAGGCAGTGTAGCAGTGTCCGCGTCCCCCAGGGGCTGCCCCAGCACCGGCACCCACGGATAGACCTGTGCCATGGCCGCGCCCTGCCCCTGGAGGAGCTCCAATGCCAGCTTCACGGCTGCTTTATCCGTTACTACCCGATCAAACTGCGTTATCACTCCTATACTGCGCGCCCCTGGGGGCCGTTCGAGGGGGGTGGCGGTGGAGGGGGGGGAAACGGGTGAGTGAGTGAGTGAGTGAGGGAATGGAGGTGGAGCCGAAGAGGTGTGGGCGTCCCCCAGTGGCTGCCCCAGCACTGGCACCCATGGGTAGTTCTGTGCCATGGCCGCGCCCTGCCCCTGGAGGAGCTCCAATGCCAGCTTCGCGGCTGCCTTGTCTCAAACCGCGTTATCACGCCTATGCTGCACGCGGCAGCAGCAGCAGCAGCAGCAGCAGCACATGCTAGAACACTCTTACTTTGCTTGAACGAACACACACACTCATCATGCAACTGACCATGCTATTGAACAGACTTACCATCCCGGTCGATGTCATGCGCCAGGCGCAGCAGCTTGAGAGAGTCCTTGACCCTCGTGGCAGCGATGACCACGAGAATGATGGCGTCCTGATTCGCCACGTTGTCTTGCAGCTGGCGTGGAGGCAGTATGAAACGAGTGGGGAGGGGCGAAGGAAGCATGATGACAAGAAACATGGTGCCAGAACTCTTGAAATGCAGCGAAGACCACGAGGATGATGGCGTCCTGATTCACCACGTTGTCTTGCAGCTGGAGGCGGCAGTGGAGGCAGTGGTGGAAGTGTGGGAGGAGAATGACGCATGGGTAGGGAGGGGAGAAGAAACATGACGGGGTATGAGATGCACCAAGGCAGAGACGCAACATGACGTGGCATGGGAAGCCCTGTGTTCAACAGCTGTGTGAAACGCTGAAAGCAATGCGGGTGGGAGTCTGGCATCAGCAGCCACAAGGGCACCGACTGACTTTATCATCGTCAGAACAGGTGCTGCTGCCAATGAAATCAGCCCATCCAAGGAAGCCATTGCTGCTGCAGCAGCAGCAGCGGCAGCAGCCGCAGCCCCAATCCAAGTTGGCACCCCCCATGACTTGACGTCATCACGCGTGATGACGTCATTAGAAGGGAAAGCGAGGAAAGAGAGCTCCCAATCCCAACGCTGCAAGCAGCAGTGTGCCGATCAGACGAGGTTGCAAGAGAAGTGAAAAGGTGACGAGACGAGACGAGGGGAGTCACAGCAGCAGCAGCAGCAGCAGCAGCCCCAATCCATGTTGGCACACCCCATGACACGACGTCATTCGAAAGGAAAGTGAGGAGGGAGAACTCCCAGTCCCAACGCTGCAAGCAGCAGTGTGCCGATGAGACGAGGTCGCAAGCGAAGTGAAAGGATGGCGAGACGAGGGGACTCACCAATCCACGCATGCACAAAGTAGCATCTCTATTGCAAAAAAAGGAAAAAGAGGGCAACACAGTGAAGTGCACAGAGGTACTCACTGTGCCATCAAGGTCTGACGACCGTTCGACTCCGGGAAGATCCGCCACTCGCATTGGCGGTGCTGCAGGGGGGATGGGGGAGAGGGAAAGAAAAGATGAGTACACAAACCTCAGGATGAGCGACTATGGGCAATGGCAGGCATGACACGCGAGGGAACACCATTGCTGCGCAGATTATGAAGGATTTGCAGCATGCTTGTGGAAGAAAAGAAGAGGACAGGGGAGCCAAGGCAGGTAGGCCTCCTAGGCAGGAAAACGAGGGAAGGGCAAGGAAGAATTCAACTAGAGCGAGAGAGCGCAAAGACTGACCAATTGGCGAGCGGAGGATGAGGTGTGCCTCCTGGCGGCTCCTGGACTTGGACTTGGCCTGCGACATGTCCGCCACCAATGCCTGCCGCACCTCAGCTGGTAATGGTGAGACACACACAGACACAGACACACGCAAACATGCATGCACACGCACGCGCACGCGCGCGCGCGCACAAACACACACACACATGGAGCAACACACAGATGAGACGAGGAGAAACGGTTGAGTCAAAACTGCTGATACAGCATGTTCGCAATGAACTGAAATGAGAAGGAAAAGTTGGTGTGAAGAGTATTTAAAGTCATACTACTCACAGGGTTTTCGCATGTTGGCTCGTGGCCCGAGACTTGCTCGGATGCTGCCTACCCCCAGGTTGGGGTCCCTTTGTAGGTCCACCAGAACAGGGAAGCGTGTAGCTCCGCCCTCAGCCGTTGGCTGCAATGAGGCACGCAACAGCAATAACTTATTATTCAGTCGTTATAAACATCTACTCCCAGGTGGGGGTCCCCTTTTAGGTGGACCAGAACAGGGAAGCATGTAGCTCCGCCCTCAGCAGTTGGCTACAAAGGGGCACGCGGAAGAAATCGGAAATGGCTGGATAAACAAATCCATTGAGTCTATACATGAGACGAGAATGAAACTGAACATAAGAAAATAATGTGAGCATTTGTGGCAATGGCGGAACGAAGCAGTGCTGGTGGTGTGAGATGCCACGGCCATCAGACTGATCTGGACTGATTAAAACACGTGACACATCTGAATGGCATGATAGAGACTGAGGTGTACACAGCCAGACTGAGTCAAAGAATCACTCCAGTGCAGTGACTTACGAGGACTGCATGGCCAATGAGAGTGTTGAGAACAGCGGATTTTCCGGCACCCTGCAGAGATGTAAGCGTGTGGGGAAAGAAAATGCCAGGTCTAGCGATCGAATTTATGCAGCGTGGTGAGACGATTGGGATTCGGGTCCCACCGTTCCTCCAGCGCGAGGGGGTGAATGGGGAAACGAAGAGAAAATACTGTAGAGATGACAAAAGACAATAGCTGATTACCACGAAGTTGTAATTCGAGCCGCCTACATAAGAGCAGATACCACACGCTAATCAGATACAACAAAGAATAACCGCGGGGAAAGGTACAGACGACGCTCTTCCGTATAGGTCACGACACAAACAAAGCTTCTGGAGAGGTAATGGTACGAACGAAGCTCGCGTAGACTGGAAAGGTCGAGACCAACCACAATGAAATCTTCCTGCTTGCGGTTGGGTACGGAACTGTCCGAAAAGACGCGGAATTGCTTGAGACAGGCACGAAACGGACTGGGAAAGCTGAAAACTAACTGCGAAGGCACGGAACTGACCGGAGCACCGAGCACGACGAGCTGGATGACGGGCGAAGAGGAGGCGCTGCTGGAGGCTTTTGAGTCAAATCTTTAAGTGACGTCGCTGAAAAGGCACGGGACTGACTGAAAAGGCATGGAAATGGGACTAACCGGAGCACCGAGCACGACGAGCTGGATGACGGGCGAAGAGGAGACGCTGCTGGAGCGCGAATCGTCGGGGTCTGGAAGGTCGTCGCCGACGAGCGCTGACGATGCCTGCTGAAGCGTCTCGCCTAACGAGATCAGATCGTCCATGGTTGCGAATGACGGTGGAGTCGAATAGAATCTAATGCAATGACAGCGCGTGAGGAGTGGACGGACTGGATTCACCCGACGCGTGAGGAGGAGACGGACTGGATTCACCCGAGAGCCCTCGCCTGGATCGGAGGCATGAAGTGCTCGTATGTTTAATCGAGATGGTTTTGTCGCAATAAACAGATCATCCAAACGAGCACAATAAAGATCACGAAGAACCGTGTCCAGACAAGGGGAGACAATAAGTACGTAATTTCTTATTGCGATACCGGACGAGCCTAGGATTGGCAGAACCAGACTACTAGAAGCAGCTTTCACTGAACTAGCTACTGCCACTGGTTCTGCCGAATGCCTTACGACGTGTATGATTTTTTTGTAAGTTCGTAAATCGGGGCGAACTTTGGGTGGTAACCGATTTCGCAAATTTCGCCCATATCCTTCGCGAATGGTGTTGAATTTCCACATTCAACCATGTTCGAACCTACAAATGTGAACATATGCGTGAAAAACACACAAGCTGGGCTCGACAATTTGATGTGAACGTGGGTGGTTCCATGCACGTACGAGACGTCAGCGACGCTCGTGAATACTTCGTGCACCAATAGATGCACGAATTGGGCTCGGAGCAAATACCACGCTGCAAACAACACCACGTGGCATACGTCGTGGCACGATGACGTTTCGCTGGTGTCAAGATATTCAGGCGCAGGCGCGCAGACGCTGAGCTTCCCCAACCAAGCACGTTCACACTACCCAAATCACTCCTCAATTTCTCATCTCCAGCAACGTGACGGTATACAAACAGAGAGCATTCATTCAGAGTTATTCCAACACAGAGTATAGCTATGGCTTCACCACAGGGTCAAGCCAACGAAACCACCAGCCAGGCTGGCTCTGCCCCCGTACCTGCAAGCTCGACTCAACGTCGTCGTCGTGCCACTGTGGATAACACCACTGCGCGCCGCTTAGACGTGATAGACTTAGACCAAGTGATCGCGAGAGTCCCAGACCACACTACCCCTCTTAACGCACAAGATGACACGCTTGCGTATTTCGACGCCGGAGAAGTAGAGTGTGACGTCGTCGACACCGCCGACGAAGATACCGACCCTGCCGTGGCTTCCGACCGGCCGCGCTGGGAGCCGCACGAGGTTATGCAACTGGCGTGGATTCGCCACGACTTCGACGAGCAGTACCGCAGCTAGAACCGGCTGCAAGGCCAGAATCGCGATGTGATGATATTCGAGAAGGTCCGCCAGCGCCACCCGGAGTACCGCCACAACTTCGCAGCCGTGAAGGCGAAGCTCTTTCGGATGGAGGCGCAGTACCGTCGCGTGCGCGACCTCCTGCTCAACGACTCTGGCAAGGGACGCCCGCCTAAAATCCCCATCTTCTACGACATATTCGAGCGAATCCTTGGCGACCGCGCGAATGCCCGCCCGCCGGCGCTTGCGGGGAGCCTTCCAGGTGCCAACGTCGTGACTACCTTGCCAAATACAAGCACCACGGCGAGTAAGTAACGCGCATTTGTGAACGCAAGAATTCGTGAGAAAAGATTAGATGTGTTAAGTGCATTTTGCATTATACAATGAAGTACACGACATGAGAACTTAACGCGGTTTTCACCCCCTAAAGCTAACAACCTCCCCCGCACCCCCCAACCTCCCCCCAATCACGCCATTGCAGACCGCCCACTGCCCCCGCCAAGCGTCACGCCGGCGGGCTCCCAAGACGCCGTGTCTGCGTCGCCAGGCCGTGGTCGGGCAAGGCAGCGCACTCCTTCGAGGCAGCGCCGTGCATCGTCGCCGAGTGGGTCGCCACTGAACTTGTCCTCCGCTCCGCCGCCAGCTTCGCCAGCGTCGGGTGACGAGCCCACCGATGCCGCCGCAGCCGCATCTCCCGTCCGCTCACACGTCATCGGTGCGCGCACGGGAGCTTCTCTCCGCGGTCGAGGTGTCAACCGTCGGCCTGGGCCTGCGGCTGCGAGTGACGGAAACACAAGCATTGACGGGGGGGAACAAGCATTAGGGAGCCTTGTGAATGCAAGTGACGCTATACTGTGCAGGGAGATCGCGGCGATAATAGCACAGTCAGTGAGCAGCGCAATGCAGCAGCAATTCGGCGCTTTTATGGACCGTACCCAAGAGCTGGTTGCACAAGCTCGGGATGACCAAGCCGCCAAGAGGCGTAGAGGCACGCCGCCATCCGAGCACGACGACGAGTCGGCGTGAAGCCTTCGGCACGCGGGGAGAAGTGGGGCATGTCGGCCGCAGGACCGTCCAGCCACCAGGTGTTTCGTTCGCGCTCAGGGAGAAGACGGGGGCGAGGGCCTAGCAGTAGGTCAATGTTGTGCAGCACGACGCATGCCGCGACGTATTGGGTTGCGCGGAAGATGTCGCACTCCAATCTGCCGTCAAGCATTCTCCAGCGCATCTTGAGCCGACCGTTGACTTGCTCAACGATCATCCTGGCGCGAGACTGCTGGAGATTCCAGACGCGCTGCTCGTCTGGCAGACTGCGCCCGGGTAGAGCCCTGTAGGGGGTGTGTATGTAGTCGCGCAGACCGTAGGCAGCGTCTGCGACTAGGACGTAGTCGTAGAGCCCACCCAGTTCAATCTTGTGTCGCGCCGGCGAGTGCTGAAAGACCCTGGCGTCGTTGACGCTACCGGGCCATCCCACGTAGAAGTCGTAGATGTAGCCGCTGCAGTCACAAATAAATTGTGCTATGATGCTGAACAGGCCTTTCCTGTTCCTGAAATCCTCGCAATGTGGCCCTTGGCCTCGGCAGAGAATGTATGTGCCGTCCATAGCACCTGCGACACCGGGGATGCCAGCTTCGTTGCGAAACTCGCGCTCAAACACTTCCAGCATTTCCAAGTCGGGCCAAATGACCTACTTCGGGAGCAGAACCCTGTTCACAAAGTCGAGAAATTGAGTAAACATCACCTGTACGTGAGCATATGAATACCCGAAATGTAGTCCGAGCTGACGGAAAGAGAGCCCGTGACCGAGTCGATTAAGTCCCATGGCAATAAAAATAAAATTGTGTACTGGATGCTTGCGTGTAGCGAAGCTGCTGCGCTGGTACTGCCTCACGAGGTAGATGAACACCCGTCTGTCCACCCGCATGTATTCGTAGAACTTAGACTCGGGCAGCAGGGTTAGCAGCTTGAACCACCGCACGCGAGCATCGTGCCGATCACCACGGACAAACACACGAGTCTGCCGCAGTGTGAACGCGGCTACGAGGGAAGGAATTGCAGCGCCGACACCGGTGATGGCGGGTAGCAGGAAGCATGTCATGTAACCTTGGAAAACAATGGCTAGGAAACGAACCAGCTGTATGAGAGTCATCTTGCGATGCTGAGTTGGATCTGGAGCCAAGTCAGTCCGATATTTGTAGGGGGGTCAAATTTCAAGGGCGCGCCGTCGAGCTGGAAGGCTAGGGTGAACTTTTTGGGTTGCGCGCTTCGTTGACGTGTCGCGCTGTGAACTCGACGGCACCGGGTAACCTACGCAGCCTATATGCGGCTCGGTTCACCCCCTGTAAGCTCGAACCTGCAAATTCGCACTTGCAAGTGTGCTTGTGCAGCGGGCATCTTTGGCCTCTGCGGTTCGAACTTTCAAGATGCTCTAAATCGAGTCAAGTTTACATTGTGTTCAACTGCTACAATCGAATCAAAAACATAAACTTTAGCCAATTTCAAAAATCATACACGTCCTTAATATAAACTCGTTTGATGAAATCTAGGACATATTTGGTGCACCTGATCCTCGAGAGAGTCTCATGGGAGTTTCCTTGGTGCGGTTTGGTGAGATGTTCTGCGCGGCAAAGCGATACTCTTACACTGAAGCACGGTTGGGCACGGTTGGTACTCTTACGCTGTTCAAGGAGCTGCTGATCCCCACGTTTGCCGTGTAGGGCAGGAGCGAGAGTGCAAGGAGCAATGGGGGGGAGAAGCACATTGGCGGAAATAGGATGCTCTTCGATAAAAGGTGGAGGTTGCATGACCTAATGTGCTAAAATGGATTAAAAACTTGACAGAGAGGGAATAATTCCGTATGCTTACGACAATATGCAGCCTATTCGGCCCCTCGAAGCGGGCTCATACGCGATACAGCACCGCTGCCTCTGTTGCGGGAGGAAACTGTCTATCGCGCAACCTCCTAGAAACTGACAAATAGTTGGGACGAACCAATCCCCGCTGACAGCCTGACAAAGGGCGCTGAGATTCTCCCCCTCCACACTCGCACCCTGACGAAAGAGAGAGGCGGAACTGCAAATTTTATATTGGTGGGGTGCGGTGCAACGTGATTCAGCTGCGTGAAACCGAGAATTTCAGTAACCAGTCCCTTCCAACTCCAAGGTCCTGTTCGGCAGGCAGACGTAGGAAGGGGTGGAGGATCAGCTGAAACCAAATCCCAAGGGCTGGACTCGACACTTTTGTTTGGAGAACCCCGTCAGAAAGTATATTTTACAAGGCAGTGCTTACACAGATCACAAACGGCACTGGCAACCATCGTAGCAGCAGATCGACAGATACGCAGCATCTTGTGGGGTTGTCGATTCTCCGTGTTTTTTCCCTGAAGCGGATTCGACGCTATTCTCTTCCATTCTCCGCTTTCAACGCCTCTAGTGCCGACGAAGTCTGTCACCTTGTAGCCAGCGTCTCTTTTCTGAGTCGATACCTATTTAGCATCGACAAGATTTTGGAAGTGCGACTCTGATTTACCGCTCCATTCTTTATCTAATTACGAGGCTGCCGGAAATAAGGACACATGGATAATCTGATAGGTCTCGTGAATCGGCTTCAGCAGGCGTGCACGGTGTTAGGAGACTATGGCGTGTCGAGCGCTGAAGATGCGCTGCCGACGCTCTGGGAGCAGCTTCCGTCGGTGGCTGTGGTGGGAGGTCAGGTGAGGCGAATAGCGACGCACGTCGGATAGATTTTCAGAATGAAGTGACTTTTGAGTGGAATAGAAAGTCCCTTCGGTGGCTGCGATGGGAGGTAAGGCGAAACGGATAAATTCGCATCAAATACCTACTGGGGCTCGGAATCATATCTCTGACGGTTTTTTAGTACCATTGCTCCAAGCATAACTCAGGGTGCCCTGGTTCAGAATCTAATTTCAAGTAATACGTTTCCTTCTGGTGCATTTCTTGGAGATACTCGACCCCTGGCGGCGTGTGTCAACCTGAAGTCTGTGTACTGGGTTGCCGAATCTGATGCTGGCGATAGTGATGCTTCTATTGGATGTCGCGATGGCCGACTGGATCAGAGGCCTTTTCATAGGGACCAAAAGAACCTCCATATGACCATAGAGAAATTTTATCATTATCTTTCACCATAGACTGTTCTTTGCACGTTTCCGCCCAGGCATAGTCTCTAGTCTTGTGATGATATTTTACCGAAATGACCCCGCTTGGCTTATCCATCTCTATTCCACACCGTTCCCATCCCGCTCCCATCCCGTTACCATCCCGTGGCAGAGTTCGGGCAAATCGTCGGTGCTAGAGAGCATTGTGGGAAAGGATTTTCTTCCTCGAGGGTCAGGTATATCGTCATAGCAACAGCCGACGGCTTGCCTTCTGGATGTGTCAGAAAGGCCTCAGTCATGTTCCGCAATGACTGGTCTTCTAGTGAGTGCTCTCGTATGTGTTGGTCTCTGTCGTCGCGCCACCTTGCTGATGATTTGCTTGCCCTTGTTAGCCCTAATCATGACCATCCGCTGCGTTGATGTGTGCCGTGACGCTGCATGTGGTGATAATGTATGATGTCCGGTAATGAGCGCTGTGGTGTGTGTGGTGCTGTGTTTTGCTATGTGGTGCGGTGCTGTGCTGTGTTGTGCTGTGCGGGTGGATTCAGGTATTGTCACACGGCGGCCACTGGTGCTGCAGCTGCACAAGGTGGACTCAGCATCCGAGTACGCGGAGTTCTTGCACCAGCCGGGCAAGAAGTACACTGACTGGGGTGAGTGGCCATGGCGGAGTCTATGATTTGTTGTCGTGCCGCCATTTATTGTGTTCTTGGCCTTTCTTGTCTCTCATGAACATGTCATGCCTTTTTCTCCTGATTCTTTCTCCATCTTTCTGCCCAGCTGCCGTGAGAAAGGAGGTTGCAGATGAGACTGATCGAATCACTGGGAAGACCAAGATGATCTCGCCTGTTCCCATCCATCTCAGCATCTACTCTCCCAATGGTATGCAACCACCTCAGCATCTACTCTCCCAATGGTATGCAACCACCTCCGCGTTTTTTACTCTCTTAATGGTATGCTTCCACCCCAGCGTTGTTCCTTCTACCCGTGTGTCTCCATGTGCTATGTACGTGAAGACTTACTATCTCACCTTGTTGTGTGTCATCATCGTGTGCCTCCTCTCTATATTTCGTGAGCCTCCATCTTATTTTCCCGACTAATTGCCTGCCTGTTGCTGTGTCCCTGCAGTGGTGAATCTGACCCTGGTGGATCTGCCCGGGCTCACAAAGATTGCCGTGGGTGAGTTGTTAATCATCTGCTCATGGCTGCTTGTGATACGCCAGGTGGCAGGCAAATGCAGGTTCGTAATCTTACACTCTGTGCACGGGGTTGCACTGCGCAGCACATTGAGGTTGAGACTCTTGAAGAGTGGCGCTAGCGTAGGTCTCGGTGTGGGAGGTGGTGCTGTGCAGCCCGTGCTTGCTTGCTGGGTGTGCTGTGTTCCTGTTATGACCTCGCTGGAATCTGATCAATCATCCACCTGTGGGTGACTGTCCCTGTGACGTGATGGTGGTGCTTTGCGTGCCTTGCCTGTGGTGGTGATTTCTGGCCTGCAGAGGGCCAATCGGAGAGCATTGTGCGGGACATTGAGGACATGGTTCGGCAGTATGTGGAGAAGGTGAGCGAGGGGAGGGCGAGTCCGGGGAAGGCGAGTCTGGGGAAGGCGAGTGCGGGGAAGGCGAGTGTGGGAAAGATGAGTGGGAAAGGTTAGTGTGGGAAAGGTTGAACGTGGGAAAGGTGAGTGTGGGAAAGATTGAGTGTGGGAAAGGTGAGTGTGGGAAGGCGAGAGCGGGAAAGGTGAGTGTGGTAAGGCGAGAGTGGAAGACGAGGAAGGTGCGATTGTATCATCCTGTCCGTGTTGCCTTAAACCAAGACCTTGACGTTGTGTATCTTCACAGAGGCTTCCTTAACCTTTCCTTTTTTTTTTCTTCGTGTCTTCCCCTCCTTTCCCTTATCCTCCCTACAGCCCAATTGCATCATCCTGGCAGTATCGCCCGCCAATCAAGACATTGCCACCTCAGATGCTATGCGCATGGCCAGAGAGGTCGACCCTGAGGGTAAGTAGTCGTGAGAGTGCTCTGTCTTGAGGGTAAATAGCCAGGAGCTCCTCAATGTATATGCCCCCCCTATGTTAAGTATCAAGGGGCTTCTTAAGTGGAACCAAGGCATTCCCCTTCCTCTCAATCCAACCATGTATGTTTCCACCGTGTATGTTCCCCTTCCCGGTCCCTGTGGGTGGCGTGTAGGTGAGAGGACATGGGGTGTGCTCACGAAGCTTGACCTGATGGACAAGGGCACCAACGCACTTGATGTAAGCTTATGAGATTGATGTTTGAGTCGACTCAGAAGTCACGTTGACACATACCTTCTTGGTCCACTCTCATCGTTTTTTATTTGTGATTGGGCGCGGTGAACCCTCACATGCTGACATAAACATGGGCTGTCCTTCTTCCCTTCAATCCCTTCTTTGCTGCAGCGCCTCACATGCTGCTAGATGCCAGAGGGCCATCTGTTTTCTTCCTTCCCGTGCCTGCACTCACCACCCATCATGTGCTAGAGGGGCGCGCATACAAGCTGAATCTCCCGTGGGTGGGCGTGGTGAACCGCTCTCAGGCCGACATTAACTCAGCTGTTCCCCCTGTAATCCCCCTCCTTGCTGCAACCCCCTCCTTGCTGCACCCTCTTCCCCTCCCACACGCCACCAGGTGCTAGAGGGGCGCGCGTACAAGCTCAAGTACCCATGGGTGGGCGTGGTGAACCGCTCTCAGGCCGACATCAACCGCAACGTGGACATGCTGGCATCCCGGCGCAAGGAGAGAGAGTACTTCCAGACGTCTGCTGACTATTCTCATCTCGCAAATCGCATGGGCACTGAGTACCTCGCCAAGATGCTCTCCAAGGTACAGCCTCCTACTTCACTTCACCTGCTGCTGATATCATGAGAGCATGACAGGAGGATCGCATGCGAGGAGCGTTAACTGCAACGTGGACATGCTGGCATCACAGTGCTGATTATTCGCATCTTGCTGATTGCATGGGCAGTGAGTGCATGGGGAAGATGCAATCAAAGGTATCGCATTTGAGGGGTCGTTTGAGACATTGCGGACACAAAATGGGCGTCCTTCTTTGGATGCACAGCTAATTGCCTGGGCATTGAAATCCTGTCCAGAATGCTTCTCAATTCAAAGTATTCTTGGTCGTCCTCATGTGTTGTCTGTCTCGTGTGTACTGTCTCTCATATGTGCTGTGCTGTGCCCTTGTGTTGTCTTGTCGATATGCTGGCAGCATCTGGAGCAAGTCATTCGCTCCAAGATCCCGGGCATCCAGTCGCTCATCAACAACAACATTGACGACCTTGAGAAGGAGATGAATGCACTGGGCCGGCCCATCGGGGGTGAAGCGGGGGTGAGTGGCTTCGTGGCGTGTTGTCGTGGCCTGAGTAGTGTGCCGTTGTGGGGTAAGCGGAAATGCAATTGCTTATTAGTAACAACATTGACGACCTTGAGAAGGAGATGAACGCACAGGGCCGGCCCATCGGTGGTGAAGCGGGGGTGAGTGGCTTCGTGGCGTGTTGTCGTGGCCTGAGTAGTGTGCCGTTGTGGGGTAAGCGGGAACGCAATTGCTTATTAGTAACAACATTGACGACCTTGAGAAGGAGATGAACGCACAGGGCCGGCCCATCGGTGGTGAAGCGGGGGTGAGTGGCACATGTGCTCTGTTTTCTTCACAAGCTCTTTCTCCTTAGGTGTAGGTAGGTGCATCCATCCAGTCGCTCATCAACTACAGCATTGACGACCTTGAGAAGAGATGAATGCGCTGGGCCGACCCATTGGTGGTGAGGTGAAGCGGGGGTGAGTGGCACATGTGCTCTGTTTTCTTCACAAGCTCTTTCTCGTTGGGAAGAGGTGACTTTTGAGTCGACTCAAAAGTCATCGGTGGTGAAGCCCGGGTGAGTGGCACATGTGCTCTGTTTTCTTCACAAGCTTCTTTCTCGTTGGGAATATCTGCTGTTGTTCTGACTGCATCTCATCTGTCGCCACTCTCTCTTTTCCCACCGCTCCTTTCAAGTTCTCATCCTAGCCACGCATGGTACTGGAAATGATTATAGGGTTAACAACTCCCTTATTCCCCCTCCCCCCACCCTTTCCTGATTGCTGCCTCCTTCCATCCCCCCTTTTCGTCTGCCTGCAGGCGCAGCTATACACGGTGCTGGAGATGTGTCGAGCATTTGACAAGATATTCAAGGAGCACTTGGACGGCGGGTAAGAGGTCGGGGGTGGGTGGGTGTGTCCTCCTGTGGTGGGCTGGCAGCGAAGGCATTTAAAGGGCCCCAGGCGCAGCTATACACGGTGCTGGAAATGTGCCGAGCATTTGACAATATATTCAAGGAGCACTTGGACGGCGGGTGAGGGCGTGGGGTGTCGTGGTTGTGTGCTTGGTGGGAGTTGGTAGTGATGTGCCAAGCACCTTTCAAGTATTGGGAGAATCACAGAAACTTTTCTTGAGGTTGACAAGGAGTGTAAGGAGCGCCTACAGGCATGGTAACGAGTGGTCTGACAAAGTAATCTATTGTGCGAGATGGGTGATCCTATCAAGGATTTTTTAGGCGCCTCAAAAACCTTTCAAGGAGAACAGTGTGGGGTTTGATGTTACGAAAGGTTCCCGGTTTCTCCTCATACCTCCCTCTGTGCTGGCGCGTGCTCTTTTCTCTTCTCCCACTGCTGGTGTTCAACAGTCGACCAGGGGGTGATCGAATCAACGCTGTGTTTGAGACGAAGCTGCCAGCAGCCCTCAGCAAGCTTCTCTCTGTATTAATGGGCCTGAATAATCTGTTTGAATTTCTTCCCATTCAACAGTCGACCGGGGGGTGATCGAATCAACGCTGTGTTTGAGACGAAGCTGCCAGCAGCACTGAACAAGCTCCCTTTCGACAAGCACCTCTCCATCCAGAGTACGTGCCTTGTCAGTCCACGTCATGCACCTGTGAGCAATAACTTGCACACGCACCCACACGCACTCACACGTGCACACACACACAGACGCGCACGCATGCACACTCGACAAGCTCCCCTTCGACAAGCACCTCTCCATCCAGAGTACGTGCCTTGTCAGTCCACGTCATGCACTGCACATGCGCGTGTGAGCATACATACACCCACACACACGTACACTCACACCACACACACACAGTGTGTGCACGCACAGGAGCACATACATGCATGCATGCATGCATGCACCACTCCGTGTTTGAGATGAGCTTGCCAGCGTCGCTCACCAAGCCCCCTCACCCCGTGATAAAAGAAGTGTTCTGAGACGCCTCAAATCAGTGTGTGCACGCACAGGAGCACATGCATGCATGCACCACGCCGTGTTTGAGATGAGCATGCGTTGACTTCTGAGTCAACTCAAAAGCCAGCATAGCTCCCCAAGCCCCCTCACATCTCCTCTCCAATCCCCTCCTTCCTCTCGCCAATGGAACTCTTATCCTCACCCCTACAACTGGCAGATGTGAGGCGGATCGTGGCGGAGGCAGACGGGTACCAGCCGCATCTGATCGCCCCGGAGGGCGGTGAACCTCACTAACCCACCCCCCCCTTCCGCTCCCCCAACAACTCCCACCTGGCCCCTCGCTCTCACAACCCTTCAGATGTGAGGCGGATCGTGGCGGAGGCAGACGGGTACCAGCCGCATCTGATCGCTCCAGAGGGCGGATACCGGCGCCTAATCGAGAGCGCGCTGCTCATGTTCAAGGGGCCGGCAGAAGCAGTGGTGGACGAGGTGCACTTCATTCTCAGGGACCTCGTTTGATTTCCTTTTCCCCAACCCTTTTCCTTCACCCCTCTTCCCCACCGAAACCCTTCCCTCACTTCGTTCGCCAGACGTGCGGCGGATTGTGGCGGAGGCAGACGGGTACCAGCCGCATCTGATCGCCCCAGAGGGCGGATACCGGCGCCTTATAGAGAGCGCGCTGCTCATGTTCAAGGGGCCGGCAGAAGCAGTGGTGGACGAGGTGCACTTCATTCTCAGGGACCTCGTTCGATTTCCTTCTCCCCAACCCTTTTCCGTAACCCCTTTTCCCCACAGAAACCCTTCCCTCACTTCATTCGCCAGACGTGCGGCGGATTGTGGCAGAGGCAGACCGGTACCAGCCGCATCTGATCGCTCCTGAGGGCAGTTACCAGCGGCTGATAGAGAGCGCGCTGCTTATGTTCAAGGGGCCGGCAGAAGCAGTGGTGGACGAGGTGCACTTCATTCTCAGGGACCTCGTTCGCATCCCCGTAGGGGAGACCACTGAGCTGCTGCGATTCCCTTTTCCCAAACAACCCCTTTCGCACCCACCCAACCCCTTCCCTTTCTTCCCTCACCCCAACAACCGGCAGATGTGAGGCGGATTGTGGCGGAGGCAGACGGGTACCAGCCGCATCTGATCGCTCCTGAGGGCGGATACCGGCGCCTTATCGAGAGCGCGCTGCTCATGTTCAAGGGGCCGGCAGAAGCAGTGGTGGACGAGGTGCACTTCATTCTCAGGGACCTCGTTCGCATCTCTGTAGGGGAGACTACAGAGCTGCTGCGGTTCCCTTCGCTCCAGGCTGAGCTGTCAGCTGCTGCCACGCAGTCGCTGGAGAGTTTTCGGGAGAACAGCCGGAAGCTGACCGTTCGAATGGTGGAGATGGAGACGAGTTATCTGACCGTGGAGTTTTTTCGGCGGCTGCCCGGGCTTGAGAATCTTGACGAGGCGATGGATGGGAAGGAGGGGAAGAAGGGGAGTGGGAGCGGCATTAGTAGCAAGATCAAGGCGTTGAAGGGTAGTGGAGACAGGCTGCCTACAGGGGCGGACAGATACCAGGAAATGCACTTCAGGAGAATTGGTGAGTGCGTTTGAGTCCCCTGAAGTGCCCTCACGAGGCTTTGATGAGTGCTGTATCTGACCTTTGAGTCTAGTCAAAAAGCTGCCTACAGGGGCGGAACAATGCCGTAAATCTTTTCGTTCTATTTTCGAGTCAATGAGTCCTTTCCACTCGCAATCCTCAATGCAACCTCCAGGCTCCAATGTGTCCACTTACGTGGGCATGGCCATGGAGTGCTTGCAGAACGCACCATAATCCCGCCCGCCCACCAACTGTTTGTGCCACTCCAGAATGCACCTTTACTCACCCCTGCTCTTTGTCTCAATCTCAGCAATTTCCATTCCGTTTCTGTCACCTCTTGCTGCCTCCCTCCCCAGGCTCCAATGTGTCAACCTACGTGGGCATGGTCATGGAGTGCTTGCAGAACACTGTCAGTCAGTTGGGAAGTCACCTCTTTCCCCTTTCTCCCTTTCCCGCACACGTCCCTTTTCCTTCTTCTCCCCTCTTTGTAATCTTTGCTGCTCCCGCCAGGCTCCAATGTGTCAACCTACGTGGGTATGGTCATGGAGTGTTTACAGAACTCCATTCCCAAGGCTGTGGTGCACTGCCAGGTAGGATTGGGTGTTGCCAGGTAGGACTGGGCGTTGTCAGGTAGGTTTGGGTGTTGCCAGGTATGATTGGGTGTTGCCAGGTAGGATTGGGTGTTGCCAGGTAGGATTGGGTGTTGCCAGGTATGATTGGGTGTTGCCAGGTAGGATTGGGTGTGGTCAGGTGGGACCATGCATCTTCAGGTAGGATTGCACACTCTTCGAAAGGTTGGTCCATTGTCGGACCAGCAGGGTGTCCCACGTTTGCCTTTGATGGGCAGGAACACAGAACTACACTAAATTGGCAATTAACTTCTTAAAGCTCAAGGCCCAAATTGTTCAACCTTACTAAGGTTGCCCTTTGGGTGGTGGGTGAGGAAGGTTGACTTTTTTTAAGTTGGGCTGTTCTGTTTCGCCCAGCTTCGCGCTACACCCTCAGGGTTTTCGCTGACTCAGCAAACCCCAGGGAGCAACTCAGTTTGGTTCTCGAGTCCCAAATTGCACTCACAATATTCTTGGTGTTTCCTTCTCTCCTATTTGACCAAAAACTGTTGCCCAATCAAATTTCATCGCACCTCTCGTAACCACAATTCGCAACCAAACACGACTCAAAACACAACTCTCATCAACTTTAGTAATCTTGCCTCGCGCGCTCTGCAATTTGGGCCTTGAGCTTTAATTTTGCCCTTTCTGTCGGTTTTGCAGGTCCGGGAAGCCAAGCGGCGGCTGCTGGACCAATTCTATGCGATGGTGGGCAGGGAGGGTTGGGAGGAGGTGGAGGGGGAGGTGACGATTGACCTTGTGGCCCCTTTCTTTCTGCCCTTGTGTCTGTGTTTTGCAGGTCCGGGAAGCCAAGCGGCGGCTGCTGGACCAATTCTATGCGATAGTGGGCAGGGAGGATGGGAAGGCGCTGGGGAAGCTGTTGGATGAGGATCCGGACGTGATGGCTCGGAGGCAGGCTGCGTGGAAGAGACTGGAGCTGCTGCGCAAGGCACGGAATGAGATTGACAGTGTTGGATGGGCCCCAGTGTGAGGCGTGATAAGGGGTTGTGTTGGGTTCGGTTTGGTGGATGCTAGAGAGAATGGAAGTTAGGAAGGCATCAAAGACAGTAGGTGTTGACTTGGACAATTAAACAAGATGGCGACAAGCCAAGAAGCGGGCAAGTTTAGCATGGGAAGGGAATACAGTGTTAGAAACAATTGTAGGTTATGTCACCATGAGCTGTGATGCCGTGGTTTCAATGTATTAGACTGTAAATGAGGATATTGCTTATGTGTGCACTCGTTTGAGCGGGAATCCTAACCGTTGGCGCTAATTTTTTTGCTTCCACGATCCGGCATTTTCACTAGACATCGGTCAAGGAACCGCTTTCTCCCCCCTCCGCACGCAAAAACACCACCGACAATCGAGCCAGCCAAGCTCTGATTTTGCGATTGGCGGCGGAACGCGTTGTGCTTGCCATTGGCGCGTCGTTCTTAGCGGACCAAATTCATCCGGCACATTCATTTTCTAGCCAAGCCTAGAAATAATCGCATCGCACGGACCAGATCACTTCCAAAACGGAGCACCCTCATCGCGATCATGTCCCCCTTTTCCTGCAATTTAAACCATGAAAGCCCAGCCACAAACCTCGCACCCAGAATCCCGACTCCTCCAAACCTGTCTGCAGCATTCAGGCGTGATACATTCTCTCCCGACCAAATCCGAACGGTACAAAATTGCCAAACCCATGACTTGTCTCATCCAGCCCGGAATCATTGAATTAGCGAGCCGAGGACGACCGTGGATGAAAATTTATGGAGAATCTCCTCCATCGATTTCCGCTCTCCATAAATATCACTGCACCAGAAGCAGTTGTCCTCCCAGTCAAAACCAAGGCTGCAATTCTCTGGGTGCTGGGAAAAAACTTCTTCCATTTTCCACTTTCCACTCCTCCTTACCAGTCTCTGTGTTGACTTGAGAATTCGGTGGTTTCTGTGAGCATAGTGGTTTCAGTGGCTTCCGCATTACAGCCTGTGTACAACTGCAGTTGTGTGCTTCAACTTCGGCTGGCGACTGGAGTAGAAGACACACCTGTGCTGCAGGAAAACATATTGCCAACCTTGTACATAGTTCACACACCTGAACCTGTCGAGCTCCGAGTTCATTAGTCTCGGATTCAAGTCTTAAATGCGAAATCGACTCCCCAATCATCAGTTGACCTACTGATTTTTTCTCCTCGCTCTCACATCCAGTGCCGCCTTTCACCAACAGCGCCTTTCTCCGGGACAATTTAGAACAGCAGGAGACCGTGGCTTGTTTTTTTGGGCGCCTCGGAAAGCGTGACGCGGTCGCCGATGTCGTTCTTAGAAGCGCGCCAGGCGCTCGATAGGTCGCTCGGGTCGCCTGCGTGGACGGATCGCGATGCCGTCGCGGCTGCTGTCAGGCGGCACCTGGGTACGTGCGAATTTAGAGACGGTAATAAGTCTCTATTCCTACCAGGCGCGACCTATTCTTTCGTCTTTCTTAGTAGTAGAGTTGTAAGGTGGTGCCGCCAGGCGCGACCTATTCCTACCACCTACCCGAAAAATAGCGGAAAGGTAGAAGATAGGATCGGGGGGCCGGGAACGTTTAAGACTGTCGGATATTAAGATTGTCAGGTGTTAATATTGTCAGGTCAGTCAAGCTCTTCGATGCTGCGCTTCGAGTACCTGTGGCGTCCTTTTCAGTTGGAACACTTTAATGCCTGGCTTAATACGGAGGGTTAGCGGGAAGACTGCAGCATAGATCCGAAACGATTCGCTGGGAGCGTTATTTCAAATTTGAAAAGTTTGTTCGAGACTCGTAAAATCGAGACTCGTAGAAGTTTGCTCGTAATTTATTGGCCACTACTGCGTAAGCGCAACGAGCGTCGGACTGGTAACAGCGAATTCCGAGATCTTGTGACGCCCTCCAGTAGTCAGGCAACCAGTGTAGAATGGTAACCAGTGTAGATCTTGTGTTGTCATTTCGCCAATCGCAACATGCTGCCGCGATTCGCATCTCCTCTCTCGGTCCTCTTACCCTCTTCCCCTCGTCCACTTTTCCCCTTCCCCCTGCGTCCTTCCGCTCTCGTGCCTCGGCGTTCTTGTTACCAAATTTTGGATGACTTTTGCGCAGTAGCGGATTGCGAGGAGCAAAATGGCAGCACCAAACTAGGCGCAAGCAGCAACGTTCTCGGGGAGTCCAATAAGGGGAACATTATCCCGGACGTTACTAACACTGGCGGTGCTGGCGACGATGCCGCGGGGAAGCCAGCGCGTTGCGCGCGGTTCTCGGAGAAATTCGTCGAGGCGCGAACGCGCGAGTTAGTCGACGTGTTGGACAGCCTGCGCACCGCGGGAGAGGCGAATCTCGAGTCGCTCGCGCTGAGCAGCGAGAGTATCCGGGAGGACGGCGTGGATTGCGGCGACGACCGACAATGGCGGGTAAGCGTCGACGGCAAGCTGGGAAGGGAGGGCGACGGAAGAGGAGAGTAAGGAGCTCCGAGTCATGTACAGCAACGGAGTCACTTTCGAGAATTCTCAAAAGAGCACCGCAACGGCCTGGAGGGCACGCCGCTGCACAAGATCTGAATCGTTCCCTCCCCCGCTCTTCCTCCCCCCCCCACCCCCCCCCCCCGGCCACACTCCCCTTTGTCTGTGCACCCAATCTTTGCGTTTCTTTGCTCTCGCAGTTGAAGGAGGAGGGGAAGGAGCACCGAGTGCTGTACCGCAAGGGTCCTGAGGGCACGCCGCTGCACGAGATCTGCCTGGAAGGAATCATCCACGGCCCGCTTGACACCTGTACGTGCCGCAGCCTGCCACGTGTCTGCTATCTTCCGTTGTTGACACGTGTCTGACATCCGTGCGTTCACTGATCACATTTTCCCTTTCCGGCCTGCCCCTGTCCTGTCCCTTCCCCCCCCCCTCTCCCCCCCCATACTTTCTTCTCCCGCCCGCCCCTGACCATCGTCTCTCCCGTTACTGTCTGCGTCTTCTTTGCGCCATGCTGCAGTGCTGGCTGTGGTATGGGAGGTCCCCTTTTTTAAGGACTGGTAAGAACCCAGAGCCACCTGTTCTTCAAATTCAAACCCCTGCTCCCTTCCAAACTCCTCCTTCCATTTCCTTTCCCCCTCCCTTTTTTTCAAACCCCTAACCCCCCCCAACCCCCCCTCGCATACTTCCCCTCCTCCCGCCTCCCAGACACCTTCCCTCTCTCCCCGTTTCTTCCCTCTCTCCCCGTTTCTTCCCTCTCCTCCCTCCCCTTGTTCTCCCGCGTTTTTATCTTCTCTCCCTGCCATCCCGTTCCTTTCCACACGCAATTTATGACATTTTGAACGGCATTGCCATCCGCGTCTTATCCATTTCTCACCCTTGTGATACAGCAATTATTAGGGCCACGTCATTCATCGACACGTCATCTGATGCCACGTCACCCCATGTCACGTCATCCCGTGCAGGTGGCCTCAGTTCAGCGTGCCGCCTTTCAAGGTGCTAGAGTCCAAATTCGCCCACCGCATTGCACCGGGGCTTGAGCTCAGCTATCTACAGTGAGTCATTCACTTATTGCTCGAGTCGAGTTCAAATTCGCATTTCGAGGCGCCTCAAAGGCCGCATCGCACCGGGCCTAGGACTCAGCTACCTGCCGTAAGTCATGGTACTGGATTCATCGTGATGCCTATAGCAGGTTGTGGGGATGTCTATAGCGAGTCAGGGGTGATGCCGAAATTGAACTGGCGAGTCATGGTGATGCCTAAAGCGAGTCATGGTGATGCCTATAGCGAGTCATGGTGATGCCTATAGCGAGTCATGGTGATGCTCATAGCGAGTCATGCTTTGGCCTCAGTAGGTTGATCTGTGGCCCTTCACCTCATACCTCTCCTTGCCTCCCAGCCTTCCTTAACCTCCTCTCCCGTCCCACAGGTTCAAGTCGCCATGGCCCTTCGTCATGCGAGAGCTGCTCTTCCTTGCTTTCAAGGTTCACCACGTATGTGTGATTTGACTCAACTCATGCCTCTGCTTCTTTACCCTCCCTTTTTCACCCTCCCCCGTCCCACAGGTTCAAGTCGCCATGGCCCTTTGCCACGCGAGAGCTGCTCTTTTTCGCCTTCATGGTTCATGACATGGCCACGGGTCTCTTTGTCGCCTCTGTGCACTCGGTGAGTGGTCTGGTTGGTGGTAAGAAACGACCACAGGCCTCATCCTGAGCTCGTGAGCTTGTGCCTGCTTTTTTTCGCCTTCATGGTTCACAACACGACCACGGGTCTCTTTGTCGCCTCCGTGCACTCGGTGAGTCATGCGGGCGGGCGAGTGATCTGGCGCGTGAGCCTCTCTTATGCCGCAGAGCAGAGCACGTCCACCAGTCCTCGCCTTGGTGGTTCACAACACAGCCACGGGGCTCTTTGTGGCCTCCGAGCACTCGGTGAGTGCATGTGCTCATGCTGACTGAATGCTGGTGCTTTTGGTAGTGCTCTCAGTGCGTGTGTGTGTGGGTGCTCTTGTGCATCGTTCGGCTGTGTAGCTGGTGTGTGTGTAGGTGCTCGTGCTTACCACCGCCCTTGTTGAGGAAGGTGCTTTAGGTGAGCATAGGTCCTCTCAGGTGAATCAGGTGAGTCGTGTGGGGAGCGAGTCCACTACTCTTGACACGTCTCAGAAGTTTTGAGATGCCTCAAGAATCGCCCACAACTCTTTTTTATCTCGTGCTTTAGGTGAGCACAGGTGCTCTCGGGTGAGTCGTGTGGGGAGCGAGTCCACTACTTTTGTGACGTCTCAGAAGTTTTGAGATGTCTCAAGAATCTCCCACCGCCCTTGTTGAGGAAGGTGCTTTAGGTGAGCACAGGTCCTCTCGGGTGAATTGTGTGGGGAGCGAGTTTCGAGAATTCTCAAAAGCGACTTGGGTGAGTCGTGTGGGGAACGAGTCCATTACTCATTGGTGGAAAAGCCATGCCCTCTGGACCTCGCCTCTATGTTGCGTAGTACCACCACCACCCTTCCCTTCCCCCTCCCGCCCCTTTCCCCCAGCCACCCGACGAAACCCTCACACCTTGCCTCCAACCTATTTCCTTCCCCCACACCAACCTTTCCCCCCTCCTCCCCCCCCCCCCCCCCCCCCCCCCCCCCCCCTCCCCCCGATTCCCCCAGCCACCTGATGACATATCACACATGGACCCTGAGACAGCCGTTTTGCACCCATCCGCCGTGCCCCCTGTGGCGCCGGGCTGTGTGCGCATGACTGTGGGCGGTGGATTTGCAGGGCAGGACCTGGGGGGTGGTCGCTGCTACTTCCGGTAAGCTTGGTTCTTGAGAAGGTACGTCTGTGCAATCAGGTGAATTTTGAGTTGACTCAAAAGTCGCCTCGTATGTGTAGAGAGGGTGTTTTTGAGACGTCTCGAAAACACCCTCTCTACACGTGAGTCCACTCAAAAGTCACCTCGTATGACTGTGAAATCTGTCTTTTGAGGTGCTTCAAGCACGGTATGCCCATGCAATCGGAAGGGCAGGACCTGGGGGGTGGCCGCTGCTACTTCCGGTAAGCTTGGTCTCTTAAGAAGTTTGAGGGCTGCGCCTTGCCGCTGTTGTTATTCCTGGCGTTGTTTCTGCAACTTGCGGGGCAGGACCTGGGGGTGGGGGGCGGCTGCTGCGTGATAAAAGAGATGTTTTGAGACGCCTCAAAACGTCTCAAAACGTCTCAAAACGTCTCAAAACAGGACCTGGGGGTGGGGGGCGGCTGCTGCTACTTCCGGTAAGCTTTCCCTCCGGGGAAGTTAAGGGGTGTGCCTTGCCACTGTTGTTATTTCTGGCGTTGCCTCTGCAAATTGCGAGGCAGGACCTGGGGGGCTGCCACTGCTACTGTTATTGTAACAAGGTGTCTTTTTGAGTCGACTCAAAAGTCACTTGGAAGGCAGGACCTGGGGGGCGGCTGCAGCTACTGTTTCTGCAGCTGCAGCTGCAGCTGCAGTCACTTGCTCCTGGCGTCGTTTCTGCATCCCCTGTGGCCCATCACCTTAGCTGCCTCTGAAAGTACCACCAGCAACAACAACACACTCTCACCCTCCTCATTCCCTCCCTCTCCTCTCCTCCCCCCACAGTGGTGCATGCACGCTGGATATGAAGTTTGACCTCATCCCCCATGGCTCATCAATTTCGTCGCCAGGCAACTAGCCGGCTCTGGTTACCACCTTTTCTGTTACGAGGTAGACACAATTGTGAATGCCGCCGCATCAACCCTGTCATTCCTTCCTCTCTCCTCCGTTCTCCCCCAATCCCCCTCTCTCTCCCCCCACAGTGGTGCATGCACGCTGGATATGAAGTTTGACCTCATGCCCCCATGGCTCATCAGTTTCGTTGCCAGCCAGCTTAGCCGTCTCTGATTACCACCAACAATCCCGTCACTCCTCCATCCCCGACCCCCCCTCCCCCCACAGTGGTGCATGCACGCTGGATATGAAGTTCGACCTCATGCCCCCATGGCTCATTAACTTCGTCGCCAGGCAACTAGCAGGTTCTGGTTACCACCTGCTCTGTCACGAAGTAGACACCATTGTGGAAGCCACGGCTGCTGCTGCTGCTGCTGCTGCCGGTGGGAAGTGTGACAAGAAGAAGGGGCGCGGGGCGTTTCAGCAGCTTCTGGCCTCCGATCCAGTCTATGCAGGTCTGAGGACAGCTATGGAGGAGTACAGAAGGGGTAGGGAGGAAGAGGAGGAGAAGAGGAGGAGGGAAGGGAGTGAGAAGGAGGGAAGGTGTATGCGGGAATTGGGGGAGAAGGTGGAGGAGGAGGTGGAGCGTCTTGTTTCGTCTTTATCTAAGAGGGAGAGTGTGCTCGGGCCTGAGGAGGCGGAGAAGGCTCTGCTACAGCTGGAGGCTGCTGCTGCTTCGGCTGTAGCGCTGGCTCGGCCTTCCGCCGAACCTCTTAGTTCGCAGACTAGGGACAGGTCTGGAAGCAGGTCCGCGAACGGATTGGCTGCAAGTGAAGCATCTGCCGCTGCTGCAACGATTCTAGCTGCTGCTTCAGCTGCATCAGCTGCAGCTCATGCTGCTGACGGCCCTCCCAGTGCTGCTACTTCCTTCAGCTCCGTTACCCAAACTTTCTCTTCCGGACCTCTGCCTTTGGCTCGACACGGAGGTCTGGAAGCTGAAGAGGGCATGGCAAGACTGCTTCGGGAGTCCTCCTCTGTACGTTCGGGGCCGCTTCCAAGCATCCAAACCATCACTGGCAGCACCAGCAGCGGCAGCTATGGTGTTGTTGCTAACATTCAGGCAGGTGAAATTCCAGATATGCTCAACAGCAGTTACAGCGTTACCAGCAGCAGAAGCTCCTTTGCTTGTGGTGACAGCGCCAGTGGCAGCGGCAGCAGCAGCCAGAGCAGCAGCGGCAGCAGCAGTCCGAGCAGTTACCCCGGGCTTTATCACAGAGACCCCGCAATTTTCCGGGCGGTTGCTACGCTAGATAAAGCAATCCTATTTGTGCGTGCACGGGCGGCAGCCGCAGCAGCAGAAGCGGGTTCTTCAGATTCTCTAGGCGATGCCAAGCATGAGAAGCAGGTCACAAGCAAGACTGCTGCAACTGGGACCAAGAGAGAAGCCTTGAGTTGCGCACCTTCTTCACAGCCAGATGGTTTCCAAAAGGAGGTGGTGGTGCTGGATGATGGGGGGAAGACGGGGAACAATACACTCTTGGGCAGTTCTGTGGGGCCAGTCAAGTCTGCTGCTCGGCCTGTCGCAGTTACAGGAGAGTCGGGTGCGGGTGACAAAGATGCTGCACTGGGATGCTTAGAAAATGGGCATGCTGGTAAGGCAGGAAAGCTGAAAGGGTGACGGAGGTGGGAAGAGGGTTTCCCTTTCAAGAATCAGTAAGAGATTTCTTGGATTGAGATTTTCACGTGCTAGCAAGGTTCTTTAGGCCCCTGGGTAGGTCTGTCTTGTCTAGCTGAGGCAGCGACCCAGTGCGTTGTTTTCGTATCTATTATGTATTCAATAGGTTTTGAGCTGTGTTCATTAGTTCACCAAACGAAGAGCTGTTCAAGCACATGATATATGAAGGCTGGACGTTCCTTGTGTATGTATGTGTTGCCAAGATGTAATATATTGAACCATGAAACTGCTTTACATGTAAAACCGTCATGAGAGTCGAAGAAGGAACTGTAGCCGTAATCTCCTTACTAGAAACATCTACCATTTAGAAACAGCACCATTCACATCGCGTACTCCGCATTCATAGGCCAGTGTCATGAGCTGCACTACTGTTCACTGCGCGATGCCTGTGAAAAATACGCGATTCGAAGCTAACGGTGCGAACGAAAGCTACTCAGTTTCGGATTGAAGGTTCGGAATCACCCCACCTCGTCTAGCCTCACCTCACCGCACCTCGCCACCGCCACCGATGTCTCTATACGCAGCGTAACTAGGTTTCTTGTGATTGGTGTTCCACGCACGACGCTCGCCTTGGGTACGTCGTTGCCACCCTCGAAAAGACGCACACGTCGCGCTATGCTGACCGGTTGTCCTCCGTCCGGGCCGGACCTAGTCGTCCACCCGAATCTCCCTGTCGCCATAGCGCCGCTATTTTGTACTCTTTCGAAAAATATGGAATCACACTTAATTAAGTACCTACGCAAGACACCTAGATTTCGCCACACAGTTATCTGTACAGCGGAGAAATGGCCTAGGAATGACCGTGCGGCTCCCAGGTTCCTCCACCGCCAGATATTTCATGGTTTACTGTACCACGCTCACCATCATGACGAAACCAGGATACATGCTAGTTCTTATTGACCACCCGCCTTGCCCAGTTGTGCGATCAAGTTCCATTCAAGCCACCACATACCCCGTCAACTTCGGCAGTCATCAGTCTTGATAGAATAGCGACCATTGATTGTGAAGGAGTCTCGTTCTCACATGTGATCTATCGCTAGCTTGTTCTTCATCGTCTGTTAGTCACCGCGGGATTAAAACGCCACGAGGTCACGCCCACGCTGTCAGGACGATTATAGACCGAATGCTCATTCCCGATTGTACGAACTGTGAAATTAAGCCTGGAAACTGGACTCGGAGCAGCGTAGTATTCCCGTAACGGTAACTTATTTTCTCTAGCGCAGGACGCGAAAGAAACCGTTTTTGAGAATTTTAGAACGGAAGCCAAGCCATGGCGCTAGCGGAAGGCATCGACTTACTCGATCAGGCTCTCGAGGAGCCCACGTGGAAAGACCTCGATAAAGTCACGGCTCTTATAAGCAAGCAGCTGGACGTAAAAAACGGCTCAGCAGCGGCAGCAGGAGGATCGAGCAACAGCGTGGCGGACTATTGGGCTGCGGAGACCGTTAAGCTGCTGGAGGATCTTAAGAGTGTCAGCGTGGAGGCTCTCGCTACTACCGATCCTGCGGACCGCAATGCGTGGAAGGTACTTTCTTCTTCTCTCTACTCGCAGCGTTTTGATTCGACGAAAAACACACATCGAAGGTCCTTCCTTCTCCCCTTACCTAGCCGCTGAAGCAATTACTAGAAACTCTCGGAATGCGCCTCAAGAACGCGAAGCGTCTAATCTTTGCATTTCATCACCACGTATTCATCAATATCTGCATGTCCATGCTTTCTCCGCAGATGTGCGAGGAGGGTCCGGAGCACCGCGCGATGCTGCGCAAGGGCCCGGAAGGCACGGCGATAAACGCGCTGTGCATGGAGGGGCGCATCGACAGCCCCGTGCACGCCGCTGTCGCCATGACGCGCGACGCGGGGTTCTTCAAGGAGTGGTGGCCGCAGGGCGACATGCCCGTCTACCGCATCGTGGAGAATCGGTATCTCGCGCGCGTCGGCGACGGCTTCGATATTACCTACATGAAGTGAGTAGTTGGTTGGATAAAGTGAGAATTTTGGTGAACCGGACTGTCAACAAAGACTCTCTAGTGTGCCGATATCCCCTCGCGTTGCTTATTTCTTCAAGGAAAGGAAGCCGAAGTCCCTCATTGCAGGTTCATCGAGTTTTGGATACTCAAAACCCTTTTTTTTTTCTCCTTTCTTCTTGGCCCGTTCTCATCCCTCCCACCCACCAGGTTCAAGGTGCCGTGGCCGTTCCCATGGCAGGAGTTCGCGATGATCTTCTTTACCATCTACGACTCGGACACGGGCGTCGCCACCACCGTCGTCCGCACGGTGAGTGCTTTGAGTGTGACAGCTTGTGTGTGAGTGTGTGACTGATTGTGTGCGTGTGCGAGTGTGAGTTCGCGATGATCTTCTTTACCATCTACGACTCGGACACGGTCGTCGCCAACACCGTCGTCCGCACGGTGAGTGCGTGCGTGAGTTTGTGCGGAGTATGTGCGCATATGTGCGGGTTGGGCTATGCCTGTGCCTACGAACGATAGCGAAACCCACCTTTTTATCCACGGATTTTCCTGCGACTCATCGTCTCCACACCTCACTCAACCCCCTCTCTCTCGCCCTCTCTTCCCCCGCTCCCCGCTCCCTTCACCCTTGCAATACCCAGCTTCCAGAGGACAACAGCGAAATCGACGCATCCATTCACGGCTTCTCCCGCGACATGGCGCCGCCAGTCCCCTCGGGAATGGTTCGCATGGCCATCAACGGCGGATTCTCCATCAAGGATCTGGGCCGTTCGCGCTGCCACTTCCGGTCGATCTTCACCTGTGATCTGAAGCTCCCAGCAATGGTGGTGAATTTCGTTACCAAGGAGTTCGGAGGGGTGCTGTTCAATCTGTTTAGGAAGGAGGTGGAGACGGATTTGGCGGATGAGGGGCAAAAGGGGGTGGAGTTTAGGAAGGTTCTCAAAGAGGAGAAGCTGTATGGCCGGATTGAAGCAGCTATGGATGAGTACAGGGCGAAGGCGGCCGGAGGATTGGGGATGGGTGAGAATGGGTTGGGAGAGACGGGGGTGGAGGGAGAGGAAGGGGAGGAGGTGGAGGAGGAAAAGAAGGTTTTGGTGGCTACAGCGTCGTTTGTGGAGGGAGCTACTGCGGAGGCACACAGACCTGCGATGGCAGCTGCATCATCAGCAGCAGCAGCGGCAAACCAAACAGCCGTTGCGGCAGCAGGTTCAGCAGCGACAGTGACTCGTGCGGATGAAGGGGAGGCGGAAGAGGAGGAGGTGTTTGAAGACGCAGAGGATCAGCTCCTGGTTACACTAGAAGACTCAGAGACTGCCGCTTACCCCCAGCAGAAGCAGCACCCTCATCCTCCTGTTCCTCCTGCGTATGCCCCCTTCTCATCCCAAGACCCGGCTATCGCTGCAGCCTTTGCAGCAGCAGCCGCGCTAGCAGGCGCAGGTGGGACTGGGGCAGGTGGTAACCCTGTGGTTGGGTCTGCTAGCTCCGGTGCTGCCGAGCCTGCTCTGACCCCGGACGTGCTCCAAGCTATGGCGACCCTAGAGCAGGCGTTAGAGTCTCTGCGTGCCCGCACCTCTGCTGCCCTCTCTGCTGCTGCTCACGCCGGCGGACCAGGAGGAGGGATGTACCCCGGACAGTATGGTCACGCCTATCCTCCTCCTCCCCACCCTGCCTATGGTGCTGTGCCCGGGTATGGGCCAGTGGTGGCGGGAAAGGGTGGCAGGTTTGTGGGTGCTCCGCTGCCGAATCCTCAGCTGCTGCCGTATTATGCCGCCCCGTTCCCGCCCAATGAGATGCAGCGGTTCGCCGGGCCGGTCCCTGTGGTTGGGAGGATGGACGGGTATGGAAGGGTTTCCGGTCGGCGGGTGAATGGAGCGAGAGGGGGAGGCGGGAGGTATAAGGGCGAGGGAGGAGTGATGGTTGCGCCTGGGAAGGGAGGAATGGGCGGAAGGGGAGGAGGAGAGGGAGGAGGAGGCGGGAAGATGAGCAGGAATGGGAAGCTGCAGCCTCCGTTCCATCCCTCACAGCAACAGATGATGGTGTCTCGATCCGCCTCCGGGAAAGGAGGAGGGGTTACTGGAAAAGCAGGAGCAGGAACAGGGAAGGTTGCTACAGCAGAAGCGGCTGCTACAGCTGCTGCCGCTCCTGCTACAACATCAACCCTCTGGTCGGCAGCTTCAGCCCTGTTTGGGCTTGCCACGTGTTGCACTGCCACTGGCCTGAGAAACGCCGAGGCGGCAGGGTATGTTCTTCCGGAAGAGTTGCCGTCCGAGAGGTGGCGTGATGATGACGAGGATGACTATAACGAGTATGATTCCGAGGAGGATGATGAGGAAGATGAGGGGTATTATGAAGGGTACGGAGGTGGTATGAATGGTGTTCCTGGGGGTTATGGAAATGGAGGGTATGGGAATGGGGTGTATGGCTCTGGTGCTTATGGCGATGGTGGTTATGGGGGAAACGGTGGAGGTAGATTGGTGGATGAAAGGCAGGTGTGGAGAGGAAGAGCCATGGCTGGCAATATGGCAAGATGACGGGGGTGTAGCTAGGTGTAGGCATTTGTCTGTTACTTGCTGTGATGTTCCTTTTTATTGCTCAAAATCCGCAAATCGTTCACTGTTGTGAAATGCCCTTATTTTTTCCCCCCACTAATGGCGAGCAGAATTTTTATCATGTACCGTAGTTGTGCCTCGCTGCGATTGTAACGGACCTCGATTGTGAAGGATCAACATTTATCGAGTACAGATGTCTAGGAATTCGTGGACCTTGGAGGGCCTAGGGGATTACGTGACTACTCAAACCAACAGGCCACGGGAATTACGCCAAATAGGATCCAGTTCTGCTAAATCCAACCAAAATGCTCCGTCGCTGTGCGCCGCACCCGCAGAGTTAGATAGGGTGTGTTTCTGGCTTCTCTTCCGTGTTCCCTCCTGTCTTCACAACAGTGTGCAAGCGTGTTTTGCCCGCGCCTGATATCTTCGCAAAGCTTTGCGACTTTGGCGACAGCGAACAGTTTGTGCGAGTAATTGATTCTTTGTCCAACCACGTGTCGTTCTCTGATTTGTTCCCGCGCATAGCAACATCCATCTGGCTCATCAATACCGATAGTTAGCTTTCCATACAGGTAGTTAGCTATCCATACTGATAGTTAGCTATCTCCCAACCCCCCGCTCGGTTCGAGGCATGGAAGGCGGAGGGGGGGGTGGCGGAGGCCGTGAGTGGCGCCCGCGGGGAGGCGGCGGCGGAGGCGGAAGGCAAGGACGGGGGGGCGGAAGGAGGGGTGGCGGGGGGCCTTCTGGGGGAGACAGTTGGGGCGACGGCGCGGCGACAGGCAGAGGGGGAACAGGCGGAGGAGGAAGAGGCGGAAGGGGCGACGGGGATGGTTGGGGTGGCGGAGGGAGGGGGGGGCGTGGCGGAAGCGGCGGAAGGTATGGCGGAGGGGATCAGCGCGGCTGGCGGGGGGACGGCGGAGGCGGACGGCAAGGACGGGGAGGCGGAAGTTATGGCGGAAGATGGGGCGGAGGAGGCGGACGAGGGGGGAGAAATTATCAGCAGCAAGCGGAGCAGCAGGAGGAGCAGCAAGTTGGGCAAACAGCGTACGGGCAGCATATGCAACAGACACAACTAGTTGACGGGCAGAATTTGGGTGCGACAGGCAGTGCAGGAATTTTAGGATCTGCCCCACACGCTCCCTCGGTGCCCCCTGGATTCGAAAAGCGGACCAATCCGGTAGAGACGTCAGCTGCTACAACTGCTACAGCAACTACAGCCGCTACAGCCGCTACAGCTGTTTCGTCTGGCCTCGCAATCCCTCCTGGGTTCAGTCCTCCTTCCTCCTCCTCTTCCGCCTCTCCCGCGTTCCCTCCCGGTTTTGGCTCATCCTCGTTACACGCTGCTTCTGTAAGAGCCCCTCCCGGATTCGCACCACCCCAAGCTGGAGCATCTAGGCCTTATGAAGCCACGGCAGGATCAGCAGCTTCTGTAGCAGTTGATGCAATGGATGCAAGGGCAAGTGGTGATGCAGGTAACATGGCAACAGGTGATTTTACAGGATCAACAGCGGCTGTAGCAGTGCCTGCAGCATCAACGGCTGTAGCAGCAGCCCAAGAGGAGGAGGAGCCGTTTTTGTCGTATCTGCCACAGGATGAGATTCTGGCAGGTGGAGTATGCAGGATGGGAGGCTTGGTGGGAGGTTTGGACGGAGGCTTGGAGGGAGGTTCGGAGGGAGGCCTGGTGGGAGGTTCGGCAGCAGGTCTGGCTGGCGTGGATTCTGGGGAGACGCAGAGGATGGTTGATCGGACGGTGGAGAGGCTTCGAGAGATGCTGAGATTGCCAGCTAAGCAGTTCTGGAGAACAGGTACGTGTGTTTATGTGCACGCACACACGTGCGTGTGCCTATCGCTTTCCCACCTTTCTCCCGTTTCCCTGTTTTCCCTTTCGACATCCCTCCTGACTTTCAACGCTCTGTTTATCCCCTCCCAGTTGCTCGTACGCCGTCGCTCGTGGCGTTCTTGGATTCCTATCTTCGCTTCCGCTCGCGATGGTTCGATCTTCTCCTCTCTGCCGCTGCTGCTACTGAAACTGGTGGACCTTCGAGAACAGCAGGAGCAGACGGAGTGAACGGGGGAGGGGGAGGAGGAGAGGGGAGTGTGGGGACAGGGAGGGGAGTGGTGGTGGGGGATGAGGAGCTCTGCCGGCTGGTGTTCCTGCTGCTGCTGCGCATGTGAGTGCTTTCTGATCTCTCAGGGAGTGGTTTGGTGTTGTTGCTGTGTGAGAGAGTCTTTTGAGGCGCCTCAAGAGGAGAGGGGAGTGTGAGGACAGGGAGGGGAGTGGTGGTGGGAGATGAGGTGTTGTGTTGGCTAGTGTGTTCCTGCTGCTGCTGTTGCTACGCATGTGAGTGTGTGTCACAAGCACGTGAGGACCCTCTACAACTGCGTAGCAACAGCATCTTCATCTCTACGCTTATGCAACCCTCTTCCCTCTTCCCACACTACTCTCGTCCTGCAATGCAAGGGTTCCTCCTCTCTTTATTGCCCCAATGTTCCAGCTCTCCTTTAATCTCGTTTCTTCTCCCCTGCGTGCTGCTATCAGGTCGTCTAATGTTGAGTCCAGAGCCAAACCATCGGAGCAGCTGCAAGCCAAGGACCATGCACGTACGTATCCCATGCAAGCCATACCTGTTCAATGCCATGCGATTCAATCCTATGTTACCTTACCTGTTCAGCCTCCTTCGCTCTATGCGTGTACTTCAGTGTTGACACTGCTGTCTTTGGGAAAACCAACTGTCGCTCTCACCCACTCTCTTCCCTTCCGTCCCCTTCTCCACCCTCCCCACTCCGCCCGCATCCCTCCTCTCTTCCCTTCACGCAGACCTGCTTCTCTCCATGCGCCTCTTTGACGCACCAAAGCTCATGGACGTGGCTGCTGTCTTTGGGAAGGCCAACCCCGCTGCAACGCAGCAGCTGGTGAGTCAACCTCAGCACGCTGCCCTATCCCTCGTCACCGCATTGCACCGTGTTATCACCCTTCTTCACCGCGCCGCACCACTTACTTTAGCGCCCCTCATCACCACAACATCCTCTACTTGAACATCACCGCATTGCACCACTTCTTCTGCTGCTTCTGCTGGTGGGGTCAGACCGCGTGGATACAGACAAGCAAAAATGCATCCCTTGTCACCGCATTGCACCTCTCCCCACCACCAGGTGTGCCAGGTGCTGGTCTCTCAGCCTCTCTTCCGAGCTGATCTCTCATCGTCTCTGCTGCAGCTGCTGCGAGTGGTTGAAGTGATGGTGGCAAGGGCATGCGGGCGAATGGAGGAGGTATGTTGTGAGTTAGGGTGGAGGAATGGGGAAGGGAGGTGTTGCTTGTCGGTCCGCCACAGCTGCTGGTACAGGTGGTTTAAGAGATGGTGCGAAGGCGTGTGGGCGAATGGAGGAGGTAGGTAGAGAGTTGATGGGAAATAGGTGGCTTCTGGTTCTGTAGGCGCAACTGCTGCACCAGTTGCTGTGGTAGAATGGATGAGGTAGGTAGTGAGTTAGGGAGGGCCGCGGATTGTGTGGTTCGTTTGTCCACTGCAACACCTGCTGCGGGTGGTTGAAGGAATGGTGACAAGGGCGTGTTGGCAGATGTAGGAGGTATGGGTCCCTTGGTGTTAGTGTGTTTGTCGGGGGATGGTCCTTCGACCATCCTCCATGCTCTTTTCAGCGAGAAAGAATGTATGTTTTTTGAGAATTCTCAACAAGGACTGTGCTTTTTTGCACATCTTCCATGTTCCTCCATCGTTCTGTTGCTCTTCCCCCACCCGTAGCACTTTTGCAGCAGCACAGCAAGGCATCACCATAGTTGCAGCCGCCGACTCACAACCTTCTCTGTCCCCTGAGATCATCGAATCGAGTTTGCCTCCAGGCATGAGCTCCTTGGTTCGGCTGCGCAAACTGGAGCTCTTTCACTGCAACGCCTTGCATCACATCCCAGAGTTTCTCACCGAGCTGTAGGCTTGAGATGGGGGGCGCGAGGCGAACCGAACAATTTTTTTGTTTGGCTTTATTTGTACGTGGCGAAGAAGTACGTGTTCTCCCGAACACGTTCGTGTTCGATTCGCCGCGAAAGTCTGAGCCGCGACGAGCACGAACATGTTTGTGTTCGCTTTCCAACAGCGACGAACACAAATCCGTTCGTCGCGAATGGCCTCTGGTCGAAGGCGCCGAGGACCATTTTCGCCGTCAGATCTGCACGGATATAACATTTCACCGTCAGATATGCGCAGATTTGAGATTTCGCCGTCAAATCTGCGCAAATATGGCACATCACCGTTAGATCTGCGCGGATATAGCATTTCGCCGTCAGATCTGTGCGTATATGACATTTCGCCGTCAGATATGTGCGGATCTAGCATTTCGCCGTCAAATCTGTACGGATATAGCATTTCTCCGTCATATGTGCGCGAATCTGGCATTTCACCGTTAGATGTGCGCGGATTTGGCATTTCGTCGTAAGATGTGCGCGAATCTAACTTATCGTTATCAGATGTGCGCGGATTTGGCATTTCGCCATCTGATGTGCGGGGGTCTGGCATTTCGCCGTCAGATGTGCGCGGATCAGACATTTCGCCGTCTGATGTGAGCGGATGTGGCATTTTGCCGTCAGCTGGGCCAGCTCCAGTTGTTGGTACCGTGTGACACCTGCATCCGGAGAGGTTCAGGCAGAATCCCCCGCACATTGCCAGATCCCCGCCGAAATGTAGATCCCCGCACATCAGACACGAAATGCCAGATCCGTGCACATCTGACGGCGAAATGCCATATCTGCGCACATTTGATGGCGAAATGCCATATTCGCACAGATCTGACAGCGAAATGCCAGATCTGACGGCGAAATGGCGGCGAAATGCCATTTTCGCACAAATCTGATGGCGAAATGCCATATCTGCGCAGATCTAATAGCGATATGCCATATCCACGCAGATTTGGCAGTGAAATGTCATACCCGCGCTTATCTGACGGGAAATGCTATATCTGTGAAGATCTGACGGCAAAAATGGCCCTTGGCGCCTTCGACCAGAGGCCATTCGCGGTGAACACATTTGTGTTCGTCGCTGCTGGAAAGCGAACACGAACATGTTCGTGCTTGTTCGCCACGGACAATTAAAACCAAACAAAAAAACTGTTCGGTTCGCCTCGCGCCCCCCACCTCAAGCCTGCAGCTCAGTGAGAAACTCTGGGATGTGATGCAAGGGGTTGCAGTGAAGGAGCTCCAGCTTGCGCAGCCGAACCAAGGAGCTTGTACCTCCACGAGTTTGCCTTCTCTCTCCACTCACACATTCTTTTTCCTACTTCTTGTCTCCCCGTTGTCCTCCCCCGCTCACGTCTGCATCATATCAAGGCATCACCACTAGCAGATTCACAATCGTCCCCTTCCCCTGAGATCCTCGAAGCTCTTCACTACCTCTGTGACTTTGCCTCCTCTCTCGACTCACACACCCTCTCCTTTTCCTTTTGTTTCCTTGTTGCTTTCCCTGTTGCTCTTTCCCGTGCATGTCTGCAGCATAGCAAAGCATCACCACATGCAGATGCATCATCATCAGCATCAGAAGCAGCACCGCCTCCGTCCTCTGAGATCCTGGAGGCCCTTCACTACCTCTGTGACTTCACCTTCTCTCTCGTCGCGCTCTTTGACACCTACCCGCCCGCCCCGCTGCTCCTCCTGCAAGCAACTACAGCAACGACACCCACAAGGAAAGCGAAACAAGGCGCAGCAGCAGCTGCAGCAGCAAGTTCTCCTGTACGGCTTCTCTCTGTGTTGGCTCGGACTCACGACTCATTTCTCCCTCTGCTCCTCCTCCTCGCCTCCTCCCACTCTCTGGAAGCAAACTCCTTGGTATCAGCAAAGCGAACACTGATGCAAGCAGCAGCATCGGTGAATGTTCAGGGGAAAATTCTTCAGACGAAGCTGGAGGAAGTTGCTTGGAAGTATGTCTGGGGCGCGTATCTTGGAGGAAGGGGGTGTGCCCGAGCTGCTGCTGCTGCTGCTGCTGCTGGTGGTACTGGTGGTGGTGGTACTGGTGGTGGTGGTACTGGTGGTGGTGGTACTGGTGGTGGTGGTACTGGTGGTGGTGGTACTGGTGGTGGTGGTACTGGTGGTGGTGGTACTGGTGGTGGTGGTACTGGTGGTGGTGGTACTGGTGGTGGTGGTACTGGTGGTGGTGGTACTGGTGGTGGTGGTACTGGTGGTGGTGGTACTGGTGGTGGTGGTACTGGTGGTGACAATGCTGCTGGCACTGGTGGTGGTAGGAATAGCAGGAGCAGGGGCAGCAGGAGTCGAGGCGGCAACAGTGGTAGCAGCAGTGATGGTTTGCCATCCTGTCCTGTGTGTGATTCCGGAGTCAAGCCGGGCAGGGGAAAACATTCAGGGTGCCCGTTGTGGGATGGGCTGCCTGGGCAGAAAATGAATCTCGGGCAATTGCTGCTGGAAGAGATTCTTGCAGTGCATGGAGTGAGCTCGGGCTGCTCGGGCAGCTCGGGCAGCAAAGATGTGGATGGTGTGGCGTGGATCCCGCTGCTTCGGGCAGTTGATGCTTCTTTTGGGCTTCGGTCAGCAATCTATGAAGAGAAAATGAAAGGTCGGTGAGGAAAAAAGCTGTGCAATAGGAGGCTGGTTTTAACCTTGATAGGTGTGTATCTGAAGGATATTTGTCCTGGTTGGTGTGGCTCTGTGTGGTTCTGTGTGGGGCTGTGTGTTTTCTTGTCTTAATTGGTGCTTCATTTAGGTTTTCCTGTCACTGCCCCGTTCCGCTAATTAGCTCTCATCCAGTGTTCTCTCACGTTCTTCTTTCTTATGTCCTCCTTTCTATTCCCCAGGCAAGCTTCCCCTCGACAACACGCAGTTTGATACGATCTCCGACATTATAGGCCCTCCAATCACCCTACCACCACCCCTCACTTCCTCCTCCTCGGACCCATCCACTACCAGCAATACCACAGCAGCCAATCACCCCCCAACAGCAGAAGACTTCCCTTCCCTCACTCCCTCACTCTCTTCCTCCGCTGATGCTGAGTCAGCAGCCCTCGAGCAGTCCAAAATCTCGCTCGTGCGGGATATTTTCCCGGATTTCGGGGAGGGGTTCGTGGGTGCGTGTTTGGAGGTGTACGGGGGGGATGCAGAAGCGGTGATTCAGCATGTTCTGGAGGGGAGTTTACACCCGGACTTAGCTAAGCTAGACACTCAGTTGAAAGTCAAGCCAGGGAAGGCTGGTGTGGGTGGTAAGGGGGATGCTGCTGCTGCTGCTGCTGCTGCTGCTGCTGGTGCTACTGGTGCTGCTGGTGCTGTTAGTGCTGCTGGTAGTGATGCTACAGGTGTTAATGGGGCAGCAGGCAAAGGAAAGGGAAAGGCAGTGGTATCAGAGGGAGGAGAGGAGGACGAGGAGGATGATGAGAGGGGTGCAGGGGGATGGGGAGGGGTATTGGCACAGCAGAGGGAAGTGGAGAGGCAGCTGAGAGGAGAGGGGTCCAGTGCGGTTGGGGGGGGTGGAAGCTCGTGGGCAGGCGTTGCAAAAACTACCACCACAGCTGCCGCTACAACCCCTGCTACAGCCTCTGCGACAGCTGCATCTGCTGCTGCTCCTGCTGGTAGGTTCGTCCGGAGCAAGAGGGAGGACGAGTCAGTGGAGGAGGAGGTTTGGAAGAGAGGTTCGGCGGCAGGCACGGGGAGCAGGAGGGAGCAGGAGGCGGTGAAGCGGTTTGTGTTTGAGTCGCAGTTTGAGTACGACGATGAGTATGACGACTCGTTTGATGAGCTGGAAGGGTATGACGTGGCAGGAGGTGCGGGGAGCAGTGAGGTGGAGGAGGTGGTCTAGGACTAGGTTTGCTGCACGTGCTGCTGCTGCTGCTGCTGCTGCTGGTGCTGGTGGTGGTTCTGCTGCTGGTTTGAAGGGGCAGCAGGTGCAGCAGCAGGGGTTGGTGCAAGCACAAGCACAAGCACAAGCACAGCAAGCCCAAGCGCAGGCCCAAGCCCAAGGACCCCAGTTCTATGTGAAAGACGGCAAGAATTACAGCTACAAGATTCAAGGCTCCGTGGCCGTCGGATCGGCGGCAGAAGCGGCTGAGATGAAGCGGATCGAGGCGGGGCTGATTCATGGGCTAGGGGAAGGTGGTAACCGTGCGGCATGGGGAGCAGCAGAGGAAGAGGAAGAGGAAGAGGGGGAGGAGGAAGAGGAGGACAGTGAGTCAATAGGGGCGAGTGGTGGAGGGTGGGGGGGAGGAAGGGGAGGATTTGGGGCAGGAGGAGGGGGGAGGGGTTGGAGAGGAGGGAGAGGAGGAAGAGGAGGAGGTGGGGGAGGGCGGGGAGGAGGGGGAAGGGGAAGGGGAGGGGGGAGGGAGGGGGGAGGGGAGGGGGAAGTGGGCGAGGGTGGGGTGGGCAGGAGGGTGGTGCCAGTCATATTGCTGGCGGTGGCAGAGGTGGTGGTGGTGGTGGTGGTGGTGGTGGTGGCGGCGGTGGCAGTGGCAGTGGTACTGGCAGTGGTGGGGGGGGAGGAAGAGGACAACCGCCTTCTGCAGTTGGAACCAGGGGAGGTTCATCCGGTGGGTCTGTGGGAGGTTCTTTTGCTAGGCCCACAGTCTCGTCTACCACTACTAAAAATGTGTCATCTCGTGCTGCTGGTGGTGCTGCTGCTGGTGGTGCTGCTGGTTCTGCTGCTGGCAGTGCAGCTGACATGGGCAAGAAAGAACGGAAACCATCTCAAAAAGCAGGCCCAGGTTTTGGTGGGTTTCGTGGGGGTCGTTGAGGTGTTTTATGTAAGCATGGGAATGAATATTGTTGGCTGATGTGGTTATTGCAGTCATTCCCGAGGTTAGGATCCTTTTAAAAAACAGTTTGAAGAAATTGAAACATTGTGATTCTTGATTTTTTACAATATGATGTGAGGACAAGCACTGATCATGAAAGGGAAGACAGACGACGTTCTCAAGCCTGAAACCCTTCATCCTGCGCTTATATAGAGTATGAACAAAAACATTAATGCGTTAATGCGTTTGTGAAGGTCATAACATGCTAAGCATGTAATTGGTAGGGAGGTGTTTGGTACACATAATGCTCAACCCCTGCACGTCGAATTTGCGCAGTACGCGAAAGAAAGCCTGCACCCGTGTATTTTGCGTCAGCCAGTTGCACCCCATTTACAAGCACCTAGAGCAAGTTGCAGTAATTTGAACCAATTCGAACCACAGAAACCAAAGTTTGACCGACGAGACTGAAGTCAAACAGTCAACAACGAGTTACAAAAGTTTTTATAAGCCCTTTTTGCTAGGTGCGAATTGACGAAAGCTCAGCGAAATGCAAAAAACATTAAAGAGCCCTCTTCACAAGGCAACCTTGGGTTAGTCAAACGGGCATCATGTGTATAACAAGGATGATCAAGTCTATGATGCAGAGAGAGAACTGTTTCGGAAATCGGACTTCATGGAAGTCAGCGCTGACCCCGGTTAAACTCACACAAGTCGTTCACAGGGAGTTATGAGGTTGACTAGGGTCAGTAAGATATCGTTGACTTCAAAGAGACTCAGACCTTGATTGTCGTTGAAACCACTGATTCCAGGCAGTCTGACGTATCAGCCGTTGACTATCCGTTGAAATGTTGAATCCAGTTAAACTCTGACCGAATGATGACTGAATGTCGAGGTGTGTCGCTCAATGCTACACACGATTTCGTGCAGCCTGTCGCCAACTGTATTGCTACAAAACTAGAGAATCTTTCGATTGGCGTTGAGGGTTCCCCGCCTACATTGGTGCGTCATAGGAAAATCTGGTCATCCATGAAACCTTCATCCGTACCCTGCATGTGTCTGTGTTTTGGTTCTGTTCTCGGGACCTCCGAGTTCTTAGCCTTCAAACGGGGCACCTTGCCTGACTTGCCCATGTTTAGCACTGTTCGCATGTTTTGGCCAGCACGAAAAATGACTGCCCTTGAACCCTTCCTGTCCAGGGAACAAAAACGGGAACTCCTCGGTTTCGTAAAGGCTAAATACGATAATGCCCGAGTACCTCGATTCCACAAATCTAAACGCTTTGACGAGTATTACATTACCCTGATTTGGAATAGAGCATCAAAACAATACAACTGGAGAACCCTCAACTGTTGGCGAGTGAATCTGTACAAGACATACATTTTTGTTCACAGCTGCAATCATATTCAGAACTGTGTCGGACGGCAATCGCGGTTTCACCAAGCAGGTGTTATGAGCCACTTCGTAGTTAAAGGCCCGATTCGAAGTACATTTTCGGGTGTAAAGCTGTTGCATTCGAGTGGACGTCAGCAGTTTCAAGAGCTCGGCCTTTCCGTTGGAGCATTCGTTCTTTTCCAATTGTGTCTTTGGGGTGTTACGATTTAAGATAGAAACAGTCGACGGGTACACTAGGTCCTCAACAGCAGACTAGTGTATCTGAGGCAAATAAAGCTTCAGCATATTAGTGTACGTCAGAGGAAAATGGGCCACTAAGGGCGGGTCAAACTTCGTTTTCAGTTCAGTGTCTGCGGTGGAAAACGTTGCTGTGCATTCTAGAGCGGTTTTCCTTGTTCCACCACTTTGAACCTTTCTTCACCAGACTGAACAGTAATACTTGAACTGAAAACAAACTACGCCTGACCCGCCCTAACGATACAGGCTCAAAATGTGCTTCCTCCACCCAGATGGTTACCGCATCAAATGTCTGTTCTCATTCGGCCGTAGCGTGGTCCAATCAGTGGCCTGCCCGTCGACAGTTGCATGTGAAACATAACAGGTCAGTCCGACTGTAGGGCTTCAACCTGTAAATTGTATAACTGTGCCATATCCTCGTTTCAGACCACGTTGTTATTGGACCAGCAACAGCTACACTTGGCTCGGCATGGTGAGACGTTTGGCTGGCCGAAGCTGTTGCCCAGTGGCGAATCAGCAAAATCATTGGTTTGGAGCAGTTTTATGGGCCCCCTATCGCACCACTCCCTTCCGCACCTCGAAGTAACCGCAACAAACAGTGCCACACCACACCATTCCTTTCTGCACCATTCCTTTCTGCACCACAGAACCTGGTTTCAGCCAATCGAATTCCATCCAGGCCACCAGCGTAACCATGCTCTCCATGTCACATGAATTCCCATTTGCTCGAAACCCCGTCCAAATGCGAAGTGAAACCGAGCCGCTCTGACACGGGCCACTGGCCTCATTTGCAGGTACGTTTTGGGGGCCCGAAATTTTGTGTGGCAAGTGGATTACGCCTTGAACGTGTCACAACGTTTCCAGCAGCCAGTGAACCAAGCAAATCTGGCCGACCCCAAAACCCAGATTAAAATCGCCTCACAGTAGTATAGTAGCAGCTCCTACTAAGAATGCGCATTTTCAGAGTATGTTTTCAGCGACGCCTTGGTGAATATCAAAATCCCGGTGGTTTTATAGTGCGATTGGTGGCTGCTACTCATTTCCTCCTGGGGAAAATCTAGTGAAGTTCAACGGCGGCGATCTCTGTGGTCTACAGCTCGTGAGTACACACCGACCCTCTTAAGGATGTTCTGATTGAGTGCCACTAAGCCGCTGAGTGCCAATGCGGCATTGCGACACTGCTACAAAATCTCTCTCTCTGAGAGAGAGAGAGAGAGAGAGCGAGAGAGAGAGAGAGAGATAGAGAGAGCGAGAGACGAGGGAGAGAGAGAGCAGAGAGAGCGAGGAGAGAGAGAGCGAGGGAGAGCGAGAGAGGAGCGAGATGAGAGCAGAGAGAGAGCGAGAGAGAGAGAGAGAGAGAGATAGAGAGAGAGAGAGAGAGCGAGAGATAGAGAGAGAGAGCGAGAGAGAGATCATAGAGAGAGAGAGAGACGAGGAGGAGAGCGCGAGGGAGAGAGAGAAGAGATGAGATGAGAGAGCGATCTCTAGAGAGGAGTCGAGCGGATCTCGATCTATCTAGCTAGATCTCGAGCTCTCTCTATCTCTTCTCTCTCTTCTCTATTTCTATGCTATATCTCGCGATATTATCTATCTCGCTCTCTCTCGCTCTCTTCTGCTCTCTCTCGCTCTCTTCTAGAGTCTAGACTCTCTCTCTCTCTCCCTCTCTCTCTCTCTCTCTCTCTCTCTCTCTCTCCTCTCTCTCTCTCTCTCTCTCTCTCTCTCTCTTCTCTCTCTCTTCTCTCTCTCTCTCTCTCTCTCTCTCTCTCTCTCTCTCTCTCTCTCTCTCTCTCTCTCTCTCTCTCTCTCTCTCTCTCTCTCTCTCTCTCTCTCTCTCTCTCCGATCGGACGAGAGGAGGTAGACTGGCTTTCTGAAGCTACCACGATCAACGCGCCTAGTAGTGGCACCCATTGCAAGACATTTCATCGAGAATAAGTCTCCGCATAAGATAAATAAAAGAACGAGTCAGCGTGACACCTTGGCCTACGAATACGACAACGCTAGTACATCGCGGAAAAGGTTTTGGCTCAAATTCGAGTTTAAGTCTGAAGGTTGCAGGGAAGTTGCAGAAACGTTGCAGAAAGTATCCGAAAAGCTCTGAGTGAAAAATGGAACATGCACCAATTTCGGATACATGTGGCTTCCGAGCCGCGCATGTTGGATACGTGGGGTACCCGAGGCGCGAATTGTGGATACGTGGGTTACCCGAGCCGCGAATTTATTGCATCATTTTCGAATCATCTTCACCGAACAGCACACCTGGTCACGACCAAATCTCTTGAGTCCCCCGTGCTGGTGTACGATTGAGGAACACTGCAGCCCGAATCAGGTGGGCATTGTCGAACGTTGCGAGCACAGTAACAGGGATACAAAAAAAAACGAGGCTCGCGAAAAAACAAGCCAGAATCGTAACTGGCAGCTGGCACACAGTTCCATGTCACACCCAAAGTGTTCAGATTCTGTGCAAGTGACGTGGCTTCTCCGAACCACAGGTAACCGGAATTGAGCTATCCTCACGATTTTTTAATGACCAATTACTGGTGTGGGGTAACCTAAACCAGAAATCTACGGCATCCGTGACGACACATCATCACACATTGGAGCTCTAGAAGCATCACACTACGAGTGTATCTCTCCCTAAACCGCTAGTTGCCCAGCTGATGTTCACACATCTTGCTAAGTTATTGTTCCATTTCGACCCACCTCGTGTCTCTGCCGTCCCCTCAGCAAGCGTATACCGTAGAACGTACGTCTTACGTTGTGTATCTAATAAACTAGTGTATGAAGTATCAATCCTTCAACATCTGCCCAGATCTACCGTCTCATCCTTTCATTTCTTTACCCTTTTTTTCTACCTCCCGTCCCATATACAGCTCGTCGCCTTGCTCAACTCACTCGGAAGACGTTCTGCGCGCGAATCGCCGCGGACTCAGCACCCGTCAACCTACGGACGCAGCGACGAAAAGCTCGTTGCCCGGCTGCGGAAGCGCCTTGTTCGGCGCGGAAAGCGCCGGTGTGTGTACTAAACACGTTCAGCTGCATACTGAAATTTGTAAGCATACTGAATCATGTGACGCCCATCACTCCTGTTCTTATCCTCACTCTTTCATTTCTTCTCACGTTTTAGGCTTCTTCTCTTCTCGATTTGGTTCATTTCTTCCCATAATGAATGCAGATCTATTTCCTCCCATTTCAAATTGCACGCCTGTGCCACCTTTAACAGGTTCGTTGTTGTTTTCCTGTGCAGCCTCCCACTACACAAATCGTCTCTACGCTCTCTGCATGAGAGAGAAGGTGTGGTAGTCGCGCGAAGGTCTCTCTCTGCCTCTGATAAGAACCATGCGCGTTTTTAACCCATGTTGTCTGGAATGTAGGCTTTAACGATAACGTTTTCATGTTTGTTGTTCTTAGTCATCGTGTTTCAGGTTTAATATTCATGTGCAGGGTTAATGGAAGTCACGAGATGTTAATTTTCATATGCAGGGGGGTATCAAGATCCAGGCCCTGTGAAGCACATTGACGGCAATATTATCTATCTACGTCAAGGCCCTGGGTGATAAGTCACTAAGGTGGGGAACAAGCATATGACTAACCAAGGTCTAACATTATGTCGTCTTTGTGTTTGCAGGCTTTAAAACGAAGCATGATTTCGCCCTGTGTGACTACATGTAGAACCAGACGCTTAGTGATTGTTGGTTTTAGGTGTTTCGTGTTGACTAAATGTGTATACATCATATGTATGCAGACGTCCATAATATTGTAGATTACCTCCAACCCCACCTGTAACAAATAATCCTTGAAACGAATGGTCCGCTTGTACTGTTCAGACAAATTCTCGGCCAGTAGTATTCAATTTTCGCACACGCGAAGTCTTGTCTGATTGGTCCACGTGGCAAGCTGGCGTTCACATATTGAGAATGACACCTGGCAGAAATATCTTTGCTTACGTGGCAAAATATCTTCGCGAACGTACCGACGTACGTACACTTCGAACTCCAAACTGTACGCATGCCACGTGGCAGGTCGTGAAACTGCATACATGTGATTGAAATGTATCCGACGAGTGTACGCGAAATTGCGGAACTGTTGCTGGAATGCACCTTTCTTGCAACTTTCCTGCAACTTTTTGTCAACTGTCCAGTGACTCGCATTTCTGCAACTGTTGTCCATCACTGCGAAGTTGCAAAACCAAAGTATCCGCCGAGTTACTTTTCTGCAACTTTCCTGCAGCCTACTGGCAAGTCCTTTTTCGCGGAGTCTCTCTCTCTCTCTCTCTCTCTCTCTCTCTCTCTCTCTCTCTCTCTCTCTCTCTCTCTCTCTCTCTCTCGATTGACCAACTCCGCTAACCTGAGGGTGGCTTGTGAGGTCGTTTTAGGGAGTTTTGGGTCAGTCCAATTTACGGGTCCCCTCATTCACTCACTCACTCCATGCTTGATTTCTCCCGCTTCCAATGACGTAGGGCCCCACGGGGGAAAGCAGGCTGAGTCAGCCCCATACGGCGGTGGCAACAACCGCCACAGACGTTTTTCTTAGGGAATTCGCACACTTCTGCGACACATGGGCGAAGTCTCCTGAGGAGACTTTCAAAGCATATTTCCTATTCCCCTGCTGTGCGTGGTCTCAGGAGGAATTGCACACTTCTGCTCTGCGGGGTTGTCACAAGGGGTGAGCACTTTCCTGCCTTCCGTGGACTTCAGGAGACTTCGCCCAACGTGCACCAGCTACTACCCACGCCGCCAGTTACTACCAATATGGGCCATGCCACCACTGGCAGTGATGGCAAAGCTCCTCTACGTTACATTAACCAGCCATCCGCGCCGCCACAAGCCATCACAAGTTGTGATGGTGTGAATGCGGCGACAACTGTCAACATCATGCACCAGCCACCCACATCATGCAATAACGAGGACAACAAACATGCTGCACGGATGCCCCCCCACTGGAGTGAGCCTCTTGGAGAGACCGTCTCTGTGACAGAAAGAGGAATGATGATTCCAGTTTCTGTGCGCAACCTGCCAGCGCACATGCTCGTGCCGGTTCCTGGCTCTGATTTCGTTCCCTTGTCAATCCCACCAGTATCAGCAAGCCCAGCTCCTGGTTGGGTGGAAGGAGCTACAGCAGCAGTGCAAGGTGTGCCTACAGCTGCTCGCACTCCTGCTACTTCTGTGCCCACATTTGCTGCTACAGTCGCTGGCGCTCCTGCTGCTCCTTCATCGACAATTGCTGCTACAAACGCTTTCACTTCTGCTGCTACTGCTTTCACATTTGCTGCTACAGCCACTGGATTTCCTGCTGCTCCTGCATCCACATTTGCTGCTACAGTTGCTAGTAACCCTGCTGCTCCTTCAACCACCATTGCCGCTACAGCTGCCAACACTCCTGCTGCTCCTTCACCCACAAGTGCCGCTACAGCTGCCCACATTCCTGCTGCTCCTGCATCCGCATGTGCCGTTACAGATGCTGGCGCTCCTGCTGCTCCTGCATCCACCATTGCCGCTACAGCAGGTTCGTGGCATGACTTTCTTCTCTCAGAAAGTTATAGTTCGGACGGTATGAGAGAGCAGCAGCAGCAGCAGCAGCAGCAGCAGCAGCAGCAGCAGCAGCAGCAGCAGCAGCAGCGGCGGCGGCGGCGGCGGCGGCGGCGGCGGCGGCGGCGGCGGCGGCAGCAGCAGCAGCAGCAGTGGCAGACAGAACAGCAGCAGCAGCAGCAGTGGCAGACAGAACAGCAGCAGCAGCAGCAGTGGCAGACAGAACAGCAGCAGCAGCAGCAGCAGCAGCAGTGGCAGAACGAGCATCAGCTTTATATCAAGTCAGAAGCTGCAGCATATCCTTCCCAATTCCAACTTCTAAGCTGCAATAACTCTACCCTATGCGACAATACTGCCAAAAATAATTTCCAACAAGAAGCAGTCATGCATATTATCCCTGGGACCACCTTGGGTGCAGTTCCATATGACCATAGCAATGGGGATGATTACAGAGGCCTGGTGGGGACAGAGCAGGGAAGCAGCTCCAGTTGTAGGCCTGGAGTGCCTCAACACAGCAGCACTGGGAATGCGGTAAAACTGGAGGAAGGGCAAAATGTTGGTGAAAGGGGTAAGGCAGTGGACCCAGTCCAGCAGCAGCCAAGGCAGACGCAGAGGCAATGGGCGCAGCAGCAGAGGGAATGGGAGCAGCAGCCTGGCTTCCTGCCGTCTCCCGCAGTTTTCAAGTATTTTGGGCGCAGAGCTGAGCAGGGCGGTGGTGAAGGGAGTGGGGCAGTGGTTCCTGTGCAGCAGCAGCAGCAGCAGCAGCAGCAGCAGCAGCAGCAGCAGCAGCAGCAGCAGCAGCAGCAGCAGCAGCAGCAGCAGCAGCAGCAGCAGCAGCAGCAGCAGCAGCAGCAGCAGCCGACGAGGCAGATGGGATGGGCGCAACAGCCTGGCCTCCAAACATCTCCTGAAAACTTCATGCCGTTTGGGAATCGAGATGTTGAGGAAACTGGCAGGGAGGATGGGTCACGGGAGCATTTGGGTGGGAGACATGACATGGGCGTGCAGGGGAGGAGGGGAAAAGGGATGGAGGGGAAGATGGGCAGGGGAAGGGGGTCTGTGAAACAGCCAAGGCCGACCATGCAACAGCCAAGCCATATCCCGCAACAGCCTGGAGATACCATGCAACAGCCAACTCATACCATGCAACAGCCAAGCCATATCCCGCAACAGCCTGGAGATACCATGCAACAGCCAACTCATACCATGCAACAGCCAGGGCATACGATGCAACAGCCAACTCAAACCATACAGCTTTCTGTTGGTATGCACGAGCTGACAACTCATCCATTCAATCTCCCAGAAAGCTCATCTCAGCTGCCAACTGAGCCACCCTAACTGTCAATGCTCCCACTGCAAAGCATGCATACAGCCCCTCCAAACCGCATGACTCATGCATCACCAAAAAGTGTCGGTCCGAAATGCAGCCGGCCAGCTAGGTGGTCCACATTGTGTCATTTGACCCCCCAAAAGTGTCCAAAAAGAGTCTTCACCCAAAATTGAAGGGTCTAAAAATGTCCGAAAATTAGCCAAAACGCGAAGTATCCGGAATCTGTCCAAGAAGTCTCCGATTCATGTTACTATGCAGAAGGTCGGGGATCGATGCTTGCCTGGTGCACTATACCGAACACAAAATTGTTAGATTAGGAAAGAAAACGAACACTCCCAATTATAAGTTGCTTTTTACTAGCTAGAATCGATCTCGCGATCTCCCAATCGCACGCGCGATTCGTAACCACTAAGCACCTCGGTTGTAAACCAAGCAAGTTGGTTCAATTAAACTCAAAATCCAATCAAAAACTCCTTCGCAACATGTTGACACCTGTTGCCAGGGTTGCCACCTGTCACACCACCTGCCACACAAACGCCTTCCTGTGCAGGTTAGGCTCGGAAAACATTAGCCACAGCTACCTACACACCTTACCAAACTCATCCCCCAACCACTCTCGACTTGTCCATCCCTTTCAGATCTAGATGCTCCATTTTTTAAACTGAGCTTTTCACTCGAGCATTTCTTGCCCAACATTTGTTCGCACGATCTGTTTTGGTTAGCCTAGCACTACGACTTTTGTAGAACCAATCTAGCTTTGCGGATGTTATACATTTAGGTTTATAAATCCAGTTTCTGCTTTTCTATGCAACAATGTCATGGTGTTCATCGCTTGCTGAGATGTGCGCGGTCCTACGTTTTTTATTCATTCATACAACCAGAATAACGCATTCCATGACGTCGTTTACTTATACCGCTCCTATTTCCAATATCTATCTATCCCCAGTGCAGCATTTGACGGTCTTCTTTTTACGTAACAAGTTATTCAACTTCGGGCGCTGCTAAGGAGCGCTACGGGCACTGCTAAGGAGCGCGATGGGCGCTGCTAAGGAGCGAGACTGACGCTGCTACGGCGGGTGCTGCTAAGAGACGAGATGGGTGCAACTTAAGTGCTCGACGGGCGCTGCTAATGCGGCTGCTGCTTAGAGGCGCGATGAAGAGCGGTAATTACATTGTTTAATTCAATATGAACCTGTGTGTTAACGGTTGCTAATCATCGCTTACCTTCTGATGTTTGTTTCAGTTGCATTTGGTGAAGATTTCCTTCATAGAGGGTGAATGTGTCATCACGCAGGTCGGTTTGTTTGATTCAATGTTGGCATTTTTTGTGGTTACCGACTTATACGTACATACAAGCTTCACGTTGATTTCGCGGTTTTGTTTGTTTCCTCCCCTTTGAAAGTGCTCGCAATCTGAAGGTTTTGTTTAATATTTCACAGCCGCCATTTAGTTCTCTATCACTAAGGTACGCGTCGGGCGCTGCTTTGTCAGGACGCTGCAAAGGGTCGTGACGGGTGCTGCTTACCCTGTTGCTGGTAAGAGGCCCCATCAAAGGTGGTGCTCAATTTGCTTAATGATTTGTTGATATAGCCAGTGTGTCTTGTACTTATTGGTTTTTCTTGTATTCAGAGATGTATTAATCACCGTGTAAATGGAGATGTTTGTTTCAATCGTTTCTGGTGACTATTTTCAACCTTGTTGGACAATGTGTCATCAGTCACCACGGTTTGTACGTTTTAGTATAAGCAATTTTGTAGTTATTATTTTTTGGAATGGACCTTGTGGCTCATTCAATATTGTTCTTCAATCCGTGCAGGTTATTTTTCTTTTAAGCATTAACTAATGGGGGTTCGTATATTTATCTGGCAATGCATTATTTAGTTTCTAGCAGTTTGTATAAGTAGAAATGCCTTTGCATGTTCTTTATTAAAAATCATGTAAACAATGGTTGGGTATAAATTTTATTGGTAAAACGCATCTTAGTATATCGGGTACGTGATGTACACATATTGCCTTCGCTTTTTGTATAGTCCAAATGGACTCTTCGCGGACTCTTTGGTCGGACCTAAAACAGACTCCGGAATGTAGCAGGCCTTGGTCCAAAAAGTCTCTTTTTCTGCACGTCCGGAATCCGTCCAGAAAGAGTCCGTTCGGACTCTTGGGGACAACTTTGGGACGCTGGAAAATAAAGATGTGGGCTCGATCACACAGATTGCTGTAGTGATGATGAGCTATTTCTAGGCCTTTATAGCCTCTCTCTCTCCACAAACCCAGCTGCATTCCACCGCCGACACACTCTGCCAAAGACATCCCTCTTCCACCAGTCAGGCTTGGTGCTGCAGCCAGGCTTGGTGCAGCAGCCAGGCTTGGTGGAACAGCCAGGTTTGGTGCAGCATCCAGGTTTGGTGCAGCAGCCAGGTTTGGTGGAACAGCCAGGTTTGGTGCAGCAGCCAGGTTTGGTGGAACAGCCAGGTTTGGTGCAGCAGCCAGGTTTGGAACAGCAAGCAGGCTCAGAACAACCAACAGACTTGGTGCAACAACCAGGCATGGAACAGCAGTTGTACTTGGCGCAGCAGCCAGCATTGGCACAGCAGGCAGGCTCGGCACAACAGCAAACCTTAGAAGGGGAACCGTGGAAGCATGGAGTGGATTTCAACAGCCACCAGTCAAGGCTGCAGAATGACGGTGGGGATACAACAAGCCATCTCCCTGCCACCACCCATCTCCCTGCCACCACCCATCCCCCTGCCACCACCCATCCCCCTGCCATCACCCATCTTCCTCACAGCACCCATCTCCCTGCCAGTAATCACGACCCTCCCATGCAGGGGACTGGAGAGCCTGGATACCAGCGCAGCTACACTGTGCAGGCACGGTACGGGGATGTTAGCGGCATCATTCCCAACCTTCTACCCAGCCAGCTTCCCAGCCAGCTACCTGCCACTATCCAGATGCCTGCCACTAACCAGGACCCTCAACTGCAGGCGAATGAAGCTCCTGCCAGTAACCAGAGCCGCGGCACCGTGCGAGCGAGGTACGGGGATGTCAGCACCATCATTCCAAACCTGCTGCTTGGCCGAAGCAGCACCTATCCACGCGACATGCACTACAGCAGCATCAGCGTGGCCTATAGCAGCACCATGGCCCACAGCACCATGGCCCACAGCACCATGGCCCACAGCAGCATGGCTCACAGCACCATGGCCCACAGCAGCATGGCCCACAGCAGCATGGCCCACAGCAGCATGGCTCACAGCACCATGGCCCACAGCAGCATGGCCCACAGCAGCATGGCCCACAGCAGCATGGCCCACAGCAGCATGGCCCACAGCAGCATGGCTCACAGCACCATGGCCCACAGCAGCATGGCCCACAGCAGCATGGCCCACAGCAGCATGGCTCACAGCAGCATGGCCCACAGCAGCATGGCCCACAGCAGCATGGCCCACAGCAGCATGGCCCACAGCAGCATGGCCCACAGCAGCATGGCTCACAGCAGCATGGCCCACAGCAGCATGGCCCACAGCAGCATGGCCCACAGCAGCATGGCCCACAGCAGCATGGCCCACAGCAGCATGGCCCACAGCAGCATGGCCCACAGCAGCATGGCCCACAGCAGCATGGCCCACAGCAGCATGGCCCACAGCGGGGCACGTGGGTGTGGGAGAGGTGGTTGGATGGGGAACAGGGCAGCGAGTGGCGGAGTGGGTGGGAACAGGGTTCAGGAGGCAAGTATGAGTGTGTGCGGAAGTGATGGTGAGAGTGGGAGTGAGAGGGAGAGTGGGAGGAGAAGCCGAGGCTCCGTTGGCGGTAGCAGCAGCAGCGGCGGCAGTAGCAGCAGCAGCAGTGGCAGTAGCAGCAGCAGCAACCCAGCATTCCTATGCAGCGTTCTTGCAGCATCTGGTGCAGATGTTGCTGCCACAGGTGTTGCTGCCACAGGGGTTGCTGCCACAGGGGTTGCAGCTACAGGTGGTAGGGGCACAACGCTGCCTCCTCTTTTCCCTCCTGCTCCTACAGCCATTGCCGGATTCACTGGGACACTGTTTATACCCGTTTGTAGTGGTCTACCAGCTGTGGTGGATCAAGGGGCTCCAGCTGTAGCACCTAACAAGCCTCTGGATGTAGCAGATCAAGAGCCATCTGCTGTAGCGGCTCAGTTGGCATCGGCTGTAGCGTCTCAAAAGCCACCAGCTGTAGCAGCTAACGAGCCTCCGGATGTAGCAGGACAAGAGCCACCAGCTGTAGCAGATCAAGAACCAGCAGCTGTGGCGGATCAAGAGGCACCAGCTGTAGCTGGTGACGAAACGGCTGTAGCACAGAGCATCCGTTCACCTGCAGCAACCAGCCAAATTCAGTTCTTGGCTGGTACTGGCGACCCAGCAGATCCATCACCAGCTGTAGGAAAGCACATCCAGTCACCCGCAGCAGCAACCGCTCCGCATGCACCCAATCCCTTGGCCCCACTTGTTCCTATTCCATCTACCTTCACTTTCGGGAATCCAGCCCTCACTCCACCCAAAGTGGGCGCCAAAGGCGAATCTATCAGGATTCTCCATCGGTCCCAACCCATCCGGACCCAGACCCACCAGCCCCAAACCATCCAGGCCCAGCCCACGCCCACCCTCCATCCCACTTCCCATCACTGGCCTCACCCCAGGTCTTTGTTTGCGGAGCCCTCTCACTTGTACTCTCAAACCTCGCCTTGTAATTCTCCTGCCAGTGCACATCAACCTTTGCAAGCATCTGATGCACGGCTCCCTCACACTTCCTTCTCCGATCCACTCTCCTGTCAGCCGCACCTGCCTATATCATCATCTGCAGACGTTGTACCTTCTCCTACTGTGCCGGATAGCATTCTACCTTCTCCCAATCTACCTTCCCCCGATGCACCTGCTCCTAGTGTGCCGTACAGTAGTGCACCCTACTCCACTGTTGCTTCTATCTGTATGAGCGATTGGAGGTTGGATGAGCGACTTGCAGCCAGAGCAATCGGAGCTGGTTCTGCATCTGCAGCAGCAGCAGAACGAACTGCAAAATCAGCACCAGAAGAAGAAGAAACAGCAACAGCAGCAGCAGCAGCAACAACAGCAACAGCAGCAGCAGCAGCAGCAGCAGCAGCAGCAGCAGCAGCAGCAGCAGCAGCAGCAGCAGCAGCAGCAGCAGCAGCAGCAGCAGCAGGGACGGCAGCGGGCAGCAGCAGAATAAACAGCAGCAGCAGCAAATGCAGGGGAATAATAATAAGCAACAGCAGGAGCAGGAGACTCAGGTAGAGCAACAAGAAAATAACTCTGGAGAGCTGAAGAGACAAGTGAGTGGCAGTAGTCGGTATGCAACACAGAAGAACCGTGACTGGGACTCCTTCAAGGAGTTCCTGCAGCGCCACCAGCCCCCAGTTCCTCTTGCAGAGTGTACACCCACACACGTTATAACCTTTCTACAGTATTTCAATAAATATGGTAGGACTAGAATTCACCGGAGGGGGAGTTGTGAACTATATGGAACCAACTCCCCTATGGATGCATGTGCCTGCCCGTTAAGGCAGACCTGGGGTAGTGTTGATTCGTTATTAGGAAGGCTGAGGGTGGCTTACAACGAGAGGGTGGCAGGAGCTAGAAAGGTTACAGAAGGAAGAGTAAGCACCAAGGCAGAGGCAGAGGCAGGTGGGGAAGAGGTGGCAGTAGGGATTGGGAGCACAGGTGTGACTAGATCATCAAGGTGGGAGGATAGTCCATTTGGTCATGAGTTGGTTGGGCAATATCTAATGAAAGTAAAAGTAGAGGAGGAGCAAGCAAGGGGAGTGCTGTTGAGGAAGAAGAGGAAAGCATTAGTTGACTAGGGTTGCCACATGGTGCGACGATGTACCACTTCTGACCATCCGGAGGAATACGGTGTATGCATTTTTTAATGAGATTATATCAAGACTCTAGGGTGGTATATCCGAGGATAACGGTATGTCAACCCTTGTAATTATGCTGATATGCGCATTATTTTTTCATGCCCAACGTCAAATGTTAATGTGAACTCATTTCTTCAGCACCAACCATAGAAGCCAATATGGTCTGGTGGTTACTGACAAAAATGTTTATTGGGTGTGTAAAATTCTCTTATCAAGCAAGAAGTTCCTTTCTTTATCAACCTTAATGGACCCGACTAGGCCATACCATACCTATAACCAATACCGTCACCTCACAGCTTGTTAGAGGGTACAATATTTCTCTCAACACTTTGGTTTGTACCCCCTCCTTTGACCTAATCTCACATTCCTCTCCTAGTATTTCCAACATGGAATCAGAACAGTTACGTTTAGGACCCTTTTTTAAGGGCCTAACCTTCCGCTGCCCGTAGCGCACCCCTAGGGCGTTTTCCTGCCCGTCGTGCGCCCCTAGGGCGCGACCGTTTTCTGCCCGTGACGCGCCCATAGCCCTACCCGCTAGAATCGCCCTGCCCCGCGCGCTACCCCACCCATGCGCGACTGCCCTGCCCCGCACGCGCTCTTGTGTGTCTGCCCTGCGCGCTAACACTGCCCCGCCCCGCCCAGCGCGCTACCTGCTCGCTGCGCGCGTGGCCTACATTGCCCGCGCGCTTCCCTGCGCCGCCTGAGAGCGCCCTGCCTGCGCTGCCCGCACTGCCTGCGCCACCAGCACTGCCTGAGCCGCCCGCACTGCCTGCGCCGCCCGCGCTCTCTGCCCTGTGCGCGCTGCCCAGCTCTGCCCTGCCCTCCTGAGCTGCTCCTGTACTGCTACAGCTGCTGCGCTCTGCCCTGCCCTGCCCTGTCCTGCCCTGCCAAGCCGCTGCTGCGCTGCCGCCTGCTCCTTACCAGCGCCGCCCGTGCGCTGCCCATGCTGCTTGCGCTGGCTCCGCTGCCACTCAGCAGGTGTTGCTGCCGCCCTTGCCTTGCTGTAGAGGCTACTGCTGTTACAGCCGCTGCTGCCAGCCATCGCAACAACTCCTACTAGTGCCTCTACAGGCCCTGCTGCTGCTACTACAACCCTGCTGCTGCCGCTCCAGCCCCTGCTGCTGTCGCTACAGCCCCTGCTGCTGTGGCCACAACCGTCTCTGCTGCCTACTGCTGCCGCCACTGCTGCCGGCCACTGCCACTGCTGCCCTGCCTGCACGCGCTGCCAGCGCTGCCCTGCCTTGCCTGGCCGCCGCCAGCGCTGCGCTGCCAAGCCGCAGCTGCTGCCTGCTGCTGCCGCCACTGCTGCCTGCCTCTGCTCTGCCCTGCCTGGCCGCCACCAGCGCTGCTTTGCACGCTGCCCAGCGCTGCCCTGCCCTGCATGGCCGCCACCAGTGCTGCCCTGCACGCTGCCCAGTGCTGCCCTGCCAAGCCGCAGCTGCTGCCTGCTGCTGTCGCCACTGCTGCCAGCCACTGCCGCTGCTGCTGCCCGCCGCCGCCACTGCTGCAGCAGCCCTTACCACTGTTGTCGCCCTTCTGTCGCTGCTGCTGACTGCCGCTGCCCGTCATGGCCAATATTGCGGTCTTGGCGGTTGATGCAGACGGACGCCCTTTCAATTTCAGGTTGTGGCGTACGTGCCTCCACATGTATCTCCAGCGTTTCGTTAGAGATCATGTCTCCCTGCTCGAGCACACGTCGGGGTCCCTTTAGGCCCCCATGAATCCCACCGAGCCTACTGCTGACGATGGGGAGGACATGCAGAGGCGTTACCGGGCGGACCGCCTTGCCTGCACACAATGGACGAAGCGCTACTCTGTCTCCGAGCTCACCTACCGGTCAACCAGCGAGCCCATTTTCGTAAGATGACGTCAGCCCAAAGTTTTTACGACGCTGTGGTTAGACACTACTTCTCCCTCTCTCCTGCCACCAGGCCACTGCGGCAGTTTCGTCCGTTGTTATGGGAGGTGCAGCAGCTGGTTGAGAAGGCGAGTGTAGGTACCTGTGCGTCTGCTCATACTGGTGGTGCCGCTGGTGGACACAGAGGTTCTAGGGGTGGACAGCAGCGGCAGCAGCGTCACCCGGAGACCCTCTCGCCGCATCAGCTTCGGCAAAGGGTTTCCTAGCGACGCGTCCCTAGTGGTGTAGAGGCTGCTAGTCTAGGTGCATGTGAGCCTACCAGCACAGGTGCAGCTCCTGCTGAGGCTTTGCACACTTTCACGCTTGACTCCGGGGTGTCTCGCTGCTTCTTCCGCGACTGCACCACAGTCACACCGCTCACTACACCTGTCCCGGTCACTCTTGCTGACCCCTCTGGGGGCCCAGTCGTTGCACGTGCCTCCACCGTTCTCCCGTTTCCGGCAGCCCCTTCTGGCTCCCTGTCAGGTCTCCACCTCCCCTCGTTCACTACGAACTTCGTGAGTCAGACTGTCCTCCAGGACCAGTTGGACACTACCACTACTCCTGGAGGTGAGCTTGTGTCGATCTGTAAGAACTCTCGGACTGGCGAGCACCTCGCCACGTTCACTCGGAGACCCGGGTCTGGCCTGTACACACTGACCATTGAGTCCGCACAGGTAGCTGCGTCTGGTCAGGTAGCTGCGTCTTGCACGTGTTGGGTACTCACCCACCCGTCTCTCCTCTGGCACCACCGTATGGGCCACCCCTTCCTTTCACGTGCGAGTAGCATGCACTCCCATCTCCTTGTCCTTGGCCTCCCCAGATCCTTGCCTCCGCTCCCTTGGTCGCTTGCGCCGTCGTGCCTTCCCTGCGTCAAGGGGTGGCAGCACGCCGCTCTTCACTCCTCCTCGTTTCCTCCGACCACTGCCCATCTGTAGACTCTTCACATGGACGTGTGGGGCCCCGCCCGCGTAAGTGGACCGGACCAAGAGCGCTACTTTCTTCTGGTTGTTAACGACTACACGCGCTACATCACGGACTTCCCCTTGCAACGCAAGGCGGATGTCCGCACTATCTTGATCCCTTGGATCCGCGCTGTCCGTCGCCAGCTGCGCGTCCAGTTCCAGCAGGACCTCCCTGTCCTGCGTCTGCACTCTGATAGAGGTGGTGAGTTTTCCTCTCGCCTCCTTGAGGCCTTTTGTCGTGAGGAGGGCATCCTCCAGTCGTTCACACTTCCGGCCTCTCCGCAGCAGAATGGGATTGCTGAGCGCCGCATTGGCTTAGATCGTGGAGTTAGCTCGCACCTCCATGATCCATGCGGCTGCTCCCCATTTTCTGTGGCCGTTTGCGGTATGATACACCGCGCATCAGCTCAACCTCTGGCCCCTTGTCTCCGTGCCAGAGACGTCGCCTACACTGCGTTGGACGAGGGAGGTTGGTGATGCGTCGACGTTTTGAGTCTGCGGTTCACATGCCCTTGTCCGCGATACCACCGCGGACAAGCTCTCTTCTCACACTGTTCGTTGCGTCAGCCTTGGCTTTCCTACCGACTCGCTTGGCTGGCAGTTTTACCACCCAGCCTCGCATTGCATCCTGTCCTCCCAAGACGTGACCTATGACGAGTCAGTTTGCTTCTACCGTCTCTTTCCACACCACACTACCCCCGTCCCCCCCCCCCCGCCTCTCTTCCTGGTGCCAAGTCCTCCCCCGGTAGACGTGCTCCCCCCCACAGGGTCCTGCTCCCTCAGGTGTGTCTCAGGTTGACCCACCCCCCTTGATTGGGCCTTTGGAGGACTCCTCTGACACCTCTAGCCCTGTTGAGGGGGGTGACTCTGTTGGTGACGACACAGCGGCCGCTCGCCGCTCACCGCGCTTGGAGACCCCTCCTGGTTTTCCGCCTCGGCCGTCTTCACCGCTTCTACAACCTGTCGCTGTGGACTCTGGAGCTGCTGAGGGTGGTGACACTGGAGGCGCGGACTCTGGAGGTGCTGGTTCTAGGGGTGCTGGTTCTGGAGGTGCTGAGTCTGAGGGTGTTGGTTCTGGGGGTGCTGAGCGTCCTAGTGGTGGTGGGGTCGGCGTTTCTCCTACTGGAGTTTCTCCTAGTGCGTTGCCACCTCTGCAGCGCCACCCTTTGTACTGGGAGCAACGGCGGTCCACGCTGCCAGTTTCTGCGTCCGATTCTGACGGAGCTGGAGGTGCTGATACTGGAGGTACTTGTGCTGGAGGTGCTGGAGCTGACGGCTCTGGTGTTGGAGGTGGCACTGGAGCTGGAGGTTCTGGAGCTGGAATTTCATATACTGGAGGTTCTGGAGCTGGGGGTTCTGGAGTTGGAGTTATTGGTACTGGAGGTATTGGATATTGAGGTTATGGAGTTGGAGGTTCTAGTACTGGGGGTGTTGCGCAGCCTGTGCAGCGACGACCGTCCTTCTGGTAGCAGCCGCAGTCGTCCTTCCGTCTTCCACTGGCCCCACTCCTCCCTTACTGTGTCCTCCGCCTGACCCGTCTTAGCCATAGTTACTGCTTGACTCCCCCCTACCTGCTCCTTCTCCTTACACTGAGCGAAAAAACTCCTTGACAGAGCGTCGTGAGCCTGCGTCTCGTCCTGCCTCGCCTGTTCGCACTGTTCGTCGGGCTCGTCATGTTCGTCCTCCACCTGTCCCTGGCACGCACACCATGGCACTTCGTCCTTCCTTTGTTGCACAGCGTCCTGTCCTACCGTCTCCTTCAACGTCTTCTTTGCCTGGGGTTCCTAACCCTGAGTCTGACCTTGCTCGTGCTGCTAGTCCTACTGTCATGCGTGTTCTAGCCACACTTGTCACTGACCCTACTTTTGAGTCTGCTGCTGCGTCTGCCTTAGTCACTGAGCTCATTGACTTAACTGCTGTGTGTCGTCTCGACTACGTCGCGAGTCTTGTCACTGAGTCTGAGTTTGACAGTCCTCCGTCCGTCGGGGGTGAGTGTGCCCTTGGCATAGACGTCTTTGAGGACAGGCAGTTTGAGCTCGAGTGTCTTGCGGCTGCTGTACCTCATCTCGCTGCCATGCTCCTTGCCCCTGAGGGAGACCCGGATGCACTAGACATCCCAACCCCGCGCTCTTACGCAGAGGCGATCACGGGTCCCTACTCCTCTCAGTAGCAGACAGCCATGGACGCAGAAACGGCGTCCTGGAAGTCCAGAGGTACCTACGTTGACACAGTTCCCCCTCGTGGGGCAAACATAGTCAACAGCATGTGGATTTTCAGGGTGAAGCGGCCGCCGGGTTCTCCGCCTACATTCAAGGCGCGTTACGTTGCACGAGGCTTCAGTCAGTGACAAGGGGTCGACTACTTCCAGACCTTCTCCCCCACCCCAAAGATGACCACTCTTTGGGTGTTACTGCACGTTGCAGCACAGCGTGACTACGAGCTCCACTCGCTTGACTTCAGCACAACTTTCTTGCAGGGCAGCCTGCACGAGGAGATCTAGCTGCGCCGCCCACCTGGCTTTACTGGGTCGTTTCCTGAGGGTACCCAGTGGAGCCTCCGGCGACCGGTCCACGGTCTCCGCCAAGCGCCCCGCGAGTGGCATGACACACTGAGGACGACACTTGCGGCTCTTGGGTTTGCTCTTTCGACTGCTGACTCGTTGTTGTTTCTACGCACCGACCATTCTCTGCCGCCGTTCTACATCCCCGTGTACGTCGACGACTTGGTTGTTGCTACTGCTGACACTGCGGCACTGGCCCTTGTGAAGTCAGAGCTGCAGAAGAGACACATCTGCACTGACCTGGGTGAGCTGCGCAACTATCTTGGCTTGCAGATCACCCGAGACAGAGCACGGCACACCATCACTCTGACTCAGTCACACATGGTGCACCAGGTCCTTCAGCGCTTCGGCTTCTAGTTCTCCTCGCCATAGTCCACTCTTCTGCTTATAGGACACTCGCTCTCAGCTCCACGTTCGGACAATTCCGTAGAGCCGAGTGGTCAGTATCCAGAGCTTGTGGGCTGCCTCATGTACCTGATGACTTGCACTCGACCTGACCTCGTGTACCCTCTCAGCATCCTCGCTCGTATAGAAGGGCGTAGATCTCACTTGCGGACTAAGATCTACGCGGGGGCCATGGCTGCACTGGAGGCACGCTTGCTCACCTACCTGCTGACCGACTTGGGTGAGCGGCCTCGTTCTCCTCCAGTCCTGTACGTCGACAACAAGGCCATGATTCCCTTGTGTCGGGAGTAGAGACTGGAGCACAGAATGAAGTATATCGCTCTGCGTTACTTCCTCGCTCGAGAGTTGCAGCAGCGTGGTCAGCTTTGTCGGGCTTACGTGGCCTCACGAGCCAACACTGCTGCTATTTTCACCAAGGCACTTGTGTGTGGTGATCATCAACGCTTTTGCACCGCTCTAGGCCTTGTGCATATTCTGCCTTACTTGCTTGATTTTGCCTTGTACAGTGATCGTTAAATATATGTACCTGCATGCTTACTCCTGCTAGGTTGTGATTGCTGTACTGCATGTGCTATTTATAACTGTGCATGCGAACTCGTCTTGTGACCATTTATTTCTTTTGCCCCTCACTTCAGCTATGGGGGTGTGTCAAAGTTATGTTTATATTGTTACTTTGTTAGTTAGCCTGTAGTAAGGTGCTTGTTAGAGGGTACAGTATTTCTCTTGACAGTTTGGTTTGTATCCCCTCCTTTGACCTAATCTCACATTCCTCTCCTAGTATTTTGAACATGAACCATAGAAAATGAGTTTGGGAACCAGACAACTAGACAAAAAGAAATTTATTAATACTTGTTTATTTATATATTTATTCTTATTATACGTGACAAAAACTCTCGTGCATACCTTATATTTGGGGGATTTTGGTATAACATCTTGTCGGTATGTTACTTTGTTTGGGTATTGTTGCAATATGGCATAGCCCTTGATTGTGCAAACCTTGCTTGACACGCATTTAAAAGACCAGCACTGACATACCGTATTACCCCGGATAAAAGCGCAGGTGCGTTTATAATAAATCAGTGTTTTTGGGGGGGTGCGCTTCTAATTGAGTCGTTTTTATAAGCGCATGCGCTTATAAAATGACAAGTATAGATTTATAATATTTGATCACCAAGCTGTAGATCTCGTGCTGGCTTTTTCAATCGAGTCGAAGTTACAGGGGGTCGTGAGTGAAATTCTCGCGCGGCTGGCAGATACAGTCGATGTGACTGACAAGGCGCCCCTGACAGCTCATGCAGACTGGACTCGAATTCTGTGCAGGGTTCGAATGTGAGGAGAACCGAATTTGCAACACATCCACCTGCTAAAGGGAAAACCGTTACAGTATTTGCACACATTTTTATTGTGGAATTTAACATGCGCTTATAATAAATCAAGTTTTTTTAGGGGGTGCGCTTATAATTGAGGATCGGCCATAAGCGCATTGCTCCAGATAGAAGCGCATGCGCTTTTAATAGGCCTGCGCTTTTATCCGGGGCGATACGGTACATTATTTTGATGTACTACAGTGTACGGGAGACTGTTGTAGTACCGTACTACCATGTCAGAGGTCCACTGGAGATCCCCGATTGATCCTAGGGAAGGGTTACATGCACGTTGGCCTGGGGGGTTATGGGCGCACTCACCCGCTACACAAACAAGCCCTTTTATTCCAGTGGTTAGTGGCTGGGATTCTGACATGTTATCAAAGCTAAAGTTTCGGGTCCGAATCCCAGTGTTGCACCTAGTGCATCCCAGTGCGAGGGGGTGTCAGAGGTCCACTGGTGATCCCCGATTGATCCTAGTGAAGGGTTACAGGCACGTTGGCCTGGGGGGTTATGGGCGCACTCACCCGTTACACAAACAAGCCCTTTTATCCCAGTGGTTAATGGCTTGGATTCTGACATACCGTACCTAGGCCTCTAGGGAGCAAAATGTCTGACAGTCATACTGTATTGGCTTTCTAGCATAGCAACAACACTACCATAGGCGTTCCCTGTAATGGCTTCAAGTAAAAACACATATGGTAATCACAACAAGCATACCAGCTCAGTTCCAATCCAACTTACGGTACCTCATTTGCACTTGAGACAAACAAGTGATTAGGGTACCAACTAACCATGCGTATCACAGAACTGTGTGCAAATCCTTGTAAGGAATGCTTGCCTGCTCTCACCCTTCGTCAATTCGTATGTTGAAGTGAGTTCCTTCCTGTAGCATTCATGTTGCATCCAATATAGATCAACCCCATGAAGGAACAAGCAAGCAACCAATGCATAACAGGGCTAGAGGCAGAGAGTTCGTTCTTGAAGTCGTTATGCCCATTCCAGCAAGAATGATTGCATCCTTTAGGGTGCGTCAGATCCGGTGTCCGAAAAATCCGGCCGGCCGGAATTAGCGAAGGTAACACATTTGCGACAGTCGCATATATTTTCGTGCAATTCGCCAAATCCGGCCATTTGTAAAAAATTTGATGGCTGATTCAGCATTCGACAAAGTTTCGACGTCCTATCGACTCGAAAGTCGACCGATTTGTCGACCTGAGATCGCCATAGTCCCCACGCGACGTCGCCAACTCGTGCGACGCAACATGTCACACAAGTACTGGCCACCCTGGCGAACTGCAAATCTGACACATTTGCAAAGCGGCCTGCAAATCGGCCACCAAATGTGTCAGATTTTTCGGCCCTGTAAACGTGGCCGGATACTGGTCGCTTTTGAAGTCGACCCTGTTGTCGACTTTGGCGAAAGATTTAGTCGACCAAATTGTCGACCAAATTCCAGCCAAATCACCTTGTAACGGATCTGACGCGCCCGTAGTGTGCCTTTTCAGGGTGTCTCTTGGCTCGGCCCGACACAGGGGAGCGTTGTAGTAATGCAATTACAAATCACGATGAATACAATATCGGCACTTGGCTAGGCAGCCACATGAAGGAACAACCCAAAAACCAACGGTAAGTGTAACAAGACGAGAGGCCGAGAGTTTGTACTTGAAGTCGGGTCGTGATGCCCGTTTCAAAGGAGCGGTTACATTGCATCTTTCAGTGTGGTCTGAGGGTGTCTCAGCCCAACACAGGGAAACATCTTAGTGTGATGCATGTCTGAATGCTGCTATCTATTTAGTCTCCATTCCTCATCAGCAGCACCACCATCAAGTAGTACACTCGGTTACTACCACACTCCCCTGGAGTTTCGTCTCCAAGCCTTACCATTATCGACACTACACTAAAGCTCTCCTGCTCTACTCCTACCCCTCCCTCTGAGCCCTCTCACCTCTCCCATCTCTCCCTGCTGTCCCTGTCGCACTCGCAACCTCTGAAAGCCCACACCCATCTGTCTGAATCCTCACCACCACCCATTTGTCTGAATCCTCACCACCACCCTTGAAATCTTCACTCCATCTGCTTCGTCTGAAACTGCACCAACCAACCCTGGCAGTCGTATTTCTGGATAGACGCATAGCCTCTACTCATAATCACTTTAAGCCACTCTGAACCACTCTGGATTACGCGAAAATTAGTCTGGATAACTCGAATTTAGGGGAGTAGTAAAGATTCCAATCACTCGGAATCGCTCTCAATAATCCCGCGCCTGTGACCTCTTCCTCCCCCTCCCCCTCTCTCCTCGTCACTCTCATATCTCGCTCCTCCATGCCTCCCTCCTCGCTCATCCTCCTCCCCTCTCCCCCTCCTCTCACCCTCACTCTCACTGTTGTCCCCATCCCCTCCACCACCCCTTCCACCTCTTCTGCCACCACCACCACCACCACCGCTACTACCACTGTCTGCCCTACGCTCCTGCTGCCTCCTGTGCCTATCTCCCTCGTCGTCACTTTCCTCCCCTCTCCCACCACCACCCCTCCCCCCCCTCCCCCCTTTCTCTCCCCTCTCTTCCCTCTCCTCTCTCTCCTCACTCCCATACCTCCGCCTCTTCTCCCTCCTCTTCCTCCTCCTCCTCCTCTTCCTCCTCCTCCTCCTCCTCGTCTCTTCCCCTCCTCGCTCCCCTCCCTCTCCTTCCCTCGTGCTCCTCCTCCTCCTCGTCCTCCTCTCTCTCCGCTGCACGTCTCCGCCTCTCCCCTCTCTCATCCCCCTCCTCTGCATCTTCCCCCGATCGATTCCACACTCTGATCTGGTGGGTGGGTGGGAGGGTGAGGGCAGAAAGAGAGCAGAAAAAAGAAAATTCGCTTATGGGAATTGTATCAAAATAAGCCTACTTTACATTTCCTTCCCCTGCACGAATCTCCTCTCAAATGGGACACAAAAACACAAAATTTGGGCGGGAAACACAAAAGCTGGGCGGTAAACACAAAATCTGGGCAACAAACATAACACAATACCTTGGAGGGAACTGGAAGCTCTACTCTCTCTCCCTCTTCGCCCTTCGCCTTGCCTCCCTCCTTTGCCTTTCTCTTCGCCACTGTCAGCTTTGTGTTGATTGGCTGGTGGAACAAGGGGGGACAGACGCATGATAAGAGGACAGAGACCAAGTAAAGGGTCAACGACGGGCCGAAAGTGAGCCTTTCTAGTTCCTGAGCAGGAAGGGCTACTTTTTTCTATGAATTACCGAAATGAGACTATTACATCCACGAGGGAGGGAGCGAGAAAGAGAAGGATTTTCTTGATACGCCGAGCCCGAACTGGATTGCCTATGCAGCAAGAGTGTGACTTTTGAGGTGACTCAAAAAGTCAACTCGGGAGGGAGCGAAAAAAGAGAAGGATTGTCTCGATACGCCGCGCCCGTACTGGATTGCCTATGCAGCAAGAGTGTGAAAGAAAAGAACGAGCAGCAAGGGTACAAGCGTGTGCAGGTACATCCGTGCACAATAAGAAGGTTTGACACAGGAATTGACTCACAAGGTAATTCACACTGTCCTTGTTGAAACAGAAGAGGAAGGTTCCTCGCCCTTGTTCTCCCTTGGCCACCTGAAAAAAAAAAAAAAAGGACTTACAATCAGTACGGGAATTGGAAAAAATGTGAGGGGAGAGAGGATTTTCAGGAAATACGAAATGATTTTTTTGGGGATACTCCAACGGAGGAGTTGGAGTTGGAACAGAAAAAAGCAAACAATTAAACAAACACGCACTCACAGAATAGAAGCTCCCAGTCTGCTCACCCTTGAGGACATATGAACAAATATGGCTCCAACGCCTTACATGTAAAAAAGACGGGAAATTATATATATATATATATATATATATACATACAGACGTATATATAGAAAAACTGCACTTATGTTCGGTACCTTCCAGTGGTACCCTTGCACCCACTCGTGCTCCTCTTGGAGACATAGATACACACATAATTACCACACATAAAACACCACGTATGAAGCAATACGTACCACTCATAAAAACATCATGTATGAAGCAATACGTACCACTCATAAAACATCATGTATGAAGCAATACGTACCACTCATAAAAACATCATATATGAAGCAAAACGTACCACTCATAAAAACATCATGTATGAAGCAATACGTACCACTCATAAAACATCATGTATGAAGCAATACGTACCACTCATAAAAACATCATGTATGAAGCAATACGCACCACTCATAAAACATCATGTATGAAGCAATACGTACCACTCATAAAAACATCATGTATGAAGCAATACGTACCACTCATAAAACATCATGTATGAAGCAATACGTACCACTCATAAAACATCAAGTATGAAGCAAAACGTTCCACTCATAAAACATCATGTATGAAGCAATACGTACCTTCCAATGATACTCTCGAACCCAGTCGTACCGTGCGCTCTCTCCGTCCCTCAGCTTCCTCCCCAGCTGCACTCAAGAGCCGATTAATGGGGAGAATGGGAAACAGAAGCAGGTGCAGGGCAGGATAGAAGAGACAATACTATACAAAACACGCTGAGAGCGTGTCAGGATGAGTGAAAGAATCCCACGATGTGCATGCATGCTTTTATCATGTGCATTTGTTCCTCGTGTTTTTATGTTCATCGTGTTTTTATGTTCATCGTGTTTTTATGTTCATCGTGTTTTTATGTTCATCGTGTTTTTATGTTCGTCGTGTTTTAATGTTCATCGTGTTTTTATGTTCATCGTGTTTTTATGTTCATCGTGGCATGGCATGTTCATCATGCCCTCACTTTGTGCTGGTTGAGAACCACATAGGACACCAAGTGGGGTGGAACAAGCACAAATGAACACGAATGAACAAAGTGAGGGAGAACCTGTTGCTCTCCTCCCCTTTTCTGGAGAAACATCAACCGCTAGGAACCTCTGGCAGACAACACAACGGAATGCACACGGCACTGTAGACATGAGCATATTCACGAACACCTGTTCGGTTCGACTCGAGGCTAGTAAGGTTTGATACGAACATGTTAGAGTTCGAATGCGTTTTTTTACCGCGCCGCTTCAAACTCGAACGGGTTCGAGTTCGAAATGCCCTACGCGAACATCAAAGTGTTTGCGATAAAAACCAGAGCGACATTGGCCGCGCTGGTTTCCAATTTAGGGTTGCGCTGCACAGATCTGAGATTGAGCTCATTTCGAGCTCGATCTCTTGCTTTTAGTTTAGCATGGCTTAGGCTCCTCGTGTACGCAAACATAAGCCGAGAACAGGTACTTAGGCATTTCCGCTACTAAGAGCCCGTTTTTAGCAGATCCACTTTAGAGTAAACGCGGCTAATCGTTACTTGTAGTCCAGACAGACCCTTCGCCTGTGACGAAAGGCATTCGCTTATCGACCTCTCCATCTCTTCTTTCCAAGGAATAACCTGATTTAGGGACGAGATCGGGGGACTAGTGGAAAATCCAGGGGCGAACTCGAACACGTTTGAGTTACGAAACGAACACGTAGATGTTCCCGCGAACATCTAAGTGTTCGCCTCTGAAAGCGAACACTCGAACATGAGTTTCCTGAAAAAGTGTTTGAGGGAACCGAACACGTTCGGTTCGAAACTTCTAGGTGTTCGAAAAGGTTCGAATCAAACGTGTTTGGATTTTGGATTCGTGCGATGCTCATGTCTACGGCACTGTGCTTACCCTCCGCTCACTACTCCTCCCCAATCCCCGAGCCCTCACTCTCCCTCCTTCGAGGCGCATCGCATCGCATGCATGCATGCATGCATTCCGCCTCACCTCCCGCTTGTTTTGAGACGTCTCACCTCCTTACCTCAAAACATCACTTTTATCACGAGGCGCATCGCATCGCATCGCATCGCATGGCATGCATGCATTCAGCCCTCACCTCCCGCTTGTTGGGGACCATGTAAGCGACAAACGACTGCGGCTCCCCTCCCCCCGGTGCTGCCACCTTGAAATTCTTCATTATCGCCTGGATGGCAGGAGGGAGGCGCGGGAGGGAGACAGCGCGGAAGGCAGGGAGGAAGGCAGAGAGGAAGGTAGAGAGGAAGGCAGAGACGAAGGCAGGGAGGAAGGCAGAGAGGAAGGCAGAGGGGAAGGCAGAGGGGAAGGCAGAGAGGAAGGCAGAGAGGAAGGCAGAAAGGAAGGCAGAGAGGAAGGCAGAGAGGAAGGCGGAGAGGAAGGCAGAGAGGAAGGCAGAGAGGAAGGCAGAGAGGAAGGCAGAGAGGAAGGCAGAGGGGAAGGCAGAGAGGAAGGCAGAGAGGAAGGCAGAGAGGAAGGCAGAGAGGAAGGCAGAGAGGAAGGCAGAGAGGAAGGCAGAGGGGAAGGCAGAGAGGAAGGCAGAGAGGAAGGCAGAGAGGAAGGCAGAGAGGAAGGCAGAGAGGAAGGCAGAGAGGAAGGCAGAGAGGAAGGCAGGGAAGAAGGCAGAGAGGAAGGCAGAGAGGAAGGCAGGGAGGAAGGCAGAGAGGAAGGCAGAGAGGAAGGCAGAGAGGAAGGCAGAGAGGAAGGCAGAGAGGAAGGCAGAGAGGAAGGCAGAGAGGAAGGCAGAGAGGAAGGCAGAGAGGAAGGCAGAGGGGAAGGCAGAGAGGAAGGCAGAGAGGAAGGCAGAGAGGAAGGCAGAGAGGAAAGCAGAGAGGAAGGCAGAGAGGAAGGCAGAGAGGAAGGCAGGGAAGAAGGCAGAGAGGAAGGCAGAGAGGAAGGCAGAGAGAAAGGCAGGGAAGAAGGCAGAGAGGAAGGCAGAGAGGAAGGCAGAGAGGAAGGCAGAGAGGAAGGCAGAGAGGAAGGCAGAGAGGAAGGGGTGGAGGGGGGGCGCATGCATGCGTGATGTGACAGTGTGGTAACATTCTAAGAATTCTCAAAACTCGCTCGCTCATACAAGGGAAACCCCAAGGCCCACTCACCCGGGCCTCCATTTCTTTCTTCTGCTCCTCCTTCAAGTGCATGTGCGCGGGCAAGTCGGCCAGAGGCGTGTCGTCAAACACCAGATGCACAAACTGGCGGCCCGCCAGGGAGAACAGCGGCAGCACGGGTAACACCTCCACTGCCTCCAGGCCTCCACTGAAGGGGGGGTTTCAACTCAATACATAACCGCACATAACCGCTACATGTGCACTCACACAGGTACATAACCGCTACAATCCACACACGCACTCACCCGCGCCTCCATTTCTTTCTTCTGCTCCTCCTTGAGGTGCATATGTGCAGGCGAGTCAGCCAGTGGAGTGTCATCAAACACGAGGTGCACAAACTGGCGGCCGGCGAGAGAAAAGAGTGGCAGCACAGGTAGCACCTCCACTGCCTCGAGACTCGGGTTCGACGGATGCACGGGCGGCTTCCGGGCAGCCTGAAAAGATTCCTCGATGTACCGGATCTGCCCTTCCCTGGAAGAGATGGGAACGGGGGGCAGGATAAAAAAGAGCAGGTGAGGGAGAAAGGGGGACAATGCGCAAATATGATCGCTTAACTCGATACCGGTGATTGTATACGGACATATATACGCACAAATACTTAATGTAAGTACATAGAAATACACGCATATACACAAATACACATATATATACACACACATACACATAGAAATGCATACGTACATATATATATATACGTATATAAAAACACATGAGCACTCACCTTGTACTGTACATCTGTTCATCTGCCAGCTCCAGCTGCAGTGCCAGCAGCTTTGCCTCCTTCTCATTAAGCACCCTCTGTACAAGAACACATGAGAGAGGGAGAGAAGAGTGGGAAAAAAGAACCAGCAAGAACAGTGAACGATTGGGGGCAGTGGAAAGAGCCCAGCGTATGAGTCAACTCAGGCCGGTTCGGCACGGTTCAGCCCGGTTCAGCCTGGTTCAGCCTGGTTCGGCCCGGTTCGGCCAGGTTCAGCCTGGTTCGGCCCCACCTGTGTGGAGAAAAACGCGTCCAGCGTTTTAAACGCTGGCGTTTGAACGCTGCATTTAAAATGCAGAACACATTTTTGGGGGTCATGAAAACGCTAAAGAAACGCAGGGCCGGGCAGGGTAAAAAAACTTCTGGGCAGACAAAAAAACTTCTAATAGGGCATTGGGAGGAGGGGGAGAAGGACACAGCACAGATTTGAGCATTTTTTCCCCCCCACATAATACTCTTTCCCATAATATTGGTGGGGGGTTGGGAATTCTGGTTAAAGGGCTGGTTTCCAGGGGTCGATTTGGGTTGGGAGGGGTTGATTTTTGGCAAAAACGACGTTCGGGCTGACCGGAAAAAAAAATCCCTCGTTCTGCGTTTTTCTGTGCGTTCAGCGTTTTGCGTTCAAACGCAAGCGTTCAAACGCAGAACGCAATGCTTCAGATGCGTTTTTCTCCACTCAGCGCCCCACCCTAACAGAGCAACCAGCTCACTTTCTCAGCCCAGCTCAGCCCAATTAGGCCCTCCCCTTGTATCATCCACCCCAACAGAGCAACAACCAACTCACCTTCTTGGGCGCACTGCCAGAGCCAGCAGCGGAGATGTACTGAGTGTGCACCAGCCAACTCAGCCCAGCAAACAGACAGATAGAAACACAACCACCCCCCCCCCTGCCCTCTCACTCTCCACCCCTCACCTTCTTAGGCGCACTGCCAGAGCCAGCAGCGGAGATGTACTGAGTGTGCACCAGCCAGCTCAGCCCAGCATCTGTCGGCCTCTCCTTCATACGCAACGCGCCCGCCCCCCCTGCTGCTGCCCCCGCGCCCTCCCTGTGCTTGACACTCGCATCGTCGTCCCTCAGCAGTTCCGCGTCTGCTGGGTGCAGCGGAGGGCGCTGGGAGGGGGGCGGGGCACTGGGTGGTGGGGTGAAGGGGGGCAGACAAGGGAAGGCTATGGCTCATGTGAGAGAGGCACTTCGACAAGGTAGAACCCCCTGTCCCTGTCCCCCCTGCTGCTGCCCACAGCGCCCTCCCTGTGCTTGACACTGGCATCGTCGTCCCTCAGCAGTTCTGCATCTGCTGGGTGCAACGGTGGGCGCTGGGAGGGGGGCGGGCGGGGTACTGGGTGGCGGGGTGAAGGGGGACAGACAAGGGCAGGGAATGGCTCGGGTGAGAGAGAGAGAGAGAGAGAGAGAGAGAGAGAGAGAGAGAGAGAGAGAGAGAGAGAGAGAGAGAGAGAGAGAGAGAGAGAGAGAGAGACACTTCGAAAATGTAAAACCCCTTGTCCCCCCTGCTGCTGCCCCCGCGCCCTCCCTGTGCTTGAAACTAGCGTTGTCGCCCCTCAGGAGTTTCGCATCTGCTGGGTGCAGCGGAGGGCGCTGGGAGGGGGGCGGGGCACTGCGGGGTGGGGGAAGAGAAGAGAGGGGGAGGCATTGGCTTCTGTGAAAGAGGCAATTTAAAAGAGAAGATTCCCCCTTTCTTCATCATCTTCTTCCAGAGGGGGAGGGGCAGGATGGGGCAGGATGGGGGAGGATGGGGGAGGATGGGGCAGGATGGGGCAGGATGGGGCAGGATGGGGCAGGATGGGGCAGGATGGGGCAGGAAGGGGCAGGATGGGGCAGGATGGGGCAGGAAGGGGCAGGATGGGGCAGGATGGGGCAGGAAGGGGCAGGAAGGGGCAGGATGGGGCAGGATGGGGCAGGAAGGGGCAGGATGGGGCAGGAAGGGGACAGGATGGGGCAGGATGAGGCAGGATGGGGCAGGAAGGGGCAGGATGGGGCAGGATGGGGCAGGAAGGGGGCAGGATGGGGCAGGATGGGGCAGGATGGGGCAGGAAGGGGGCAGGAAGGGGCAGGATGGGGCAGGATGGGGGCAGGATGGGGGCAGGATGGGGGCAGGATGGGGCAGGATGGGGCAGGATGGGGCAGGATGGGGGCAGGATGGGGGCAGGATGGGGGCAGGAAGGGGGCAGGAAGGGGGCAGGATGGGGCAGGAAGGGGGCAGGAAGGGGGCAGGAAGGGGGCAGGAAGGGGGCAGGAAGGGGGCAGGAAGGGGGCACAGGGAAGGGCATTGGTTTGGTGTGAGAGGGGGGAAGCAGATGAGAAGAAGCTGTCTTGGCGGTGTGATGAAAGAAGTGTTTTGAGAAGCCTCAAACCACTTGTTTTATCACGAGGGAAGGGCATTGGTTTGGTGTGAGAGGGGGAAGCAGAGGAGAAGAAGGTGGCTTGGCGGTGTGAGGAGGAAATGTGACTGCAATGACTAACCAGTAAGCGGATAGGTCGAGCAGGTCCAATGGGATGCCCAGGTCTGGCTCCACGTGCAGGCGGTGCCGGTGGTCCGCCTCAAGAGTGGACACGTGGTAGGCGGAGTATCGGTGGGGGTCGCCCCCCAGAGGCAGCAGCTTTGGCTGCGATGCTGGCTCTGGCAGGCTGTTGGTGAACCTGAGGGCGCGAGGAGGAGGAGGGGCGTGGGGGAAGGGAAGAGCAGAAATACTCAAACACACACACGAAGCAGCAGCTTTGGCTGCGATGCTGGCTCTGGCAGGCTGCTGGTGACGTGAACCTGATGGGAGCGAGAGAGGGAGTGAGTGGGCATACAGTGGCGGAGATGAAGGACACGTGTGGGGGAGTTTGAGGAAGCGTAGGGAACATGGAGAACAGTGTAGAGTGAGGGAGGATAGTGCAGCAGACTGGTTGGTTGGCGTTGGGAGTCGATGCACCAGATTTTGGCCACCTTAAAGCCCAAGACTGGGTGACGATGCCGCAGGAAAACTGCATCCTATGTAACCACCCCTCAAAGCACCCCCCCCTTCTCCTTCATTCCCCCCCCCCCCACACCCAATCCCCTCATGGAAACCCATCTCCTCCCCAATGAAAACCCCCTGGCCCTCACTCACTCAAATCCCCACCACCGCATCCCACCGCACCCCCTCGCACCTCACTCTACACAAGAAAGTCGACAGCCTTTTCAGCCGATTCTCATCCTTAGCCCCCCCTGCTGCTGCGCCTGCTGCTCCCCCTGCTGCGCCGATGCCCCCCCCAGCTGCTCCCCCAGACGCGTCCCTTCCGCGTGCAGGGACCAGCGCCCCGCTTCCCCCAACCCCCCCGCCCCCGTGGCTGCTCTTCCCCCCAGCCTGCGCGTGCGCCGAGTGCCTGTGCTTCTCCCCCTGCTGCTGCTGCTGGTGCTGCTGCTGCTGGTGCTGCTGCTGGTGCTGCTGGTGCTGCTGATTATGCTGGTGTGATCCTGGTTGGGACGGCTTGTGCTGGTGATGCTGTGGCTGTTGCGAGTGGTGACTATGCTGGTGCCTGTCTCTCCGCCCGCCGTCTCCCCCATCCCCGCCAGCTCCACGCTTGTCTCTCCGCCCATCCCCCCCCGCATGCCGACCTTTTTCCGCGGAAGGAGGTTGCGCGGCGGAAGGGGGTGGCGGAAGCGCGAGAGTCCCCGTGCCGGATGGGGGAGGCGGGGGAGGCGGAAGCGCGGAGTGCGCGGGCGGGAAGGGTGGGGGAGGGGGCAACGGGGGATCGGACGTGGGCGGGGGCGGGGGAGGAGGTGTCGGCTGGTGGGAGCCGGACGGCGGAGGGGGGAACGGCGGAGGAGGGGGGAGCGGAAGGTCTCCGCTGGTGGGCGGAGGAGGCGGAGGCGGAAGGGGAAGCGACTGATTAGGAGCGTAAGAAGAATTAGGAGCAGAATAGGAGGTTGCATTATGTGCGTTGGCGGCTCCGTATGGGTTGCCTGAATATGGCCCGGATGCTGGAAGCATGCCAGGCGGGGGACCAGGCGGAGGCCCAGGTGGCATTCCTGGATTGGCTAGATGCTGGGTATGCGCTCCGGAGCTCATACTGACACCGCTAGTAGTAGTACCCCTTATAAGCTGACTCAAGTTGGTAGTTGGTAGGTGATACGACAGGTGGTAGTTGGAACCGAGATGGAAAAGTCCCGCTTAGTAGTCTCCTCGATACTAGCTACGAAAAGTATCAGTCTCGCAGATGACGTGAAACGGGTGCTTTGATCTCACGGTGGGAACCCAACGGCACCCGGCCTTACCACGCGGGAGACTTTCAAGTCGGCTCAAAGTGCAAAAAACCCGCGCCACGTGGCCTTACCACGCGTGACAGCGACGCACTCCTATGAGTGGATCCTGAGCTATTAGTAATCCGAGTCTCGTGAAGCTTGTAACGAGGACTAAGGTCCCTCCGTATCTTTGGATTGCGCCGACCGAATAGAAAGCGACGCAAAAAAACGGGGACAATCGCAAGAGGTAAGTCCGTCTAGGCGATCTGAGTCAATGCGCAAGAAATCTAGGTCTAAATACCCGTGTCGTGCAATTGTGCAGTCTGATCGCGGTTGGCTTTTCATGCAGACACTTTTTGCTTTCCATTCAAGATGCTTGATAAGTTAACCGCTTTGAACCGATTTTCACCTGCAAACGATATCAGGATCAGACCTTGGGAACATCGAGGCGTGTGACTCGATACAAAGAAAACATGGATTAGCATCCACCTTAAATCTAACATCCACGGATACAAAGAGAACACTGATGTATATAGATAGATATACTGGACTCTGCCAACTACATATCCACTCCAATCCAACCAACGCCACTTGTGCTGCTTGAAAAAAAAAAAATCACAGATGTGCATTTGACAATGTTTACAAGACATGTTAAAGCTCAAGGCCCAAATTGCAGAGTGCGGGGCAAGATTACTAAAGTTGATGAGAGTGGTGTTTTTAGTATTGTTTGGTTGCGAATTGTGGTTACGAGATGTGCGATGCAATTGATTGGCCAGCAGTTTTTTGTCGAATAGGAGAGAAGGAAACACCAAGAATATTGAGAGTGCAATTTGGGACTCGAGAAACCAGACCGAGTTGCTCCCTGGGGTTTGTTGAGTCAGTGAAAACCCTGAGGGAGAAGCGTGAAGCTGGGCGAAACTGAACAGCCCAACTTAAAAAAAAAAAGTCGACCTTCCTCTCCCACCACCCAAAGGGCAACCTTAGTAAGGTTGATCAATTTGGGCCTTGAGCTTTAAAAAACAAACAAACAAGAAACATAGCAAATATTTTGACTGTCTCGGGCTCAAGCTGGAGCAACCCGTACTGCCATGCGATTCCACAAACCCAACACGTTGGAAACACTATTCGCATTTTGAGAACCACTTTCCTGACCAGCAGCACCCGCATTGGAAGCAGCGGCAGCGGTGACAGCCTTTAACCTTTCCTGTTCCGCAAGGTTCCTCGCTTCAATGTTTGTTGCCTCCACGCACAAGTCATGGAAGAGACCTCGCATTTGGGCCGTAATGATGTACCCCAATATGTACTGGGCTGTTAGAGGTGCAGGCAAAGGGGAGCAGCACAGTGAGCAAAACAGGAGGGTGAGGAAAGGTGAAGACCTCGCATCTGGGCCGTCATAATGTACCCCAAGATGTACTGGGCTGTTCACATGCAGGAGAAGGGGGAGCAGCACATAAGGAAAATCAAAGACTAAGAAAGGGCGGAGTGAAAAGTTGTAAGGGAAGCGATTGGGTGGGCATTCATGGCACTCCGACAGAAGCACATAAATGCAAGAGCAATGAAGTGAGCAAATGTGGAAGCAATGTGGCACGCACACTTGGGGGCACGCACACTTGGGGGCGCGCACACATAAGGGCACGCACACTTGGGGGCAGGCAGGGCACTTACTCAAAGGACCGAGCGGCAAGTTGGCTGGTTCGACCCTCTGGACGATCTCGATCTCCGACCCACAATCCGACGGTCCACATTTCACCAGCTCCGAAGCACCACCCGCCGACACGCCACCCTTCCACTGAACGACCCCCCCTATCTTAGCTCCTCCTCCCATGCTCCCTACTGCCCCTCCTGCTCCTGCTGCTGCTGCTGCTGCTGCTCCTCCTGCTCCTGCTGCTCCTGCTGCTCCTCCTGCTGCTGCTGCCAGGGGCGCACCAGAAGCAGCTCCAGCACCCATCCTCGGCCATCCACCCAGAATCCCCCCTCCTAACCCCTCGCCTTCAATCCGAGGCTCACCCACAGCCACTCGGCCGAACGCCAGCAGCTGAGCGGGGAAGCGGCCGAGAGGAATTGCCTGCTGCAGCTGTAGCAGCCGCTGCTGTAGCGCGGGGCGCGGCTGTACTGGCTTTATCGGTAGCGCCGGGTGCAAGGGCTTAGGCTGAGGTGCCTGAGGCTGTAGCTCTGGTTGTAGCAGAGGCTGAGGGTGGCTGATAGCGCGTGTGCCGGGAACAGTGAGAGGCAGGGAGGAGGAGGCGGAGGAGGGTGAGGCGTGAGGGAGGGAAAGGCTGCGAATGGTTGATGTGCCGACAAAGTCTTTCATGAATCCAGGAGTTGCCCTGAGAGAGAGAGAGAGAGAGAGAGAGAGAGAGAGAGAGAGAGAGAGAGAGAGAGAGAGAGAGAGAGAGAGAGAGAGAGAGAGAGAGAGAGAGAGAGAGAGAGAGAGAGAGAGAGAGAGGAAAGGAAGAGGAGGGGAGACATGGAAACGGAAAGCGGAGTGAGGGTTTGATCAGAGTCATGTTTCTCTTAAGAAACAAGACCAAACGAACAAACCATTGCTCGCACGGGCCCCGTTTAAAGCACGTGCGGAACTCACAGTCGGTACGTGATAGTGCGCGTCGCGTCGTCGCAGTGGCAATAGAGCGCGAGGTCGAACTTCCCCTAGAACAGCTGGAACCGCCACTGGACGTCCTGCACCCCTTATTGAGACGCATGAAAAAAGGAACTTACAGTCGGTACGTGATAGTGCGCGTCGCGTCGTCGCAATGACAGTAAAGCGCCAGGTCGAACTTCCCCGAGAACAGCTGGAACCGCCACTTGACGTTCTGCACGACCAGTAGGCTGCCGTCGGGCTGCGGCACGGAGGAGCACTTGTCCATGTGGCGGAAGATGGCGGGGGCGCGCTTGAAGTCGCGCAGCAGCTCGTAGATCACGCCTGGCGGGTGCCGGGATTTCATGCCCGCCGCTATGCGGTAGCAGTCCACCTTCCCCTCCTGGTGGGGGGCGCGGAAGAAAGGGGGGAGGCGGGGGGAGGGGGCGCGGAAGAAAGGGGAGGAGGGATGGGGACGGGGAGAGGGGGAAACAGGGAGGAGAGAGGGGGAAGTTGAGGGGCGAGAGGGCGGAGAGGCGGTGGCACGGAGCACTTACCCATGTGGCGGAAGATGGCGGTGCCGCTGTCCATGTGCATGAATTCAAAGGAGTAAAAGCGAAGGAAAGAGAGGAAGATGTAAGCAATGACGCTGGAGCGAAGAGGTTGGCAAACGGTGGAAAATTAAGTATCGACTTTTGAGAGCCTCGTGTCAAGAGAATCATGACTTCGCGCAAGAGCTCCCTGGAAACAACCCTCAAGAGCCTCGTGTGAACGGACCCTCTCACCTCGGGTATCAGCTCGATGCGCATCGGCTCCAGCAGTCCCGGCGTCGCCGCGAGTTCCGCCTGCACCGCATCTTCCGCCGTTGATGGCGCCGCGCGGCTGCCTCCCGACTGCGCCCATTTGCGCCGGCTTCTGCTCGAGGCCCCCGCAGCCGCCGCGTCGGTCGCGGATGCTTTTCCTCCTTTACCTCCTCGCCGTCCTTCTCCGGAAGAGCCTCCGCGAGTGGTGGACGCTCGCGCGAACGGCGAAGGCCGGACTGAACGGCCGTCAGTGCTGCCGGCAGCAGTTAACTTAACCGATCGCCGCTTGCTGGCGAAATCGCGTGTGCTCACGGCCTGAAACATCGTGAGTGGCTGTCGAATGCTATGCCTCGCTTGCCACGTGTTACGGCCTCAGCCTTGTAGTCCGCGTAATATCCTCTGCCGAAGATAAGGGGAACGCCGTCTACTCCCGAAGGCGGCTTTGATTTCCGTATGCGGGGCCCGTATGCTGCAGCGAGGGAGTCGCAGCTGAGCGGTTGACTAGGTCGCTAGACACAACGAGCAGAACTAGTCAGTAGCGAATGTAGGGCACCGCGCGGCGAGGGAGTAGGGAGGCGGACTAGCGGTCGTGGCGAGGATGGCAAGTACGGAACGTGACAGCGGAAAATGACAGCAACGGGTGCTTGCTGGGATAAAAAGCGATCCCTTAGAAAGTGACGGGATGAGATGACAGGTGTACTATGGCGGGAAGGGATTGATGACGAAGGAAGAACACAGGCGCAGTTTATGCCTCGGTATTGACGAGGTAGGGGCAGGGGAGATGAGGCGGGGCGGTGGAGGGGGAGAGGAAGGTACAATGGATGGATGGTGGGAGACGGACCAGACTGGCTGGACTGGACACTCCGAGAAAACGACGCACCGCGCGGACTCACCGAGTTTCGCTAGCTCTCGCTAGTGCCGCCACCGGGTTAACGACAGGTGAATTGACCGAGGATTTGTCTTGAGGGCAGGACAACGACGAGTAACCACTTCTGCGAAGTGAGAAGGTTTTGCGGTTTCCGTTGGAGTTCGTGAGGTGGGGGGAGGTGTTCACACTTGCGGATGTCATTGCTTGTCTCGTAACGAAACAGCCAACCACAAAGCTCGCGTCATGGCGTGGATGCGCGTGGTTGGGGGAAGGGGCTCCGAAAGCCCTTCAACCCTACACACCCCCTTTTGCGATGCGTCTGTGGCGTATTACAATTGGTTGTAAAATCATTCGAGTCTCGCAGCCACAAATACCAAACAGAAACGGCGGGGTTGGAATCGCCGCTTGGGGTGTGTGGTCGTGCGCTGTAGGGCGGATGGCGTAGGTCGGCCATACCCCTTTTTACTGGCGTTGTTCTGCAGGCGTTTAGGGTTCCGCACCAATTTGACCGCGTTAGCCTTCCGTGTATTTTCCAGGCGCATTCATGCTGGTTGCGTTGCGTGGATGTTGCTGCCCCGCATAACTTGTGCGGAGGCTGATGCTAGCTCCCGAGGTAGAATCAGCACCGCACTAGTTGTGTGTCCATTTGTCCGGTGAAGCAACATCTTCGAACCAGCAAACGTTTAAAATTTTGCGCCCCTAAAGTGTTGTTCTGCTGACAGAGGCGTTAAATTTGGCGCAAACAGGTTTGGCAGTGCTTCGCTTATCACCAAACCTTGTTAGGCAGAAACCCAATTATCGGCGAAGATTCTGCGGACCCAGATTTTCGAAATTCAACGCCTACAGAACAGCGCCACTGTTTCAACTAGGGTTGACGCTAGCTACGACCCTTCTAGGATCTTGCTCGACGACTCTTTATGTGCATCTCCGTCAAAGACATAGCTCTTGTACCTCACGTTGAATTGAGTGTTTTTGTGATACCGGTAAGGCCTTTTTCTATCAGCCCTTGCCCAGCCTTGTGTAGCTTTGCTTCACCCAATCCACGACTCCGCCAGCCCAGCTACATCAGACGTCGACATGTATTTTACAGTTGTTCAAATGACATCAGACTGGAAGACATTTTAGTCAGCGTGACCTCTACCTGAAGTGTCAACTCAACACATCTCTTGCATGTCACCTCGGCAAAAGCTATGCTGGGTGGTGTTGGGGAAAGCCCAAACCAGGTCAGCACAAGACATCACGTCACCTACACGAAAGCGGAGCTGCTGCCACTGCTGCTGTGGTGGAACCCTAGACAGACCGCAGTGCGTTCGAGCCATGGGCTGAAGCCTACACAAAACCATTTTCTACATGCCATGCTTCGGCCATGCTTCGGCCCGTGCATGTGGATTTCTCTTGGGTTCACAGAAAAGCCCGAATAACAAGAAAACGGCTTGTGAATGCAATTCGATCCCAGCCATTCACTTCACGATCTCTCTTGACATCATGATGCGACGCGCTCATCGAAGCATGATGACACCGTGACGCCATCCCTCGTGGCAGCAACTTCAGCGCGACAACGCATTTCCACGCAGCGGCGCGCAGTGCCTAGTAGTGCGAGCGACGGTGTTGCTAAGAGGGGGAATTTCCTCTTCGTCAGTACGTCTCCTAGTACAGAGCAGCGCACGGAATCTCAGTCAGCTAACACGAGGGAGGGAACAAGCAGCAGGAGCATGTGAAGATGGTTTCGCGAACCCGAGTCAGGGTTTCGCGAGCCCCAGTCAGTTCAGGAGGATATAAGAGAGGAAGAAGGGGATACAGGAGCAACAGTCGAAACCTAACCAGCACTCATCCATACAAGCAAGGTCCTGTGCGTCAGTTCCAGAGTTTCTCAATTTGCGACGGCTTTAGTACTTCTAGGCTCTTGAGAAACACGTTGATACACGAACTAAGGACAGTCCTACAGCAGGCTTCTAAATATTTGCTAGATTTCTACTTTTCACCGCAGTAAGAGTAGGCTAATACGAGGCGTGAGGGACATAACTTACGTAGCTCAGTATTTTGGTGGTAACCACATGGCGTCTGCACACCACAGCTTTCGCAGCCTTTCGCTAGACTCGGGGTCGAAGCCCCCTTCCGTGCAGCAGGAGTCGAGTCGCGCCTTAGGTCTCTATGACGACCCCGGTGAGCTCCTTAATCCGCTGGACCAAGGCGCGTTCTTCAGCGCCGTGGCTGCGGGGAATGTGGACGGCGTCGCGGCGCTTCTGAAGCATAGGAAGGTTGACATTAACGAGTACAACGGACAGGTGCGCGGATGGGATGGAGGGAGGAGGGAAGGAGAGGAGGGAGCGAGGAAGAGAGAGAAAGAGGAGGGAGGGTGGGTGTGCCTGCGTTATAGAGGAGGGAGGGTGGGTGTGCCTGCGTTATAGAGGAGGGAAGGTGGGTGTGCCTGCGTTATAGAGGAGGGAAGGTGGGTGTGCCTGCGTTATAGAGGAGGGAAGGTGGGTGTGCCTGCGTTATAGAGGAGGGAGGGTGGGTGTGCCTGCGTTATTGAAACGTCAGGATGACAAAGCTGCTCATAGACCAAGGGGTGGCGTTTGAGAGTGCTCAAACGGCCAAAGTCTCCATCATGCCGCCCATTCCCCCGTTCCTCTTCTTCATTTCCCCACCTAAACAGGGCATGAATGACAGCAATCTTCGAGTCATCCCGAAGCGTAAGCATGGCGAAGCTGCTCATAGACCAAGGGGTGGATTTTGAGAGTGCTCAAACGGCCACGTGTCACCATTATTCAATCGCCTTTCCCCCGTTCCTCTTCTTCATGTCCCCCCCCCCCTAAACAGGGCATGACAGCAATCTTCGACTTTAATCCTCCCGCAGCGTCATCATGGCGAAGCTGCTCATAGACCGACCACGGCGCCAAGGTCACCAAGCGAGCCATCAGAACCCCCATTCCCCTCTCCTCTCCTTCGTCTCCCCCCCCCCCCCCTCTCTCAACCAGGGTATAACGGCTATTTTCGTCGCAGTTTACAACTTCGAGTCATCCCGCAGCGTCACCATGGCGAAGCTGCTCATAGACCACGGTGCCAAGGTCACCGTGCGAGCCGTGGACTCCCCCGCTGCCAGCAAGCTGTTTTACCTCAAACACGAGTCGCCGCCTTCAGCCAGGTCGGGCAGCCCGGCAAGTTCGGGCAGCCCGGGCAGTCCCAGGAGCCCGAGGAGTCCGAGAGGGCTTGCGGGGAGGAAGGACGAGACTCGCAAGGTGGCAGTGGCCAACAAGACGCCTCTTCTGGTGAGATTGCCCGTTTTTTAGTTATTACAATTATTATTTTCTACAATTTCAGAACTCTCCAGAATCTTCATGCAAGACACCTCTGCTCTTACCTGAAAGCCTTGGATCACCCCCACTGGGATGCCATGGTATTGCGGTGTGGCCACCACTCTTCACCGCAATCCACCTTTCCGCATGCCTCACAACCTGTGGCATTGGAGTTGAAGTCCAGCTTGTATCTGAAAGGCTGAGAATATTGCCATTGGGACGCCATGCTGGACCTACTTTCTGACTCAATAGTACGTGCTGTTATCCCTCTTCACTGCTCTTCACCTCTCCTTACCACTGTCAACCGCTCTCCATCCCTCTCCACTGACAGGTGGCACTGGAGCTCAAGTCCAGCCTGTACTTGAACGGTTGGGACTACCGCCACTGGGATGCCATGTTGGACCTGCTTGCTGACTCAATACCATATACTGTTATCCCTCTTCACCACTCTTCACCACTGCTTACCACTCTCCACCGCTCTCCATCCCTCTCCACTGACAGGTGGCACTGGAGCTGAAGTCCAGCCTGTACTTGAAGGGCTGGGACTACCGCCACTGGGACGCCATGCTGGACTTGCTTGCTGACGCGACAGTTGCTGAGCTGGCAGGCTGCCCATTCCACGGGCCAGGGCCGGCACAGCTGCCGGCTGTAGCGGACAGCTGGGCGGCGGTTTTTGGCAGCGGGGGGCATGAGCTGGTGGAGGTGTGGGCGGAAGGGAAGCACATTGATGTGTTGAAGATGCTGCTGGTGGTGCAGTCTAAGGTGAGATGAGGTGCATTGCGGTGAAGTGCAGTGAGATGCGGTGAGGTGCGGGGAACATGAGCTGGTGGTGTGGGTGGAGGAGAAGCACCTGGATTTGCTGAAGCTGCTGTTGGTGCTGCATTTTTAAGGTGAGATGAGGTGCAGTGCGGTAAAGTGTGGTGTGATGCAGTGAGGTGCGGGGGGCTTGAGCTGGTGGAGGTGTGGGCGGAGGGTAAGCTCATGGGTGTGCTGAAGATGTGGCTGGTCGTGCATTCAAGGGTGAGATGTGGTGCAATGCGGTAAAAAAACAATAAAATTTATCATGGTAATGTTGTTGACGTGGGCCTATTAGCTCAGCTGGTTAGAGCGTCGTGCTAATAACGCGAAGGTCACAGGTTCGAGACCTGTATGGGCCACTTTTGACCCTTCCAACTTTCTCTGGCGATTTGCTTGGTTTGCTCTTCGATGCCATGGACTGGTTCGTGTCGCGTAAATTAAGACCAATGGAAATTTACAGCATGAAAGCCAATGGAAATTTACAGCATGAAAGCCAATGGAAATTTACAGCATGAAAGCCAATGGAAATTTACAGCATGAAAGCCAATGGAAATTTACAGCATGAAAGCCAATGGAAATTTACAGCATGAAAGCCAATGGAAATTTACAGCATGAAAGCCAATGGAAATTTACAGCATGAAAGCCAATGGAAATTTACAGCATGAAAGCCAATGGAAATTTACAGCATGAAAGCCAATGGAAATTTACAGCATGAAAGCCAATGGAAATTTACAGCATGAAAGCCAATGGAAATTTACAGCATGAAAGCCAATGGAAATTTACAGCATGAAAGCCAATGGAAATTTACAGCATGAAAGCCAATGGAAATTTACAGCATGAAAGCCAATGGAAATTTACAGCATGAAAGCCAATGGAAATTTACAGCATGAAAGCCAATGGAAATTTACAGCATGAAAGCCAATGGAAATTTACAGCATGAAAGCCAATGGAAATTTACAGCATGAAAGCCAATGGAAATTTACAGCATGAAAGCCAATGGAAATTTACAGCATGAAAGCCAATGGAAATTTACAGCATGAAAGCCAATGGAAATTTACAGCATGAAAGCCAATGGAAATTTACAGCATGAAAGCCAATGGAAATTTACAGCATGAAAGCCAATGGAAATTTACAGCATGAAAGCCAATGGAAATTTACAGCATGAAAGCCAATGGAAATTTACAGCATGAAAGCCAATGGAAATTTACAGCATGAAAGCCAATGGAAATTTACAGCATGAAAGCCAATGGAAATTTACAGCATGAAAGCCAATGGAAATTTACAGCATGAAAGCCAATGGAAATTTACAGCATGAAAGCCAATGGAAATTTACAGCATGAAAGCCAATGGAAATTTACAGCATGAAAGCCAATGGAAATTTACAGCATGAAAGCCAATGGAAATTTACAGCATGAAAGCCAATGGAAGCACCATGTCTATTTGGCAATCCTTGCATGCACTTTTCGAGTTAGCAGAAGGTTCAAACGAGATTACCTCTCCTCTCTCACCTCCTGCTCCCTCCCACCCGGTGCATGCGCAGAGGTTTAAGTTTGAGCCGGGCAAAGCAGCAGCAGTGAATCCATTTCTTCTGGCCCCCTTCCCCCTCACCACACCCCCAACCCCTCCACACAGAGGTTCAAGTTTGAGTTGGAGAAAGCAGCGGCAGTGAGTCCGGGCACCCAGAAGCAAGTCAACGTGGTCAAGGCTGTCATGAGGTTCCATCTGTCTCACACCCCTTTCACCCTCCCCTCCTTTCACCCTCCCCTCCTTTCACCCTCCCCTCCTTTCACCCTCCCCTCCTTTCACCCTCCCCTCCTTTCACCCTCCCCTCCTTTCACCCTCCCCTCCTTTCACCCTCCCCTCCTTTCACCCTCCCCTCCTTTCACCCTCCCCTCCTTTCACCCTCCCCTCCTTTCACCCTCCCCTCCTTTCACCCTCCCCTCCTTTCACCCTCGCCTCCTTTCCCTCGTGCAAAGAGGTTAAAATTTCTGTCTGGTGCCCCTTCCTCCCTCTCGTCCCCTCTCCCCATGCACAGAGGTTCAAGTGTGAGCTGGAGAAGGCGGCAATAGTGAGTCCGGGCAGGCTGGATATCACAGAGGCCTCCTTCAACGTGGTCAAGGCAGTCATGAGGTTCCATCTGTCTGGCACCCCTTTCACCCTCCCCTCCTTTCACCCTCCCCTCCTTTCACCCTCCCCTCCTTTCACCCTCCCCTCCTTTCACCCTCCCCTCCTTTCACCCTCCCCTCCTTTCACCCTCCCCTCCTTTCACCCTCCCCTCCTTTCACCCTCCCCTCCTTTCACCCTCCCCTCCTTTCACCCTCCCCTCCTTTCACCCTCCCCTCCTTTCACCCTCCCCTCCTTTCACCCTCCCCTCCTTTCACCCTCCCCTCCTTTCACCCTCGCCTCCTTTCCCCCGTGCAAAGAGGTTAAAATTTCTGTCTGGTGCCCCTTCCTCCCTCTCGTCCCCTCTCCCCATGCACAGAGGTTCAAGTGTGAGCTGGAGAAGGCGGCAATAGTGAGTCCGGGCAGGCTGGATATCACAGAGGCCTCCTTCAACGTGGTCAAGGCAGTCATGAGGTTCCATCTGTCTGGCACCCCTTTCACCCTCCCCTCCTTTCACCCTCCCCTCCTTTCACCCTCCCCTCCTTCCCCCCTGTGCACAGAGGTTCAAGTTTGAGTTGGAGAAGGCAGCAGCAGTGAGCCCGGGCAGGCTGGAGATCACAGACGCCTCGTTCAACGTGGTCAAGGCGGTCATGGAGTTTCTCTACACTGGCCACGTCAGCAACGAATTTATGGGACACAGAGGCGTTGACCTCCTGCTGGCTGCTCACAAGGTGAGGTGAATGAGAGGGTGGTCAACAAGGGGTAAGTCAACGTGGTCAAGGCGGTCATGGAGTTCCTGTGCACTGGCCACGTCAGCAACGATTTTATGGGACACAGAGGGGTTGACCTCCTGCTGGCGGCTCATAAGGTGGGTTGGGTGAGGGGGGCAAGTCAACGTGGTCAAGGCGGTCATGGAGTTTATGTACACTGGCCACTTCAGCCGGAAATTCATGGGGCATGGAGGCGTTGTCAAGGCGTTGTCTGCCTGCGCACAAGGTAAGTTGGGTGACGGGGCAGTCAACGTGGTCAAGGCTGTCAAGGGGTTTCTGTGCTCTGGCCATGTCAACAGGGACAGAGTTGGATGACTTGCTGCTGGCTGCGCACAAGGTGATGGGTTGGTCCGTCAAAGTGGCCAATGCAGTCATGGAATCTCTCTGGTGAACTCCTACAGGATAGGAATTCGCGTGTAGTTAGTCGATTTTTGAGTCGACTCAAAAATGCAGTCATGGAATCTCTCTGGTGAACTCCTACAGGATAGGAATTCGCGTGTAGTTAGTCGATTTTTGAGTCGACTCAAAAATGCAGTCATGGAATCTCTCTGGTGAACTCCTACAGGATAGGAATTTCACCTTTCTCCCACTCCAACCCCTTTCTCCCTAGTCCCCCAGCCCAACCCTGTGTAACACTTTGCCTAATGTCTTGTCCCTGTGTTTTATTTCTGCTATGTGACGTCTTGCAGTACGAGGTGTTTGCGCTGCAAAAGCTGTGTGAGGAGCAGCTCGAGCCCACACCAGGTAAATGGGATTCGTCAATTCTGTGGGTGGTGATGATGAGGAGTGGGAGAAGGAGTGGGTTGACGAGTGACGGATGATGAAGTTGATGAGGATGCTTGCACTTGTTTTTATTATCTTTTTCTTTTCTGGTCCTCCAAAACACTGATCTGTTGACGCTGTTTGATTGTTCCATTTTCCCAATGTGCCACCTGGCAGATAGTTGGATCAAGATGCTGACCGCAGCGCTGGAATGTAACGCGGATGCGTTGGTGCTGAAAGTGGCGAGGTCGATCCATGCAGTCATGAACTCGCGCCATGCCACACGACTCTTTGTCAAGCAGCCGTTTTCCGTCTCCATTCATCCCGAGGGCGGCCCGGCGCAGCTTCCTTTCATCGATGATTCGGGCGTGGAGGAGGAGGTAGAGGCGACGACACTCTAAATCCTTTCATTCTTGTGGTAGGGAATGCTCGTGTAAATAATCGTACAGCTGTTAGCACATTTTTGATCGCACAACTTCTATGGAGTCAATGTGGTAGAAGGAAGAGTATGCTAGAAATAGGAGGAATTGTGGTTTTCCTAGTAATTCTCTGAATTAATGGTTGCTACCCATGCTAGAAGCTATTATTTCTCGCATGTTATGTACATTACTTGGATGTGGTGACAAGATATGCTCTACGGCGAATAAACACACAGAATTTTGACTGGCTTTTGGAATCTTGATGAGTCACTTGAGTGGAGGATTCACTGCGACGTCACAGCACCAATCACGTCCGAGGCGCGTGTCTGTACGGGCAGGCAGACCCATTGCACGGCTGGCTGGAGATCCCACCGTCCCCCAAACAGAATGATGCCACGCCACACTGCACTTCACCGTCAAACACCGAACTCAACACTGCTTCGTTCTTTCATCGTTTGTGCTTCCGGAATGTTCTCGGCCCGGCAAATCCACTTACGAGCGACTGATTTTACACCTCCATCCAATCAGAAGCCAAATCTTCACGTCAAATTCTGTTTTTCCGGCTTCGCGCAACCCCAAAATGTTTCCTGCCTTCCCATCCCATCCCATCTTCACAACCGCAAACCGTTCCCACATCCCTCCCAGCCGAGCTCGTGTGTGGATATAAAGCCTTGCCTGCTTCCTGGTGGAAGATTGTTATTGACGAAACCCTAGCGCCTATTATAAGCTTTTTACCGCCTCACCACCACCACCATCCCTCGTTCAAGAACTGTGACGCGTTCGTTGTGCTCGTTCGTTGTGCTCGTTCGTTGTGCTCGTTCGTTGTGCTCGTTTCGTTCCGCTCATTTCCTCGACGTGTTGCGTGGCGCGGCGACCTTCCAGCCGTTATGGCGATTATGGCGGTTGTTCTTCTCGTGGGGTTCTATGCAACTGTTACTACGACTGTCGCCGTCGTTGGTTAGCCTGAATAAATCACAAGGCAGCATGGCCAGCGCACTTCGTCCTGCTAATCATCGCCTGCTGCCGTGATATACGGAGGATGTCTTCTGTTCCCATGGTGGTTCTTAATCTATGGCTGCCGAAGAATTACGCTGCTTCGCTCGTGGTTTCCTTATCTTCCCAGTTTTGCTCTCTGTTCCGCGTGAACGGAGACGGTACTTAGGTCTTGAGTGCTTTCAAGATCATGTGCTAAACCCGTCTCATGTCTAGGAGCTTCTTTTTGGTGTTTTTTTATCTGGGAGCTACAATGTTGTAAGTTATAAAAGATTAGTGGCTCTAAGTTTCTGAGAGTTTCCCTTGTGTTGTTTCCCTGAGTAAACTAGAAGTGTGGTGGTCTGTAATTTTGATTTGAAAAAAAAAAAGGATACGGGGAACTGATTTCTCTTAACCATAAACCATTGTCCGGTGTTTCTAATTTTGGCAAACCTCACATGCTTCCAGAATAAATGTTTGTTCTGGTGTGGGCCTTCACATTGTTGCTCCATACCTCTCCTGCTGCCTCCTGCAACGAGGTGGGATGGGCAGCATGACAACGTTTCGCTGTCTGCTCAGGAAGCCTTCTTGCATTGATGAAGGCCCTGAAGCTCCATGGCATCTGGCAGGCTGCCTTGGAAAGCAAATGAGATGAAGCAAAGTTGCAATTTCCCAAAGGTGGTTCTGCTTCTCTCCTCCTTTCCCCTGAAGCTGCAGCGCTTGCTGTTGTTGCTCCTGCTGCAATCGCTGCTGCCATCCTTATTGCTGGCTCGGCACTTCAGCTCAGTACTGGTTAAATAGTTACTGGTAACCACTCCTCTCTCATCCCCACCAAAAAAACAAATATGCCCCAACACTAGCCTTCCTTCCCACTTAAATTATCTGCTGATGCGCCTCTTGTGCCCCTGGCTGTGTCCCCGGCTGCTGCTGCTACAGCTGCTGTAGTAGCAGGTGCTGTGGCGGGCGAGGCAGCAGGCAAGAGAACTTCAAGACGGGTGTCAGCAGAGGGAGGCTCGGGTGGGGGCGAGCCGTCCCTGAGTGGCTCGAAGCCCAGCAATGGTGATACCCTGTGGGTGGTGAAAGCGGGGAGGAAGGATGAGAATCAACAGAACTTCAAGACGGGTGTCAACAGGGGGAGGCTCGGGTGGTGATGAGCTGTCCCTGAGTGGCTCGAAGCCCAGCCATGGGGATACCCCTGTGTGGGGGGTCGAAGGTGGGGGGAAAATGAGGAGGATAGGGGTTGATATGCATGTGAGCATATGTTATACATATGTTCTATGTGAGCAGATGTTACACATGTGTTATACACAGGGGCACTGGTCTAGCTTTGGTGATACAGGCACGGCCTGTTCAGACAGGGGATTAAGAAACAACGAGAAGACAAAACAAAGGAAAGGTGAACAAGGGTCACCAAAAAGCACACTTGGAAAAACAAAGGTATGGGCACTCGTTTTGACACCGACGGGGTTGCTGGCTTGAAGCGACTCACTCGACTCAAAGCCACAGCGAGGGGGTGAAAAGAATATCCAGAAAACTATGGCTGCAACGAGGGTTCCTGCAGGGAGAAAGAGAGAGAGAGGGGCAAGGAATATTATAGAAGTCGGCGAGCCTGAAAGCAGGAGGAGATGGACGAGACTCCACTGAGCAATGTGTGCCATGCAGCCCAGCCTGTATGCGACCTTCACATCCCCTCATGGCCTCATGCCCGCATCACCTAGTGCAACACCACCAAGGATGCTTCAAGGCGTGATGCGCACCCAGCTGTATACACAAGCCACACTCGCACCCACCCACCCACCCACCCACCCACCCACCCACCCACCCACCCACCCACCCACCCACCCACCCACCCACCCACCCACCCACCCACCCACCCACCCACCCACCCACCCACCCACCCACCCACCCACCCACCCACCCACCCACCCACCCACCCACCCACCCACCCACCCACGCCGCCACCCACGCACCCCACTGCCCACCCACCTCGACCCTCCCTCGTTAAGTGACAGTCTCACCTCACAGCGCCAAAAAACAATTCTTCAGGTGTGTTGCGTTGCTGTACGTGCGCGTGCGCCCAGCTGCAGACACAAGCCACAATCACATCACACCACACCACTCATCCACGCCGCCACCTATGCACGCCCCTCCATAGTTGACTAGGACCTGCTCACCTAGAGCCACGCCACGCCAGCAATAATGTCTCCCGGCGCGTTGCTGCATGTGCACTCAGCAAAGACAGCCACACTTGTACCACCCACACACACCACCCAACCAAGCTACCCAACCAAACCCACCCCTTCCCCTCTCTAAGTGACTGAGCGACCGCCTCACCTAGAGCAACCCCAGCAAGGATGTCTCCAGGTGCGTTGCTGTACGTGTCCAGGTCAGCAAGCCCAGCACCGGCCGCGAGGGCCAATGGCCACGCGACAGCTGGCACGTGCCAGAGGTGGCTTGCATGGAGGGAGTACAGTAGGCGGGCGGCAGTAAAGTTGTTGTGTGGGGAGGGTGTAGCGATAACCATAAGATGGTGATGGGAGGGTGTTGCGTTGGCATTTGGGTGCTCTGCGGGCTGGTGTGGTTGATGGGGTTTATGGAGTGGTTGAGTGCACTCCTGGTGCGGTTGGGTGCGGTGCTGCGGTGAGTGATCGGGACGATGGGAGTGGCGAGGGGAGGGGCGGTGGCTTGGTGAGTCGGGGGGTGAGAGCCGCTGGGGAAATGATTGTTGGATGGTCCGGGAGAGGAAGAGGAGGAGGAAGACTGCTGCTGAGAAGCTGACTGGTACGCAGGGAGGAGAGGAAGGGAGGGTGGGGGGAGGAAAAGATGGGGGGGAAAAGATGGGGGGGAAAAGATGGGGGGGAAAAGATGGGGGGGAAAGATGGGGGGGGAAAAGATGGGGGGGAATCGGGGAGGAGTTCTCTCAGAGGATGGAATTGGGGAGAGGACTGAGTGGGGTTGAGGAGCGGGAGTGAGGTTGGAAGAATATTGTAACAGAGAGGGTGTCCCAGCCCAGCACAGGCTAGCGGGGGAGAAATGCTATTTGAAGCGATTTAAAAAATTAAATCCCGGACGGAATGCTCACCTGCTGCGTGGGCCGAGGGGAAGCTCTTGCGGAAATAGTAGAGGTCGGCGGGTGGAGGCACACAGGTGACACCCGCTGACGGGGAGACCACCTGGAAAGACCGTGTTGAGAAAGGGAGGGGGGAGGGAGAAGTAGAGGAGGTGGTGACAGGAGTGCTGCAGTGCAGGGACTGATGTTGGAAGTATAGGGGTGTTTAGGTAGTTCACGAATATATTTCACATCAGGAAATGACAATAGAGCATGAAAATGGCACCACAAGGGGGGTAGAACCCGCACCGGTTGGGTGCCTTGCAAGCAGGCTGCGAGGAAGTTGGGGCGGGGCCGGCCAATGGCACACTGGAGGAGAGTGGCGGCTAGCCAGGTGATTTGCACTGCTGAGAGCAGCCCTGTGAGTCAATGCGGGGCATAATGGTGGTAGAGAAGGTGATGGATGGTGAGGGAATGTCACGGATGGTGAGGGATGGTGAGGGAAGGAAATAAGGCGAGGGATCGGGAGAAAGTAAGAGAAGCGGGGTCACTGCGGGAAGGAGAATGCAATGATGGAACCGCTAGTGGTGCTGCTTGTACGGAGTATGGACTTGTGCGACTTGTGATTATAGACTTGTGAATCTATTGATTCTGCTTGTACCGAGTATGGACTTGAGCAGCTCGAGCAGGTTCTTTTGAGGGAGCAGCACCAGCAGGAACGCAATGAGGGGAGCCAACACTGAAGCAGTCTGCAGCAATCAGGTCCGGGGAAGATGAGGGAAGTTGGGAAGGGCGAAGAGGGGACAGTGAAGGCTTTCACGGAGGAGGAGCAGGACGGAGCGGGTACAAAAGGAGGGGAGCCAACAGCAAAGTAGCCTGCATAGGGAAGAAGAAAAAGAGAGAGGGAAAAAGGAGAGAAGAAAAAGGTAACGAGAGAAAACGAAAAAGGAGAAAAAGGAGAGAGGGCGATGGTGATTGGACGTACCGTGAAAAAGGTTGCCCCTGCAGTGTCAATCACGGGATAACGCGGATTGTGAAGGGTTTCGGGCGGAATGAAGCGCTGATAGGGAGGTAAGTAGAGAGAGAAAACGACGTTGACTGGGAGCAAGGCGAGCAACAGCAACCAATCCGTTTTGCTCGCGACGATTGCTCGCCACAATCCTCGCGCATGATGGTGCTGCGACGACCATGGGCTCTGCGACGAGGATTGCGACAACAGGTGCGACATTGAGCTGTCGCACCTGTGTGGCGGTGCTCTTGGGGAGGCGAGAGGCGCAGAGTGGGGGGAAGGGGAGGAGGAGGAAGGGAGCGCGGGAGAGGAGAGAATGGAGGAAGAAGGAGGTTTGGGAGGAAAAAAAGACGCTGGGAAGGCAGGGAAGGGTGGTGGTGGTGCGGGAGGGTTGGGAGCAGGTCGAGAGAGGGGAGAGAGGCAGGAGGGGGAAGGAGAGGAGGAGGAGGAGGAGGGAGGAGTAGAGGAGGGGGAGGAGGATGATGCAGCAACAGTGAGTGAAGCGGAGGAGCATGAGGAGGAGGAGGGGCTGAAGGGCCCGTCTGCTTCACGCTGCTTGTGGCGGTCGAGGCGAGTGCGGCGTGTGTGGAGGAGGGAGGTGATGGGCGCTCGCACATTCGCCACCCTGGCTTACCTTGCTGCCTCCCTCAGGTGTGTGATCCCCAGTTGGACTACCTGCTTCTCTCAGGGGTGTTCCCCCTGCATGAGCATCTTCCCCCAGGTATGCTTCCCGTGCACTAGCTTTGAGGCACCTCAAGAGGAGGAGGAGGAGGGGTTGAAGGGCCCGTCTGCGTTGCGCTGCTTGTGGCGGTCGAGGCGAGTGCGGCGCGTGTGGAGGAGGGAGGTGATGGGCGCTCACACCCTCGCCACCCTCGCTTACCTCGCTGCAACTGTCAAGTGTGTTTCCCCGCTGGTCTTTGATTAGTAACAAAAAGGCTGCCGTCTCTACTAGGTGTGCCCCTTACCGCGCAGCGCAGCCCCCTTAGGTGTTGATAGCATAGCATGTTTGAAGATTCCTAGAGTCGCCTCTTTTCTTACTTTTCGCTCTTTCTCCTTCCTGGCTTTCCTGTCACAGAGAGTGCTGAGCTATTTTCGAGGGGCCTCAAAAGTCGTCTCAAAAGTCTTGAGGCGCCTCAAAAGTCCTTCCTGGCTTACCTGTCGCAGAGAGAGCTGAGCTATTTTCAAGCTTCCAAGGTTCATACGGAAAGGACGGTAAAGGGAGGGTGGGGGACGAGGGGGCATATGGACCTTGTCCCCTTGAGTGTTCTCGCTTGTTCCAATCACCTCTCACGCCTGTCCCATTTCTTGTCCCATCTCTCCTTCCTACCATACCCGCCACAGAGAACGATGCAATGCCCTTGACGCCTCCGAGCTTCACACGGGGAAGGAGGGAAGAGGACGAGGAGGATGAGCACACGTTCACACTTGTCCCCTTCATTACTGACGTCTTTCCCTTTTTTTCCTTCCTACCATACCCGCCACAGAGAACGATGCAATGCCCTTGACGCCTCCAAGCTTCTCACAGTTATGGAGAGAGGAGAGGGGAGAGGTGGGGACGAGGAGGTATTAGATGATGGGAGCGATGAAAGTGAGGAGGAGGAAAAGAGAGGAGAGGAAGAGGTGGAAGAGGGGAGTGAAGGGAGTGAGGAGGAGAAGGGGGAAAGTGAGGATGAGGAGGAAGAGGAGGTGGAGAAAGGGGGTTCAGCCAAAGGTGGTAGTGGTGGTAGGAAGAAGCAGGGGAAGAGGAAAATTGGGGGGGGGTGGGATGAAGGCAAGAGAGAGTAGGAGAAAGCAGGGGGGCAGAGGCAAGAGAAACCCTGAGATTTCTGAAAACGAGGAGGAGGATGAGAAGGATGAGGATATGGAAGGGGAGGAGGAGGAAGAGGAGGAAGAGGAGGAGGAGGAAGAGGAGGAGGAGGAAGAGGAGGAGGAGGAAGAGGAGGAGGAGGAAGAGGAGGAAGAGGAGGAGGAGGAAGAGGAGGGCTCAGGGAAGTTGGGGGAGCAAGGAGAAGAAGAGGAGGAAGACCAGGGTTTCACGACGGTTGGAGGCAGAAAGCTGGAGCGACAGGCAGTGGTGGTGAGGCAAAGGCAAAAGGGAAGGCAAAAGGGAAGGCAGACGGGAAGGCAGACGGGAAGGCAAAAGGGAAGGCAAAAGGGAAGGCAAAAGGGAAGGGGAAGGAGCCTGGCCGCCAGGCTACTTCTAGCAGCCCAAACCCTTTTTCTGTTGCTGTCGACGCCGCCATTGCTGCTGCTATGCGAGCTAAGGGATATCCATGTAATGACCCTCCATCCCTCTGTGCTTCGTGTGGGGAGGCAGTTGGGGCAGGGGGAAGGGAGGCTGGAGCAGGGGAGATGGTGCGGTGTGCGGGGGTGCAGTGGGGCAAGGCGTTTCACCCCGTGTGTGCGGGGCTGAGGCGCAAGGCTGCTAAAGCTGCTTGGTTTTGCACGGATTGCCGCCAGGGGTGGCGGCGGAGGGGGGGGAATGACATGGGGGAAAAGGTTGGGAAGGATGGAAAGGGTGGGAAGGTGAGGAAGGGTGGGAAGGTGGGGAAGGGTGGGAAGGATGAAAGGGGCGGAGGTGATGGAGAGGGTGGGGGACGAACGGGTAGGAAGCGTGGGCAAGGGGAGGATGTGGAGGAGGAGGAAGAAGAGGAGGGAGAGGAGGAGGAGGGCGTTAAGGAGCGGATTCGTAGTGGGGAAGAAGAGGGATATGGGGGGGAGGACGAGGAGGAAGGAGAGGAGGGTGAAGAGGGAGAGGAGGACGAGGAGGAAGAGGAGGAAAGTGAGGAGGAAAGGAAAGTCCGTGGGAAGGGCAGCAAGGGGAGGGTGATTAGTAAAGGAAAAGGCAGAGGCAGGTCTGCTATTGATACCATAACTGGAAAATCGCGGAAGAAAGGGGAGGTGAGTGAGGAGGAAGAGGCGGAAGAGAAGGAAGAGGAGGAAGATGATGAGGAGGGAGAGGATGAGGACGAAGAAGAGGAGAGTGAAGAGGATAGTGAGGAGGAAGGGAAAGTGCGTGGGAGGAGCAGCAACAAAAGGATGGCTTCTAAAGTGAAAGGAGGAGTTGGTGGTGCTGCTAGTAATGCCCGTGCTAAGAAACCGCGCTGGGAAAAAGAGAAGGACAGGGAGGAAGAAAGAAGGGAAGAAGAAGAGGAAGAGGGGAGCGAGGAGGAAGAGGAAGAGAGCGAGGAGGAGAGTGAGGAGGATAGCAGGGAGTGGAGGGGAATTCGTGGGAGAAAAAGCAAGGGAAAGCTGCTCTCCAAAGGGAAGGGCCGGAGTGGTGGTGCTGTTGGTGCAACAAGGGCTGGGCGATCGCGGAAGAGAAAAGGTGCAGAGATGGAAGAGGAGGAGGAGGAGGAGGAGGAGGATGAGGAGGAGGAGGAGGATGAGGAGGAGGAGGATGAGAGTGATAGGGATAGTGAGGACGAATGGAAGGTGGAAGGATGGGTTAACAATGGAAAGTTAGAGATTCGTATCGGGAGTAGCAACAAGGGAAGGAAGAAAGCACAGATGAAGAGGAAGAAGGATTGTGAGGAGGAGGAAGCGGATGAGGAAGAGGAGGAGGAAGAAGGGAGTGAGGAGGAGGAGGAGGAGGAGGAGGAGGAGGAGGAGGAGGAGGAGGAGGAGGAGGAGGAGGAAGAGAAGAGTGAGGAGGGAGAAAAGAGTGAGGAGGAAGAGAGTTCAGCAGGTGGTGGTACCGTTTCGTTGAGAGGGACGAGGATGGAGGGTCGGGGAGGGAAAAACGTTGGGGGACAGGGAGGCGGTAAGGTGCAAGGGCAGAGGTTGGTGGGAAAAGGGGCAGGGAAAGGCGTGAGGAAGGGAAACGGGAATGGGAATGCTAAAGGGAAAGGAGACGTGAAAAGGAAAGGGAGTGAGAAGATGAGAGGTCGAGCGGAAGCGATTAAACTTGATTCCAGTGAGGAAAGTGGTAGCAGTGAGGAAAGTGGTAGCAGTGAGGAAAGTGGTAGTAGTGAGAGCGAGAAGGAGAGTAGGAGCGAGAGTGAGAGTGAGAGTGAGAGTGAGAGTGAGAGTGAGAGTGAGAGTGAGAGTGAGAGTGAGAGTGAGAGTGAGAGTGAGAGCGAGAGTGAGAGGGACAGTGAAAGTGGAAGGGGTGGAAACGGTCGTGCTGAAAGGAAGGGGGTGACTCGCAGGTCGGTGTCAAGCCAAGAAAAGCCGACCAAAGGGAAGGTGAGCCAAGAAACGCCGACCCAAGTGAAGCGGCCTCAGGAGACAAAGACTCCTGAACAAGAAGAGACAAAGACTCCTGAACAGCCAGCTCTTGTGGTGGTCGGTGCGAGAAGGGTGACTCGCGGCATGGCTGAAAACAGCAGGGAGGGGAGGAGAGAGAAAGAGGAGGAGGATGAGGAGGATGAAGTGGAAGAGGAGGAAGATGAGGACAAGGAGGAAAGGGGTGAAGAAGAAGAGGAGGGGGAGAAGAGCAGTGGGGAGGAGGAAGATGCAGGCAACAGTGGTGGGAAGAAGGTGGGTGGTGGGAAGAAGGTGGGTGGTGGGAAAAAGGTGGGTGGTGGGAAAAAGGTGGGTGGTGGGAAAAAGGTAGGTGATGGTCGTGGGACTGGGACGGTGAAGGCGGGTGGAATTTTGAGACGTCTCAAAGATGGACGTGGGAGTGGGAAGGTGAGGGCGGGTACTGACAAACACTTTGTGGTTGAGTCGTCACTCCAGTCACGTCAGGGAACGCAGCAGCAGCAGCAGCAGCAGCAAAGAGGGAAGGGAAAAGCGGAAAGGGGAGGAGTGGAAGAGGGACAGGAGAAGGCAGGAGGGAAAGAGAAGGAGAAGGCAGGAGGGAAAGAGAAGGAGAAAGCAGGAGGGAAAGAGAAGGAGAAGGCAGGAGGGAAAGAGAAGGAGAAGGCAGGAGGGAAAGAGAAAGAGAAGGCAGGAGCGAAAGAGGAGGAGGAGGCAGGGAGGTATGGGAAGGCTTACTCCCGAACGAGAAGGAGAGAGACCGTTTAACAGGCAGTGTGGTCAATGGTTGTGGTCAATGGTTGTGGCAGCTTATGAGAAAATGAGCTCATTAGTTCAGCAGTTGGTGGGTCAGTGGAGGCATAGGCATCTGAGACATCCTTACCAGCTTGGAGGCGGGAAGAGAGCGAGGTAATACGAGATGAGGGTTAGGGGTTGGGGCTAGTGAGGTGGGCCTGGGTGGTAAGTGGTTGGGGCGTGGAAGAGCAAGGGTTGCGGTAGGGTGTGAGTGACTAGGGTGCAATTGAGACGCCTCAATAAGTGAGGTGGCGTGTTAAGGGGTAGGGTGATAAGGGGTTGGAGTGTGGAAGAGAAGGGTGTGGGACTAGTTTGCAAGTGAAACAGGTTAGATGAGGGGTTCGCATGTGACTAGAAAGGATTGTTGATTCGGGAATGATGAGATGAGAAGCACTAAATGAGAGCATGACTGAAGGTTCCGCTCTTGATCATTCTTGAAAGTGACACAAATACGGTACTACTGTATGTTCACTTGCATTTCCCATGTAAGCACGCACGCACGCACGCACCTACGGTAGTTGTGCTACTGTAGCTGCTCGGGCAAGACATGGCATAGGTTGGCTTGATTGACCCATACTTTGGATCCCAGTGTTGTTGCCTCCAACAGGCAGTACCCAGTTAACGCAGCACGATTGGTACAGAAAAACAAACAAGCAGTTGATAACACGCTTGAGTCACCGCCGCACCGGTAAGTTGTTGATTATATGCAAACTGCTTCACTCGTTGGTCAATTCGATTGTGTTAGCTGTACAAAGCAGGCAGCTACTTATGGTACCTACCAAAGTACTAAGCGAAACCCAGCTGGCACATCCTAAGACATTTCAAATCCAACCCTGCTTACTACAAACACAGACCCTCTACTTGTTTTCGTGATGAGACCTCCACTTGGACCGCGACCTATTACGTCGGTTCCAACCTCCTGCACAACCCCTCTTCTGATCATCATCGTCATCATCCTCTATATACTGCCTCCCTTTTTACCATACCATAGAACCTTTCTGGCTCTTCGAATTGCTGCGCTTGCCAGCTCTCCAAGTCGCCTACTAAGCCCTGACAGCAAGCCAGACGCCCCTGCTGCACAGCAAGGTGACTTTTGAGTCGACTCAAAAGTCACCTTATTTGCCAGCTCTCCAAGTCGCCTACTAAGCCCTGACAGCAAGCCAGTCCCTCCTGCTGCACAGCCTAGCCGCACTCCACGCTGACTCTTCCTCCCGCTACTATCAAGGCTCGCTTCATCACGTGTCACCTCACCACTACCGTTAGTGGCACCATCTGCAAGCGTCTTTCGAGATTCCTCGTAGATGCACTCCTCTCCCTCCCCTGCTTTGTCATTGTCAGGGTGAAAGGGCAGGGCTTCATCATCGATTTTTTCAGCAGTCCTGCTTCCCCATTCCTTTTCAGGTCTCCTTACCCCCCCATCTCTTCCACGTGTTGCTCCTTTGACCTGCGCGGTCGAGTGTGTCCCCTTTTTCTCTGAAGATGCCAAGGACACATGTGAGAAGTTACCTTCCTCCTCTTCCCCCCCCTGCTGCTGCTGCTGCTGCTGCTGCTGCTGCTGTTGTGGCTGTGGCTGTTCCAATTGCTGCTGCTGCTGCTGCTTGCAGCGTCGTTCCTCAAAAGAGAGCATGAAGCATACTCTCGCTGCAGGAACAGCCGCTGTAGCAGGAAGAGTAATTACAGCAGGAGCAACAGCCGTAGCAGGAGCAATGGCTGTTGCAGGAGCAACGGCTGTTGCAGGAGCAACGGCTGTAGCAGGAGCAACGGCTGTTGCAGGAGCAACGGCTGTAGCAGGAGCACTGCAAGTGCTGCTTATAAGAACACCGCTTCTTGCCCTTCGAAGCTGGCCCGTATTCCTGCTGCTCCTAATGTCAGTAGCGGCAGCAGAGCCAGTACAATTGCTGATTGGAAAACCGCTTTTTGTCCTCCGGATTTGGGGTGAAGTTCGGGTGTTAGTGGTAGTGGTGATACGAGTAGTGGTGCTGCCGCTGTTGATGTTCCTGCAAGCGCTGCTGGTGCTGCAGCTCCTCAAGTGAATGCAGCGCCGGCTGCTCTGGAGGTGGGTGGGAATCCGGCTGTCACCACTGCCAGTGCTGCAGTGACCGTCCATGATTTCGCTGCCCATTCGCAGGCTGTTGTAAATGTTGCTGCAGGTAATGATGCTGCTGGTAATGCTGGTGTTGGCGCTGCTGCTGGTTCGCTTGCAGGTGCTGGTGCTGCTTTGCTGGTCACTGTAAGTTCCGCTAATGTTGCTGCTGACTCTGGTTCTTCTGGTGGTGGTGGTGGTGCTGCTGCTGCCAGGACCAGGGCTGGACCTTCTCACATGAACGGTGCTGCGGGTTCGGCGAAGGTGAATTGGAATGGCCGGGAGGAAATTGCTGCTCTCTGATTGCTCTGATTGCACCCGAGCCTGGTCAAGATCAGGGGTGCTTCTTGTCCTCGCTAAAGGATGTCTCTTTACAGGTACGAGTTTGGTGCCTTCACCACCAACCAGAGGAGCGAAAGAGCAATCGTCAATATCATAGCCACCCTTATGATGCACGGGGGCCCTGTTGCCGCCCACATCGTCGCCCACAACGCCACCCACATTGCCGCCCATATCGCCACCCACATTGCCGCTTGCATCACTTGCAGCAGCAGGATTGAGTGGGGGGGCAGCGCCAGCAACAGGATCACAATCACTTGCAGCAGCAGGACTGCAAGCACTATCAGAAGCAGCAGAAGAAGACAAGAGCGTCGGTGCGAGCAGCGACGGTGGTGCTGCCGCTGGTGCTGGTGCTGCTAGTGGTGGTGCTGTTGTTGTTGTTGGTGGTGGTGGTGGTGGTGGTGGTGGTGGTGCTGCTGCTGCTGCTGCTGCTGCTGTTGCTGCTGGACTCCTCATTCCGGAACTGAATAGTCTGGGACTGAAAGCCCTGGGACTGAACGCCCGTGGACTAGGCAGCCTGGGGAAGTTGAAGCAGTTTCGGGTGGCCGCGGAGCGAGGCGGGGCAGCAGTATCCGTTTCCCCCACAACCTCCGAGCAGACCCCCTTCCCCTCTTCTCCCGGGCGAACGCCATCATCCTCTCTTCCCCACGCGGACCCCCTAGCCCACTCACTCGGGTTCCAAGACTTTGCCTTCCGCCACACTCTCCCTTCTCCACCTCTCAATCCCTCCTCTTGCTGCTGCTCGCCGATCCTCATTCTTCCGCCATTGCTAGACGCAGCCGAACCCTTGAGATCCCCAGTCTCCGCAGTCCCCACTGTATCCAACAGGGCCTCCTTCCCTCCACTATCCTCACTCCCCCGCGTGTATCCCCTCGCCCACTCTCCAGGGTTCCATGACTTGGCCTTCCGCCATACCCTCCCTTCTCTCCCTTCTCTCCCTTCTCTCCCTTCTCTCCCTTCTCTCCCTTCTTTCTCCCCTTCAGTCCGTAAACCTCTGTGTTGCTTCTGCTCGCACCAAGTCCACTTCGCTCCCTCTTCCACCTTTCCTCTCCCCCTTCTCTTTCCACCAGACTCCAAGAAAAACTCTCTCCCTCTTTTCTTCTGATTTGACTGGCAACGCATTTCTTTCCCTTTTTTGCCCTTCCCTCCCTCCTCCTTCTCCCCTTCCTCCCTTTCGTTTCCTACCTCTTCCGCCTCTCCCTCCCCCAACGCCAGTTCTTCCCACAGGGCGTCAATGTCAACGGGGTCCAAATTGCAACATGCCACCGCCGGGATTCGAACCCGGAGCTTCCGCGTGAAACGGTACTTTGAGGCGGAGCTGGAACTGGCGGACGGGTGGTGAGGGGACGCCGCGGAATGGGGAGCGGGACAGGCGCTTCCGAAATGCGCCTGTGCGGAGGGGGGGTCGGGTACGACCTGGGGAGATGTCCGCTCGGATAGAACTGATGGGAGTGGTTGAACGGATTGAGAGGATGCGACTGGCTGAACAAAGTGGACGGGTGCGATTGGCTGGGCAGACGGACCAAAGGGTATAATAGCAGTAACTGCATCAGTCAAAGACTGGCAGGCGGTTGCGGCGGCAGCAGCAGCAGTAGTTGCCGAGGCGGCACCAACAGCAGCAGCAGCAGCAGCAGCAGTAGCCGTAGCCGTTCCAGCGGTGCTGTTAATAACGGGTTCTAAACAGTGACATGTGAACAAAATTGATTCGTTTGGTTCCGGAGGACTTGGCGAAGAGAGAGGCTGGGCGCAAGGCGGGCTGGTTACCACTGACTCGGGGCGGGAAGAAGAGCGGAGGAGCGAGGAAGCGGCGGGGCCTGCTTGCGGGGACGGTGTCGCGGGCGCGGCGGAATGCGGCAGCGAAAGCGCGGGCGGTTGAAGGGCTGCGGAGAATGGGGGCTGTGGGGATGTGGAAGGGTGCGTGGACGCGGGTGAGCGCAAAGCTTCCGCGTGGATTGCGGAGGGGCTGCAGACGCGGATGGGCAGCTCGAGTGCGCGCGGGGAAGGGGAGGGGAGCGATGATTGCGGAGAATCAGAGGTGAATTGGAGGGAAGCGGAGGGACATGACGATTGCGGGGAAACGGAAGGGTAAGTGGATGGGGATGAGGAAGTTGAGAGAGAGGGGGATTTCTCGTGCGACGGTGGCGCGGACGCGGACGGGGACGATGCGGCGGGGGAAAAAGAGGAGGCGGAAGGGGAAAGCGGGGAGGGGGAAGGCGAGGGGGAGAGGGAGGCAGATGGGGAAGGGGAGCAGCGCGAATGTATCACAGTCTGCGGCGGCGTCGCCTTTTCCAGTGAAGCCGGGGACGCTGCAGTGGCTTCCTCCCGCTCGGAGCGCTCGGCGCGCTCTTGAGTCGGCGTGAACACCTCCAGTGAAGCCGGGGACGCTGCAGTGGCGACATCGCGCTCGGCGCGCTCGACTCGCTCGACCGGGGATGCTGCCGCCATCGACGCCGTCATCTCCGCAGCCATTGCCTCCGTCGTCGCCGCCGCCATCGCCGCCGGCTCGCCCGTGCTTCCCGAGGCGCCTTTACGCTCCGACGCCGCGGGTTCGGTGCTTGTTGCCGCGCAGCGGCCGGTTTTGAGAAGGATAGCCGGGCGGCGCCGCCTTCGGGTCGTGGGGCAGCGGAAGAGCGAATTACCGGCAGCGGCGGCCGCGGACGGGCACCCGCCTACGGACGGTTCGCGCAGGCGCGTGCATTCGCTGCCGGCGGACCTGGGGTCTTCGCTGCTGCGCGATTCGGCCGCAGAGGGAAAACTTATGCGCGCTCCGCCCACAGTAACTGTAGCATCCACAACCAAAGCAGGAGCCACTCTGTGCGGGGCGTCAATTTTCGCCTTTACAGTGGCGTCATTTGTTTTCCGTGCAGGCCAACTCTGGAGTGGCGTGATATTCTTGAGAGCAGTATTCCGGGACGCATCGCAACGCGGCGAGATTCGGAATGATGCCGCGAAGCTGCAATGCGACGAGGAAGCGCGCGACGGTGCTGATGATGGTGATGATGTGGCGCCAGGTGAAAAGTGATCCTGGCCGTTGGATGCCATGATGATGAGAAGAATGTACGGCTGGAGGGGAGCGAGGAATGATTGAGAGTCACATTGTGGAGTAGCTCGCGACGAGGCAGCTTTTGATGCCCCCTGCGTTGGCAGGTTTACAAGCTGCTAGTAGAAGGACATCTCAACGGCTCGGCGGACCGGCGAACCCGACACGGTGGTTTTTGAGACGTCTCAAAAGTGGATTACAAGCTGCTAGTAGAAGGACATCTCAACGGCTCGGCGGACCGGCGAACCCGACACGGTGGTCTTTATCCGTGAATTCCGTCCTGTGTCTCGATTTTATACTAGAAAGCACACGCAGGACGCGAATCGTTATTTGAGGAGTCTAAGGCTGATCGAAGTTAGCGACATGCTGAGCGGACTTTTGGAGCGAACAAAGCTTGTGAAGCTAAGAATACAGATCGTAAAGCAAACAAGTGAAGAGGTTCCATTTGCCCTCGACAGAGCCACTATTGTTCTCTCCCAGGCGAGAGCGGACTGCGGACGCATGGGTCCGCACGACCTCTTCCAGATCGAGCCTCCGTTGCTTCGCCGGTGGACTTTGCCGACCGATGAATAGAAGGACTATGCGCGTCCAGGGACAATGATTTCTGCTCTCACGGTTGTCGATTCATGAAGGGCAAGGAGGGGCAGTTACAAATAACTCACTTAGGCTGCATACATGCTGTTGACCCGACGAGACAGGGATGCCAGAGGGTGTTGTGTGTGCGTGCGTGGTGCTGTGCTGTTCTGCGGACCTGTGGCGTGCTGCTGTGCTGTGCTGAACCATGGTGCGGTGCGGTGTGGTGCTGTGCTGTTGTGCTGTGCTGCGCTGTGGTGCTGCTATGCTGCGGTGTGAAAACGATTGCTAACGGACGGAATACACGAATGGATGGCAGGTGCAGCGGCAAGAAGAAGAATCGGCAATATCAAGTCAATGCCGAATTCACGGAAAATGTGGAATTTCCTGGCAGAAATGCGGTTCGGGTGTAGATTACTGCGGCTCGGATTATGAGAATTGGGCAGCGAGGTTCACGCTGTCCAATTGCATTTCTTGGTTTTGGCGCAAACGGTAACCGCGGCGTCAATAGATAGCACTTCCATCTCCCTCATTAAATGCCAAAAACGGATTTACTGTTTTCCGAACCATTCAGCAAACGCTCCCACCACCGACCTGTAACGCCTGTTGCAATAATGGGAACAAAATTCACCACAGGGGTCGTTTCACTAGTTAGTCAAGCATTCGCGTCAATACAATTTCGCTAAGACCTACCGCTTCACTTTCCATTAGTCTCCCAGAACTTACAATCTGATTGCACATCATCCACAAAACAACCACCAAGTGGTACCTGCTCGTGCAAGGAAGTGCATTTACACAGCCAACAGCTGTCAAACCTCAAGTCGACTATACAAGAAGAAACTGAACTACCTAGGGAAACAGACGAATCTCCTCCTTCTGGAAGGTCTTGCTCGCAAGCTCCTTTTGCTCATTCACATGCGTTGAAGCAAATCCGGTGGCAGTAGCGGCCGAAGGAGGCCGCCCGACATACTTAACATCCTCAAAGCTGCCCCGGTTGACACTTCGCAGCACCGTGGCGAAACGAGGTGCCACATAGGCGTATGCCCCCATGTTCATTGGCTCCTCCTGCGTCCACACCACCTCAGCCTCTGCAAGAACGTTTGGAGAACATGGAAAATAGGATGGAGGGCCACTTCAGTATTTATCCCCAAACACGTTGAGAGCACTCTTCCATGTTTGATGATTCCTCCTAGGTGACACCACCTCACATCACCACTCTGGAAGACAACATATAAGCAAATGCCCCTGCGCAGCCTGTTATAAGCAACCATATAGCACGAAACAAGATTCAGGATTGCATATCCTCTCTCGCTCAACCTCATCCTCTCGGCCACCTTCCCTCCCCCTCCCCCTCCCCCCCCCCCTGCTTCTTAAACCCATCCTCATGCGCCAACAAAAAAAAAGGAAACAAAGGTAAATAAATATAGCCGCAAACAAAATAGCACTCACTGCTGTAGCGCTGCATTTCGCGCTGCACAAGGTCGGGGCAACCTGCTCCACCCTCACTCAGGTCTTTTGAGTCGACTCAATACATACATACACAACAACCACAATGGAAACACCACTCACTGCTGTAGCGCTGCACCCACTGCTGTAGCGCTGCACTCACTGCTGTAGCGCTGCACTCACTGCTGTAGCGCTGCACTCACTGCTGTAGCGCTGCACTCACTGCTGTAGCGCTGCACTCACTGCTGTAGCGCTGCACTCACTGCTGTAGCGCTGCACTCACTGCTGTAGCGCTGCACTCACTGCTGTAGCGCTGCACTTCGCGCTGCACGAGGTCGAAGGGGAAGGGGCAGATCTGCTCCACCCTCACCAGCGCCACGTCATCCGCTCCCAGCCGCTCCCTCTCCTCCTCCAGCTCATAGTACACCTGCATTAAAACAACAGCATCAATGCGAGTGATTTTTGAGAATTTTCAAAAATCACCTGCATCGGAACAGTATCAATTGACTTAATGATACCCCTCAAAAACTCCATTCAACAACCAGGTCAATCGCACAGCTTCCAAACGCTCTCTCCTTCAGCTTCTGATAAAACGTTTTTTAGTTGCCTCAAAAGTCATCTGCGCTGCTCCAGTACAAAATATCAAGTCACCAAGGTGACCACCACCAGTGGAGCAGAATCAGAATTAGTACATATATTTGATGAAGAATATAAATGATATGAGAGGAAAATGTCCCGCATCTCTCGCACACCTTGCCAGAGAAGAAGACGACGCGGCGAATGCCCTCCTCGCGCTCCCCATGGTCGTGGGGGTCCATGATCAGCCGCTTGAACCGCGTGCCGCGCTTCTCAAACCCGGGCGTGCCCTGCCGGTCGTTCAACTCGTCCAGTGGCGACTTGCAGCGCGGGTGGTGCTTGCTGTGCTTCTCCACCCCTCCCTCCCTACTCCCATACCCTTCTCTACCCTTCAGAAAATAAAGTAAAGAAAAGAGAAGCCCACCTTGCCGGAGCAGAAGACAACGCGGCGAATGCCCTCCTCGCGCTCCCCATGGTCGTGGGGGTCCATGATCAGCCGCTTGAAGCGTGTGCCTCGCTTCTCAAACCCGGGAGTGCCCTGCCGGTCGTTCAACTCGTCCAGACGCGACTTGCAGCGCGGGTGGTGCTTGCTGTGCTTCTCCACCCCTCCCTCCCTACTCCCATACCCTTCTCTACCCTTCAGAAAATAAAGAGCAGAAAAGAAAAGAGAAACCCACCTTGCCGGAGCAGAAGACAACACGGCGAATGCCCTCCTCGCGCTCCCCATGGTCGTGGGGGTCCATGATCAGCCGCTTGAAGCGTGTGCCTCGCTTCTCAAACCCGGGAGTGCCCTGCCGGTCGTTCAACTCGTCCAGACGCGACTTGCAGCGCGGGTGGTGCTTGCTGTGCTTCTCCACCCCTCCCTCCCTACTCCCATACCCTTCTCTACCCTTCAGAAAATAAAGAGCAGAAAAGAAAAGAGAAACCCACCTTGCCAGAGCAGAAGACAACCCGGCGAATGCCCTCCTCGCGCTCCCCATGGTCGTGGGGGTCCATGATCAGCCGCTTGAAGCGCGTCCCCCGCTTCTCAAACCCGGGCGTGCCCTGCCGGTCGTTGAACTCGTCCAGACGCGACTTGCACCGCGGGTGGCGCAGCAGGCTCTTGGGCGACATCACGATGAGCGGCTTGCGGAAGTCCCTGTGGATCTGCCTCCTCAACACGTGGAAGTAGTTGGCTGGGGTCGTCGCATTCACCACCTGGGGGGATGGATAGGGAGATGGAGAGAGAACAAGAGAGGCTCTTGGGAGACATCACGACGAGCGGCTTGCGGAAGTCCCGGTGGATCTGCCTCCTCAACACGTGGAAGTAGTTGGCCGGGGTCGTGGCGCTCACCACCTGGGGAGGGAGGGCGGGAAGTTAAGTCGAGAGGGAGTGATACAGAAGAACTGTCTGCCTGCCTTGGTGCACGTGAAAGTGGTTGTCTGGTGTTGTCGCATTCACCACCTGGGGGGATGGATCGGGAGAAGGAGGAGAGAACAAGAGGGGATCTTGGGAGACATGACGATGAGCGGCTTGCGGAAGTCCCGATGGATCTGCCTCCTCAACACGTGGAAGTAGTTGGCTGGGGTGGTTGCGTTCACCACCTGGGGGGGGAATGGGAAGGGTGGGGAGCGAGAGGGGGAGGGACGCCTACCTGCCTGCCTGCCTATCTGCCGCCTCAACACGTGCAAGTAGTTGGCTGGGGTCGTTGCGTTCACCACCTGGGGGAATGGATGGTTATAGGGAGATGGCGAGGTTGCGCAATGTGGGGTACGGGGGGGTTACTTTTGAGTCGACTCAAAAGCCACCTCGAGACGGAGAGGGCGCGCCCAAGTGGAGTACAGGGGGGTTTACAAGAATGAAGTGATTTTTTAGGTATTGTCTGTCTGCCTTTGTGCCGCCGCGCAACACGTGGAAGGCCGGTGTGGACGAATAACACCACTTGGGGGCGGTTTACTGATGATTTATCAAGGGGGGGAGATTTAGGAAGAGGAAGGGTGCGGCGGTCTGGGCGGCCATCACCCGGGTTCTGCACACTGAGGAGCTTGATGAGGAGAATGAAAAGAGGAAGGTATTAACAAAGAGGAGCCTCTTTTCTTTTTTCCTCGTCAAGCTCCTCAGTGTGCAGAACCCGGGTGAGGGCCGCCCAGACTGCCACACCCTTCCTCTTTCTAAATCTCCCCCCCTTTATATTTTTTCCGTACAAGCTTATTCTAGTGAGCAAGCTAGCCTAAAATACTAAACACGGAAAATACTTGACCGAGCATTCACCAACAGTGGATGGGAAGGGGAAAATAGATAGGAGCAGAAGGAAGTTCTAGTGGAATCACTTTTGAGAATTCCCAAAAGTGATCTAAGTAGGAGCGGAAGGAAGTTCCATAATGGGATGGGATGGGGCTCTGAAAGAGGAAGTGAGTGCTTTAGGGTTGAGGACCATCCGTCCGTCCGTGCACATGAAAATGAAACAGTGAGTATTATAAGTCATGGTCAAATCCGAATATCTTCCCCATAGCGCACCTGCCAGTTGACGCCTTGCACTTGGCGGGTCATGGTCTCCTCTAGCTCCGGGATGACAAACGGGTTGTCGTCAGAACTCTGGTACAGGGGGAATGGCGAAGGGCGAGGGGCGAGGGGCGAGGGGCGAGGGGCGAGGGGCGAGGGGCGAGGGGCGAGGGGCGAGGGGCGAGGGGCGAGGGGCGAGGGGCGAGGGGCGAAGGGCGAGGGGCGAAGGGCGAAGGGCGAAGGGCGAAGGGCGAAGGGCGAAGGGCGAGGTGTGAGTGGAGACAGGAGAGGGGGAGGGGAGAGGGGCGAGGGGAGAGGGGAGAAGGGGCAATGGAGATTCAAGGGCAAGGACGAAGGAATCGCAAGGAGTGACCACCAAGAATGTGCATTGGTCACTGAATACTCATTGCCGCTGCTCAGAGGTGACTTTTGAGTCGACTCAAAAGTCACCAGGAATGTGCATTGGTCACTGAATACTCATTGCCGCTGCCCAGAGGTGACTTTTGAGTCGACTCAAAAGTCACCAGGAATGTGCATTGGTCACTGAATACTCATTGCCGCTGCTCAGAAACTGGTCGGAAATTACCTGGCTACGCCATTGGCTAGCCTCGATTCAGTCACAGCCGCCCTTCCACCCCACCCACCCACAGCAGCCTTGATCTGTACCTGCAGATACCGCTCTAGCCTCGCAGATGAATGCTCCGGCCCCTGGCCGTCATATCCGTGTGGCAACAAGCACACCAGCCCCGTCTGTCGGAGCCACTGGGACTCGCCGCTGCTGAGGAACTAGTCGAAAATGACCTGCGCTCCGTTGGGGCCAAGTATATAATCCGAGCACCACTCCTCACCTGCAGGTACCGCTCCAATCGTGCAGATGAGTGTTCCGGCCCTTGTCCGTCGTAGCCATGGGGCAACAGGCACACAAGGCCAGTCTGCCGGAGCCACTTGGACTCGCCGCTGCTGAGGAACTGGTCGAATATGACCTGCGCTCCGTTGGCAAAGTCGCCAAACTGCGCCTCCCAGAGAACGAGCGAGTTGGGGTTCTCCATTGAGTAGCCGAGCTCGAATCCCAACACGCCAAACTCGGAGAGAGAGCTGCATTGGGGGGGAGAGGGCGAGGGGGCAGAAGACGATACTCAAGTCAACAGATGCATCATCCCGAGAATTATCGAGCTGGGTTCTCTGTTGAATAGCCGAGCTCAAATTTCAGGAAACCGAACTCAAAAAAGGAGCTGCATGGGAATAGAAGGGACGGGGGAGGGCAAGGGGCAAGGAACGTGGTGCTGAGGATGAGGGGAGAGGGGGTGGGGATGAGGGGAGAGGGGGTGGGGATGAGGGGAGAAGGGGTGGGGATGAGGGGAGAGGGATGTCTAGTTTTGAGGCGCCTCAAAACTAGAAGGGGCCGGGGAGGGCAAGGGGCAAGGAACGTGGGGCTGAGGATGAGGAGGAGCAAGGAGGGGTTGGGATGAGGGGAGAGGACTTTTGAGACGTCTCAAAAGGGGCAAGGAATGTGGGGCTGAGGACGAGGAGGAGCAAGGAGGGGTTGGGATGAGGGGAGAGGACTTTTGAGACGTCTCAAAAGGGGCAAGGAATGTGGGGCTGAGGACGAGGAGGAGCAAGGAGGGGTTGGGATGAGGGGAGAGGACTTTTGAGACGTCTCAAAAGGGGCAAGGAATGTGGGGCTGAGGACGAGGAGGAGCAAGGAGGGGTTGGGATGAGGGGAGAGGGATGAGGAGGTTTTTTGAGGCGCCTCAAAAAGGAACGTGGGGCTGAGGCGAGGGGCGAGGAGGGGTTGGGATGAGGGGAGAGGGATGAGGAGGTGTGGTTAAGTCAGATCTAATGGGCTGCAGGAGAGGGGATGATGAAAACAGAGGGGCAAGACAAAGAAACAGTAACTGAGAAAACTCTGGTGCAGCCGACCGTGCGGCGAACATCAGCAATCACCTGCTCTTACCTGTGAACAACCACCTGCTGTCAACATATGAACACTCACTGAACATTCACAGAACATTCACCTGTTGCTGATGGTGAACATTCCGTCGGTCTGGTTGCGCAGCACATGGTCGAGTGGCACAAACTTGCGCCCGCTCTCCTGGTCGTACACCACAGCATGGCGAACCTTCGCTGAATATTCACCTGCTGCCACTAATGAACATTCCCTGAAGGTTAACCTGTTGCTGATGGTGAACATTCCGTCGGTCTGGTTGCGCAGCACATGGTTGAGTGGCACAAACTTGCGCCCGCTCTCCTGGTCGTGCACCACCAGCATGGCGAACATTCGCTGAATATTCACCTGCTGCCACTAATGAACATTCCCTGAAGGTTCACCTGTTGCTGATGGTGAACATTCCGTCGGTCTGGTTGCGCAGCACATGGTTGAGTGGCACAAACTTGCGCATGCTCTCCTGGTCGTGCACCACCAGCATGGCGAACATTCGCTGAATATTCACCTGCTGCCACTAATGAACATTCCCTGAAGGTTCACCTGTTGCTGATGAGTGAACATTCCATCGGTCTGGTTGCGCAGCACATGGTCGAGTGGCACAAACTTGCGCCCGCTCTCCTGGTCGTGCACCACAGCATGGCGAACATTCGCTGAATATTCACCTGCTGCCTCTAATGAACATTCCCTGAAGGTTCACCTGTTGCTGATGGTGAACATTCCGTCGGTCTGGTTGCGCAGCACATGGTTGAGTGGCACAAACTTGCGCCCGCTCTCCTGGTCGTGCACCACAGCATGGCGAACATTCGCTGAATATTCACCTGCTGCCACTAATGAACATTCCCTGAAGGTTCACCTGTTGCTGATGGTGAACATTCCGTCGGTCTGGTTGCGCAGCACATGGTTGAGTGGCACAAACTTGCGCCCGCTCTCCTGGTCGTGCACCACAGCGTGGCGGTGGGAGAAGGTACCTCGCTCCACATCCTGCCCGCTCAGCCGCACGTGATTTCCCTCCACGAGTAGCGTGCCGAACGCCAGGGCCTCTGCTGTGGCCCAGTCAACACCCTGAGAGCGAAGGGAGACGGGGAAGTGAGCACACGATGGGAGGAGGAAGGGGGAAAAATAGGTCGCTCCACGTGCCCGCTCAGCCGCACGTGATTTCCCTCCACAAGTAGCGTGCCGAACGCCAGTGCCTCTGCTGTGGCCCAGTCCACGCCCTGAGGGAAGTTGGAGAAAGAATAATAGGGAGAGGAGTGATGGAGAAAGGGAAATGAGAAGGTGCCTCGCTCCACGTCCTGCCCGCTCAGCCGCACGTGGTTGCCTTCCACCAGAAAAAAATCCGAACGCCAGGGCCTCTGCTGCTTAGTTGCGGAACAGGGACCGTCCTGCGTCTAGCGTCTAGACGCTAGACGCACCCTTAGACGCTAGACGCATGGGGTAATTTTTTTGGGTAGCCCAAAAAAAAAGCAGTCCCCCTCCCACCCATTTCGACCTTGAAAAACAGCCCACAAATGTTATATACGTCCATATCCCCCCCCTCCCCATGCCCCATAGAAGGTTTTTTGGCTTCCCGTACCTTTTTTGCCTGCCCGGGCTTACGTCTAATCCTGCGTCTAATCTGGCCTATACTTGGGTCTAGCGTCTTAGACGCAGCGTCTAAGACGCTAGACGCGTCTTCCGCAACTAAGCTCTGCTGTGGCCCAGTCAACGCCCTGAGAGAGGGAAAGGAGACGGGGGAAGTGTGCGGTCAGGGAGAGCAGTATAGAGCCACTGAAATTCCCTTCCCTCCCCTCTTCTGAGAATTCTCAAAATTCAAATCAACATAGAAGACGGGGGAAGTGTGCGGTCAGGGAGAGCAGTGTAGTGTAGAGCCACTGATATTCACTCCCCTCCCCTCTTCCCCTTCCCCCTCCCCTTTCCCGTTTCCCCCCACCTTGCCTCACCTCCTCCGTCTAGGGATGAGCAAAAATCCGGGCTGGGCCCGGCCCGGGTCGGGCCGGCCCGGAATTGCACCGGGCCGGGCCTCAGATTTTGGGTTTAAGCCCGTAGCGGGCCGGGCCGGCCCTGCCCGGCGGGCCGTCGGCGGCCCGGCTTTGGCCCGCCAATTTCGGGCCGGGCCGGGCCGGCCCGTCGCGAAGCGCGGCCCGGGTCGGGCTGTTCAGGCCCGCCTATTTCCCCTGCGACAATCCGCTTAGTGAACTCTACTTATAAGCTAATATTGTGCTGGTCGAGTAAACCCTATGGGTTGATACGCTGTCGACTAGATCTTAGGCCAACAAATGCGGCCAGATCTAGTCGACCTGGGTTGGAAATTGATAGACGGGTTGGATATTCTAGATTCAGTGCGGTGAAGTCCGGTTTCTGTTGTTGGCATAATTTGAGATTTGAGTCAATTTCGTCAAATCTCAATCACGCAGGGATTCGACCCCCCCAGCAAATGTCGCGGGGGTCAAATTTGAGCTGCGCGATAGTTTGCGCAAGCTCTTACACAAGCTGACCCCTAGCTTCTCGCCATGTAAAGATCCCACCTAGCCCGTTCTCCTAACTTATACTCTATCTCTCAGTAAAAACACGTGAAAAAAGGAGTGTTTTGAGACGTCTCAAAACACTCCTTTTTTCACGTGGTTCTCCTAACTTATACTCTATCTCTCAGTAGTTAGTGTTAGTTAACCATTTTAGAGTAACGGTTATATGATAGGGTGACGAAATAGTGCGTTTTAGCTTAGATTAGGTTAAGATTTAAGGCATTCCGTTTTTGAGAATCATGTGTGACTTTATCGAAAGTGCACCCGGGCCGGGCCGGGCCCAGCCCGGGTCGGGCCTTGCTTGGTCCGGGTCGGGCCACCTTGGCCCGAGTACAAAGTTGGCGGGCTCGGGCCAGGGCCTTGGTCATTCGGCCCGGGTCGGGCCGGGCCTGGCCCGGCCCGGATTTTTGCCTGGCCCGGCCTGGCCCGACCCGGGCCGGGCCCGGCCCGGCCCGTGCTCAACCCTACCTCCGTCTCAATGGACTGCAGGCGAGCGTCATAGACCCTCTTGATGGCGCGGTGGGCCTTGAAGTAGACTTGCACAATACCCATCCCTCTCACCTCCTCACCCCCCCTCTCCCTTCCCCCCCCCTCCCCTCCCTCTACCACCACCCCTTCTTGCCTCACCTCCTCCGTCTCAATGGACTGCAGGCGAGCGTCATAAACCCTCTTAATGGCGCGGTGCGCCTTGAAGTCCGGAGGTAGCTTGCAGACGAGGCGACCCACCTCCTTGAGCACCTCGGGATTCACACTGGTGTGCAGAGGGCAGGGAATGAGGAGACGAAATTCGAATAAGACAGGGGTTTTCGGAGCGCCTCAGAATGCTGGTAGTGGGGACTGGGGCAGCTTGCAGCTAGCAGACCAGGCGACCCACCTCCTTGAGCACCTCGGGGTTCACACTAGTGTGCGGAAGGGGGGGGAAAGAAGAAGGGTGTGGGGGGTTAACAGGGAATGCTGGTAGCGAAGGGATTGGGGCAGCTTGCAGACAAGGCGACCCACCTCCTTGAGCACCTCGAGATTCGCACTGGTGGTTGAAGGAGCAGTAGGGAGAGAACAGGGGATGGGTTTTGGATTAGACAGGGGAGGTGCCTGAAGCCGCTGGTAGCGAAGGGATTGGGGCAGCTTGCAGACGAGGCGACCCACCTCCTTGAGCACCTCGGGGTTCACTCTGTGAGGTAGGGGCGGGCAGCGGGGAGAAGGGGGGGGGGGGGGGGGGGTTGCAGGAGGCCGAGGTGGGGGGAAAGGGGATAGGATTCAGATTGGGGCAGCTTGCAGACGAGGCGACCCACCTCCTTGAGCACCTCGGGATTCACACTGGTGTGCAGAGGGCAGGGAATGAGGAGACGAAATTCGAAGTAGACAGGGGTTTTCGGAGCGCCTCAGAATGCTGGTAGTGGGGACTGGGGCAGCTTGCAGACGAGGCGACCCACCTCCTTGAGCACCTCGAGATTCGCACTGGTGTGCGGGGGAGGGAAGGAAGGGAGGGGGAGGAAACAGCGGATGGGATTTGGATTGAACCAGTCTTTGCCCTACTCAGTCCTGGCTTCCCCCAACGCCCTCCTCACTCGGTATTGCAAATACGAGAGAGTTGCTCTGGAGATTTGAACCCCGACCAGTACGCGGCGAGCTAGTCCATGGTGGAGGGCACGTAGTCCTTGCTGGCGGCGAACGAAGTCCCCATCCCACCAGCTTACCCAGTGCAGTGCTTGTCTCACCCAGTGTTTGCTTTTCCCAGCGTGTGCCTCACCCAGTATTCCGAATGCGAGACAGCTGCTCTGGGGACTTGAAGCCCGACCAGTACGCAGCGAGCCAGTCACGCGTGGAGGGCACGTAGTCCTTGCTGGCGGCGAACTCGTCGTTGAGAATCGAGTCGACTCGGTTCGCCTGCTCCACAATCTCCTCCTCACTCATGTGTCCCCGCTGCACCAGCTGCTGCTTGTACAGCTCGAGTGGTGGGGGGTGGTTGCGGATCACCTGGGGGGACGGAAGGCGAAGGAGGGGCAAGGGGGAGTGGGAGGTAGAGGGAGGGGGAAACGGTGAGGGAAAATGGGGAAGAATTCTCTAAGCTAGGGGTTCGCCTGCTCCACAATCTCCTCCTCCTCGCTCACGTGACATCTAACAACCACACCAGAGCCTCACACACCCTCACCTTGTACATGACAGGCTGCGTGAAAGACGGCTCATCGATCTCATTGTGCCCAAACCGCCGGTAGCAGACAAGGTCCACCACAACATCGGAATGGAAGCGCTGCCTCCACTCTGCAGCGAGCTCCATGGTGTGCACGACGGCCTCCACGTCGTCCCCGTTGACGTGGAAGATGGGGCAGTTGAGCGCCTTGGCCACATCGGTACAATACACTGAGGAGCGCGAGGACTTGGGGTCCGTGGTAAAGGCGACCTGTGGTAGCGGATAGGCAGGCAGGGGAACAGGAAGAAGGGCGCCGGGCGGTTGTGAGCAGGTGGTGCAGGTGTGGGGTGCGTGGGTTGAAGCTGGGAGCTCCCTCCATGGTGTGCACGACTGTCTCCATCCATGTCGTCCCCGTTGACGTGGAAGATGGGGCAGTTGAGTGCTTTGGCCACGTCCGTGCAGTAGACTGAAGAACGCGAGGACCTGGGGTCAGTAGTACAGGCAAACTGTGGGAGGGGAAAAGGAGGGAGTGGGATGGGGGAGGGCAACGTGGAAGATGGGGCAGTTGAGCGCCTTGGCCACATCGGTGCAGTAGACTGAAGAACGTGAGGACTTAGGGTCCGTGGTGAACGCCACCTGATGGAGGGGCATGGCGAGGGGAGGGGGGAGGAGAACAGGAAGAAAGACCATTGCGAGTTGATGGCGTGGTGTGAGACGAGGGGGTTGGAATAGAGCAGCGAGGGGGCTCCCTCCATGGTGTGCACGACGGCCTCCACGTCGTCCCCGTTGACGTGGAAGATGGGACAGTTGAGCGCCTTGGCCACGTCGGTACAATACACTGAAGAACGGGAGGACTCTGTTGTGAAGGCAACCTGTGGGGTTGGAGGGGAGGAGGGAGGGGAGCCTTCTCATCATTTGGCAAGTCCTGCAAGTGAAACGCCTCATCTCATAGACCAACACCTTGGTGGCTGGACATGACTTTCCCTCTCCCCACCACCCAGTTCCCCTTTTATCCGCAGATGCCTCTCCCTCTCCCCTGCCCCCACTCGTCCCTCTCTACATACCTGGTTGTTGACCACGTTGTGCACAGTGCCTCCCGTCTCGTAGTTGGGCAGGTCTTTCAAGTGAAACGCCTCGTACACCACGCCCTCGCCCCACATGCCCCTCAGTCTTCCTCTTCCTCCCCTCTCTCTCAGCATACCTGGCTGTTGACAACGATATGAACTGTCCCCCGGGTCCTGCAAGTGAAAGGTCTCGTAGACGACCCCCTGGCCTGAAATGCCTCCATTCCCTCCCCTTCTCTGGCCCTGGCCTGGTTGCCTCACCTGGTTGTTAACCACAATATGAACCGTCCCTCCCGTCTCATAGTTGGGCAGGTCCTGTAAGTGAAAGGTCTCGTAGACGACCCCCTGCCCCGACATGCTGCCGTCGCCGTGCAGCAGCACTGCCATGTTGCGCTTGCGCTCCGTGTCCCTCGCATACCACTGCTTCGCCCTCACCTTGCCTATCACCACAGGGCTCACCTGGGGGAAGGGAGGGGGGGGGGGGGGGGGGGGGGGGGGGGGGGGGGTTGGGCGGGGGGAGAGGAGGGTGGGCGTGAGGAGGGTGAGGAGAAGGGTAGGACGAGGGGGGAGTACAAGGCTATGAATGGGTTGGGTTGGGTTGGGTTGGGTTGGCAGATGGGAGTGGGAGAGGGACGGAGGGGCAGGGCAACGACGACAACAACCACAGGTTGGAGGAGAAGCGAGAGATGGGACACCCAGCAGGCCAGGACACCCAGAAGCCCGCCCAGCAGCCCGCCCAGCAGCCCGCCCAGCTGCCCACCCAGTAGGTCAGCACGCCCTCTCTCTCACAGCCCAGCACAACCACTTACAGCTTCCAGATGGGAGGGGTTGGCAACGAGGGAGAGATGGATCCTCTTGCCGCCACGTGTCGGCCTGTCATAGGACGTGCCTAGGTGGTACTTCACGTCTCCAGTGCCTGTCATGTTGGGGGAAAGGGAAAAACCGTTGGTAGCAGAAGAAATTACCACACCTGGCCGCACTCTGTCACATTCAGGCCAACCGAACAGCAATAGGCCGCACTTACCAGTGTAGAACGAGTCCTCCCCGTCCTCCCCAGTGGCTGGCTTGATCCCGCTGCTGAACTCGCTGGATATCTGCCTCAGCGGCTTCCTCACCACGTTCCCCAGCACGTTCGGTCTTGAGATGCCTCAACCGCATTCAACCGCAATCAACCCCACCCAACTGCACTCAACTGCACCCAAACCCACCCAACCGCACTCACCGGTGTAGAACGAGTCCTCCCCGTCCTCCCCAGTGGCCGGCTTGATCCCGCTGCTGAACTCGCTGAAGATCTGTCTCAGTGGCTTCCTCACCACGTTCCCCAGCACGTTCGGTCTTGAGACACCTCAACCACACCCAACTGCAGTCAACCGCACTCAAACCCACTCAGTCCCAACTAACCGCATTCAACCGCACTGAACCAGAACTCACCAGTGTAGAACGAGTCCTCCCCGTCCTCCCCAGTGGCTGGCTTGATCCCGCTGCTGAACTCGCTGAAGATCTGTCTCAGTGGCTGCCTCACCACGTTCCCCAGCACGTTTAGCCTCGAGACACCTCAACCACACCCAACTGCAGTCAACCGCACTCAAACCCACTCAGCCCCAACTAACCGCATTCAACCACACTGAACCAGAACTCACCGGTGTAGAATGAGTCCTCCCCGTCCTCTCCAGTGGCCGGCTTGATCCCGCTGCTGAACTCGCTGAAGATCTGCCTCAGCGGCTTCCTCACCACGTTCCCCAGCACGTTCAACCGCCCGCGGTGAGCCATGCCAATCACCACACTCTCCACGCCAAGATCTGCCGCCCGGTCGATCATCTCCTTCATCCCCGGGATGAGCGTCTCAGCGCCCTCCAGGCCAAAGCGCTTGGCTGCGCCCCACTTGTTGGCAATGAAGTTTTCAAACTCGGAGCTCCAGATAAGCCTGTCCAGAATCACCTGTGTGATAAGATAAGATCGCGCAGGGTTCACACACACACACACAGGCATGCACGCACAAACAGTTGGGTGGGGTTAACTACCCAAACAAGGTAGGTACCTATAAGGCATTACCTTGTACCGTACAAGATAGATGAGCTCCAGATAAGGCAACCGGCTACAAACCGCCCCACTTCCCTTCCCCCCCCCTTCACCTGGCGCCGCTGCTTGCCGTATTTCCTCTTGGTGGGCGTTTCAATCTTATCTCTTAGCCAGTTGCACTGCTCCCGGTCCGCAATGTGCATGTACTCGTACCCCACCGTGCCGCAGTACGTCTGCTCCAGCCGAGCCAGGATCTCCCGGAGGGTCTGCACGGGGCGGTTCTCAGAGAGGAAGCCGGACATACGCCAGACTCCCAGGAAGAACTGGCGGTCCAAATCCGCCTCTGAGAAGCCGTAGAGCGCTGGGTCCAGTTCGACTGGGGGAGGAGAGGGCAGGGGGGAGAGGAGGAGAGGGCAGGGGGAAGAGGAGGAAAGGGCAAGGGGGAGAGGAGGAGAGGGCAGGGGGGAGGGGAGGAGAGGGCAGGGGGGAGAGGAGGAGAGGGCAGGGGGGAGAGGAGGAGAGGGCAGGGGGGAGAGGAGGAGAGGGCAGGGGGGAGAGGAGGAGAGGGCAGGGGGGGGAGAGGAGGAGAGGGCAGGGGGGGAGAGCAGGAGAGGGCAGGGGGGGAGAGGAGGAGAGGGCAGGGGGGAGAGGAGGAGAGGGCAGGGTGGAGAGGAGGAGAGGGCAGGGGGGAGAGGAGGAGAGGGCAGGGGCGAGAGGAGGAGAGGGCAGGGGGGAGAGGAGGAGTGCCGGAAGGAGCGGAGAGGGGTGAGGGAGGAGCGGGGGAGGCGGAAAGGCTAGCCTAAGGCGGTTTCAGCCGCGCCAGGATCTCCCTGAGGGTCTGCAATGCACGGAGCGGTTCTCAGAGAGGAAGCCGGACATACGCCACACGCCCAGGAAGAACTGCCTGTCCAAATCCGCTTCGGAAAAAACCGTACTGGGCCGGGTCCAGCTCGACTGTCAACAGAGGAGAGGGCAGGGAGAGGGGGTGGGAGGGAGAAGAGGAGGAGAGGAGAGGGGTGACGGAGGGGCGAAGGAGGCGGATAGCCTTGGAAGAACTGGTGGTCCGAATCCGCCTCGACTGGAAGAGGAGGAGAAGCCGTACAGGGCCGGGTCCAGCTCGACTGGCGGGGGGGGAGTGGGAGGAGAATGGAGGGGAAGGGGGAAGGGGAGGAAGGGGAGGAGAGGGCGCATGCAGGAAAGGAGAGTTATTGAGCAGTGAGGAGCACAGAGCGGCTCTCTACATGCGCTCTGTACATGTAGACATGTGGGAACACCGGAGGACCTGACCTGACCAGACATGCGCCAGAGGTGCACAAAAGGGCTGACCTGACCTCTTATGTGCGTACCAGACGCAGCAGCAACACGCGGCGATCAACCCGATCCGCGCCCACTCACTGGGAGGCTTGCAAGCATCGAGGCCGAGAGGGTCGAGGTTGGCCTTCATGAGCCTGTTGACCTGATACGCACGCACCAGCAGCAGCAGCCGCGGTAGCCACCCACACCCCCTTTTCCCACTCCCCACCTCAAGCCCTCCCATGTATCCCTTCCCTCCCTTACTAACTTGGAGGCTTGCGAGCGTCAAGCCCAAGAGGGTCGAGGTTGGCCTTCATGTGGCCGTTGACCTGGTACGCGCGCACCAGCAGCAGCACAAGCCACACCCTCAATCCCTCCCATGCCTCCTCCCCTCGTGTCCCCTACTCACTGGGGAGATTTCGGGCATCGAGGCCGAGCGGATCAAGGTTGGCCTTCATGTGGTCGTTGACCTGGTACGCGCGAACCGGCAGCAGCAGTCACTGCAGCAGCAGCTGTCGCAGTAGCCACCCTCTTTGTTCCACATCCCACCCTCAAGCCCTCCCATGCTCCCCTCCTCCTCCTCCCTCCTCTTCACTCACTAGGAGGCTTGCGGGCGTCAAGCCCAAGGGGGTCGAGATTGGCCTTCATGTGGCCATTGACCTGGTACGCGCGCACCAGCAGCAGCAGGCGCATGCTCTCCTGAATCGTCTGCCCCGAGATGCCCCCCTCCACACGCAGCACTGGCTCAGCCGACGTCTTGCCTGGGTTAAGAAGAATGAGGTTCGGTTGGAAAGGGTACAGATGGGATGGGGTAGACAAATATTGGGAGAGGTTTGGGTTGACTTGAAAATGCCTTCCACGCACTTCATAGGGTTGAATTTGAATCGTCTGCCCTGAAATGCCCCCCTCCATGCGCAGCACTGGCTGTGACGACGTCTTGCCTGAAGACAACAAGGTTGCAAAACGGTACACACACATGCACGCACGCACGCGAGCAGGCGCACGCACACACACACACGCACACACACACACACACACACACACACACACACACACACACACACACACACACACACACACCCACACAATGTGGAGTGGAATTGCCAACTCAACCGTTCGCCAACCTTGTGGTACCACGGACGGATGCTAGAGACAGGAGGGAGAGATGCGTGCAGGAAGGAGGATGCCTGGAAGGAGGGGTACCTGTGAGCTTACCCAGAAAAAAAGGGAAATAATTTGTGAAATCACTCAGGAGCAGCAAGAGCACATCTAGGTTCACACCCTGAAGCAAGCGAGAGTACTTGCGGGATTACCCAGAAGCAGGAGAATCACCTACCTGTGAAGTTGTCCCACAATATGTCCACGCTTTTGGGGTCCTTTGAAATCGACTCAAGACCCGCAAGAGCAGGAGGGTTACCTGTGAAGTTACGAAAGAAGGTGTCCCACGATTTGTCCACGCTGTTCGGGTCCTGCTCCCACGCCCGCTGTAGCTCTTCCAAATACACACTGGGAGGAGTGGACAATTAGAAAGGAAAGAACAGAGAGCAATGCAGACAGGAAGCACGCATGAGTGGGTCTGTTCGCCTGCCTGCCTGCCTGCCTGCCTGCCCGCCTGCCTGCCTGCCGGCCTGCCTGCCTGTCTGCTCCCACGCCCGCTGCAGCTCCACCAGATACACGCTGGTGGGGGTGGAGGCATAAGAGGAATAGTGAAGAGAGAGCAGAGATCAGAGCAGACAACGAGCACGCATGAGTCAACGAATCTTTGACGCATCAACAGCCACAACCCCCCGATCCGGGACCAGCGCCACTTCAGTCCACTTCAATCCTCCCACTCCACTCCTACCAGACAGACACCCACCTACTGGTGCCGTCCAGAAAATTATCCATCAGGGTCGAAAGCGGCACGGCCTTGGGGGGTGGCGGCGACGTCAGCTGAGGCGAAACCGACGACTTGGAGGCTGCGGCACCAGCTGCCGAACCTCCGGCTGCCGAAGCTGCAGACGGCGCCGACGAGCCAAACGGCTCGGAAGGAGGCGTGGCAAAAAGCTTGGCGGAAGGGAACGAGTCGGAGTGGAGCGTGCGGGAGAAGGCGGAGGCGGAGGGCGCGTGCGAGGGGGAGCGGCGGCTCGCGGAGGCGGGAGTGGCGGAAGTGGCGGAAGTGGCGGGGAGGAGCGCGCGGGCGAGGAGGATGGGGGTTCCGCGGCCATGCGCGGAGATGACGGTGTCGGCGGGTGCTGCGGCTATGCGGGTTGTCAAGTAGCTGAGGGAGCGGGAAGACGAACAAGGTGGGAAAGCATTAAGATGTGCAGTAGGATTTTGGATGAAACGGTTTTGGAGGAGTGAGCGAGGCATCTGAGACCAGGAATGCTTGCGGTACGCGGAATGACAGGGATGGCAGACGATGGCGAGCGCATTAATCACGTTTAAACAGGAGCGTAGCAGAGGTAAGAAACAATAAGGAAACAAGCACTTTATTAGACCCTAAAAGGGTAACCTTCTCAAGGATCAACGGAAAGAGTACGAACAGATTACAGGCAAAAACAGCGGCTTAAAACTAGACGATGAACGAGGAAAAGCGTCGAAAGGCTCGGCTACAGTCACGTGTTTCGTCTCCTCTGGACCATAGAAACCGGTTGCGCTTACCGACGAAGGTAGGTTGCGGATCTAGACGAGGCGGGAGAGCCGGACGCGTGTCCACCGGCCCTTCGCGCAAGCAGCAGCAGACGATGCCACGTCATGATGTCACCGTGGTTCAGTAAAAAAACGGATTTATCAAACGGCGGAACGACGGCACGACGACGGCAGGATGGCGACAGGATGACAAAGTTATGACCGCCTCATCACCCTGAGATCAGAGGAGCATGCTCTCTTCTGAGCACGCAAGCTTCAGCGACCCTGCTGAAGCTGAAGCCACGCTGGTGAAGCTAAGGAAAATGGATTGTGTTGTGAGGGCCTAGGGATTATACAGTAAGAATGGGGGGAATGGGTTGTTTGACTGGCAAGGGGGATGTGTATTTTCGCGAAAAGGGAGTAGGATATAATGCGATTCAAGTTGCTGTACTTTGCTGAATGGAAAATTAACTCTAATAGCGTCAAGAATATGGTTCTTGTAGAGAGTATGCACTGCGGGGACCACTTTCCCGAAGCTCGAGTCTTCGTTCAAGTCTGTTTTAGCCAATCAGATAGCTTCGGAAATTCAAAACACGTCGGCTTGAGGCAAGGATGTGCCGAGGCAACATGCCGTTCTGTCTATCATTTAGAAAGCTGACAGCATCTTTTGCCGCTTTGACGTGGCTGCAACCACGTGGAGATCCCAAGGTCCACTCACGAAACAACAACTGCTTCGAGGTTACTCGAATGTTACATATGCCAGTAACAAATGGCCTTTTCCATCAGATGACGCGGTACCCGTACAAGCTCGCAGAGTGCACGAAAAGTCTTTAACTCTCGAAATGCCCTTGAATGGATCAGCTCAGATTCCAGTCGTCTGATTTTCACCACCCCACCCTCCCGCCATTCATTTATCCATCGCGCAACCATTCAGGCGCTGTTCTGCAGGCGTTAAATTTCGAAAATCTTGGTCCGCTGAATCTTCGCCGATAAGTGGGTTTCTGCCTATCAAGGTTTGGTGATAAGCGAAGTCCTGCCAAACCTGTTCGCGCCAAATTTGACGCCTCTGCCAGCAGAACAACACTTTAGGGGCGCAAAATTTTAAACGTTTGCTGGTTCGAAGATGTTGCTTCACCGGGCAAATGGACGCACTAGTGCGGTGCTGATTCTACCTCGGGAGCTAGCATCAACCCCCTCACAAGTTATGCGGGGCAGCAACATCCGCGCAACGCAACCAGCATGAATGCGCCTGGAATATACACGGAAGGCTAACGCGGTCAAATTGGTGCGGAACCCTAAACGCCTGCAGAACAACGCCTCAATCATTGTTCGAAGTTCCTTGGCGTCTAGATTTGCTCGACGTAAAATTCATCGAGTCCCGTCGTCCGATCATCGCCTTATTGTTGAGATAGGATTGTAGCCATGGCTGCCGCGATGGCGCACGAGGAGCAGGAGGAGCAGCGCGGGTTCTCGTTCGAGCTGTGCCGCCGTAACGAGTACCTCGGGAAGCAGGGAGTGAAGCTTCCGGGGTTTCTCAAGACCGGTACCACCATCGTCGGCGCCGTCTTCAAGGTAGTTCGCAGAATCTGGTTACCAGTTCGATTCGCTTGCTTACGCCAAGCAATCTGTATAGGCTGGTAGATTTCGACCAATCTTCATCGGGATTGCCGTTGACTCGTAATTTGGTTTCCCAGCAGATTTTTCAGGCCCGAATCTATTCCTAAAGTTCGTAGTTTCCTACAGATATAGTACAAGGAGAATCTGATCTACAGGCATCGCAGGCTTTATCAGGCACGGCTCGATCCATTCTGCGGGATCGTTTACCGCCGTTCAGTGAATATCATTACGGATCTGGTCCGTCGGATTGCGCGCCTGAAGGACGGGCCGGGTGAGAAGCGAATTGCGCGAATTGCACCGTTGACAGGGTATGATCCGGATAGGTCATGAGACAGATAGGGATGAGACGGGAAGGTATGAGTCCGATAGGGCATGTTCCGAGTAGGTTATGAGACAGATAGGTTATACTCCACGCGATAGGTTACGGCACGGGTTAGATTGCGTGGCGGTTAATTGCGGTGTAATCCGACTTATTTTCCCTTTTTTTTTTTTCTCTCCCGTGTACGGCAGGATGGCGTGGTGCTAGGAGCGGACACGCGGGCCACTAACGGGGCGATTGTAGCGGATAAGAACTGCGAGAAGATTCACTACATGGCGCCCAACATCTACTGCTGCGGCGCTGGTACCGCTGCTGACACCGCGTTTGTCACTGGTGAGCTGAGCCGCTCTCGTTGTGCCTTGCATGTGTGTGGTGGGAGTTGTGGGTGTGGGTGCGGGTGCGGGTGCGGGTGCGTGTGCAGGTGTGGGTGTGGGTGTGGGTGTGGTCTGTATATTCAACCTTTGCCGTCATTCCACTCGCCCCGCTCCCTCCCCCCTCCCTCTCCCCTTCCCTCGTTCCCTCTTCCGGGGCCCCTGCTCCCTCGTTTTTGTCACACGTGGTGGCCAGGCAGGGCATCTGGCTCTGCACCACCAAAGATTTCTGAGAGTTCTCATTAGCATCCTTCGTTCCGCCCTCCTCTCTCCTTTCCCTCCACCGCCTCTCCCCTCGTCCCCTACCTCACCCTTCTCCGCGCCCTGGCGGCCCTGTTATTGTCACATCACGCCGTCTATCAAGGATGGTGAGCGGGCAGCGCAGCTGGCGCTGCACCATCAACGATTGACGGAAGTTTCTCTTTGTGTCACGCCCTCCCCCCTCAATGCCCGTTCCTCCCCCCTCAATGCCCGTTCCTCTCCCCTCAATGCCCGTTCCTCCCCCCTCAATGCCCGTTCCTCCCCCTCAATGCCCGTTCCTCCCCCCTCAATGCCCGTTCCTCCCCCCTCAATGCCCGTTCCTCCCCCCTCAATGCCCGTTCCTCCCCCCTCAATGCCCGTACCTCCCCCCTCAATGCCCGTTCCTCCCCCCTCAATCCCCGTTCCTCCCCCCTCAATGCCCGTTCCTCCCCCCTCAATGCCCGTTCCTCCCCCCTCAATGCCCGTTCCTCCCCCCTTAGAGATGGTGAGCGGCCAGCTGGCGCTGCACCAGCAGGCCACGGGCAGGCAGGCAAGGGTCGTCAGCGCGCTCACCATCCCCCTTGCCCCCTCTTTCCCCACCCCGGCTGCTGCACGCCTCTTTGTCACGCCTCCCCCAGAGATGGTGAGCGGGCAGCTGGCACTGCACCGGCAGGCCACAGGCAGGCAGGCAAGGGTCGTCAGCGCCCTCACCATCCCCCTTGCCCCCTCTTTCCACACCCCTGCTGATTTATGTGTGTCACACGTGCAACAGAGATGGTGAGCGGCCAGCTGGCGCTGCACCGGCCGGCAGGCCACGGGCAGGCAGGCAAGGGTCGTCAGCGCCCTCACCATCCCCCTTGCCCCCTCTTTCCCCACCCGGCTGCTGCATGTTTGTCACGCCTCCCCCAGAGATGGTGAGCGGGCAGTTGGCGCTGCACCGGCAGGCCACAGGCAGGCAGTCGAGGGTCGTCAGCGCGCTCACCATCCTCAAGCAGCACCTCTTCTCGTGAGTCTCCCTCACCTTCGTCCGTCTTTCTTCCCTGCTTCTTCTGCCCTTCTTCCGCCCCTCTTCTGCCCCTCTTCCGCCCTTCTTCCCCGCTTCTTCTGCCCTTCTTCCCCGCTTCTTCTGCCCTTCTTCCACGCTTCTTCTGCCCTTCTTCCCCGCTTCTTCTGCCCTTCTTCCCCGCTTCTTCTGCCCTTCTTCCCCGCTTCTTCTGCCCTTCTTCCCCGCTTCTTCTGCCCTTCTTTCGCCCTTCTTCCGCCTCTCTTCAGCCCTTCTTCAGCCCTTCTTCAGCCCCTCTTCAGCCCCTCTTCTCACCTGTACACTCTCCAACCGCTCCTCCTCTCGCCTCCCTCCCACCCCTCTCCCCCCAGCTACCAGGGCCACATTTCAGCAGCGCTGGTGCTGGGGGGGAGTGGACGTGACAGGCCCTCAGCTGTACACCATCTATCCCTCCCCTCTTCCTCTTCTTATCCCCCTTCCCCCGTCTACCCTCCCGCCCACCACCCAGCTACCAGGGCCACATATCAGCAGCGCTGGTTCTGGGAGGGATGGACGTGACGGGCCTGCAGCTGTACACCATCTATCCCTCCCCTTCTTCCTCTTCTTACCCCCCCTCCCCCTTCCTGCCCCCTCTTACCCCAGCTACCAGGGCCACATCTCAGCAGCGCTGGTGTTAGGTGGCATGGACGTGACGGGCCCGCAGCTGTACACCATCTATCCCTCCCTTTCTCCCCCCTCGCCTCTCTCCCCTCACACCCCCCCCCAGCTACCAGGGGCACATATCAGCAGCGCTGGTGCTGGGAGGGATGGACGTGACGGGCCCGCAGCTGTACACCATCTATCCCTCCCTTTCTCCCCCCTCCCCTCTCTCCCCTCACACCTCCCCCCAGCTACCAGGGGCACATATCAGCAGCGCTGGTGCTGGGAGGGATGGACGTGACGGGCCCGCAGCTGTACACCATCTATCCGCATGGCAGCACTGACCGCCTGCCCTTTGGGTCCATGGGGTCCGGATCGTTGGCCGCTATGGCCATCCTCGAGTCCCAGTACAAGGAGGGCATGACGGTGAGTCCTATAACCTTATAACCTTATAAAGAGGATGGATGGGGCCTGATTGTGAGTCGCTGTACAAAGAGGGCATGACGGTGAGTCGGAGGATGGATGGGACCAAATGTGTCCCAATAATGTACTTCTGATTCTTACTTCCTCTTCTTCTTTTCTTCTGATTCCTCCTCTTCTTTTCTTCTGATTCTTACTTCTTCTTTTCTTTTGATTCCTTAATCATTGTGCACCATGAATCTTGGTGTCACCATTGTCTTGATCGCCTACCCATAAGATTCATTGGCCTGGTCTCTTTTTGCATGGCTTCTGTTATTCTGCTTGTTGGTTTGTGTGCTCGCCTGGCATTCTCTCTCTCGCCTGTTTCAATCCTTTCATCCTCCTCCCCCCTCTCCGACCTCCCCGCCCTCTCTCCGACCTCCTCCCCCCTCTCCGTCCTCCGCCCCCCTCCTCTTCGAAAAGAGCAGAAAGAGGAAGGAGTGGCACTGGTGTCAGCGGCCATCCGGGCGGGTATTTTCAACGACTTGTGTCATCCCTTCCATCCTGCCCCCTCTCCGTCCTCCCATCTTCCCGCCCCCCTCCTCTTCACAAAGAGCAGAAAGAGGAGGGGGTGGCACTGGTGTCAGCGGCCATCCGGGCGGGTATTTTCAACGACCTGGGCAGTGGCAGCAACGTGGATATCAACATCATCACCAAGGTATCTGCTGCTGATGACGAGTCACTTTGGGGTTGTGACAGAGTCACTTTGGGGTTGTGACAGAGTCACTTTGTGGTTGTGACAGAGTCACTTTGGGGTTGTGACAGAGTCACTCTGGAGTTGTGACGAGTCACTCTGGAGTTATGATATGACAGAACAGTAGGTGCTGGGTCGTCATGGTGTGTCGGGGATTGTCTCAGAAGTTTTGGATGCCCTGAAAGGGTATCAGTTGCGTCTTTGTTATACAACCTTTAGCACTGCAAAGCGACTAAGCTGTTCTGCAACTAAGCTGTTCTGCAACTAAGCTGCTCTGCAAACGTTCTATTCGAATCTGTTGGTAAAACGAGGACACATCGATTCTATCATGCCTGCTTCTTCCCCTTCCAAGAGCGGGGCGGGTGCAGGTCTATTTTGAGTCGACTCAAAATACACTTCGAATCTGTTGGTAAAACGAGGACACATCGATTCTATTATGCCTGCTTCTTCCCCTTCCAGGAGCGTGGCGGGTGCAGGTCTGCTGTAGGCACGATGTGGTTATATAGGTATTCAATAAGCCAGTAAAATTTTATGGTTTTTTCATCTCTCTGCTGGTTTCTCTTTCAGGAGGGAGTGGAGGTGCGAAGAAACTTTGAGAAGCCCACACCGCGCACGTACCGGGCCGCAGGCTACAAGTTCCCCCCAGGGACCACGAGTAAGTGGAAATGAACCAGTAAGTTGAAGCAACAACTAGTAAGTCAAAGACTAGTCTGTTTCAGCTTACTTCATTTTCCGTGGAACAAGCAACAGGAAAGAGGATTCACGATTGTACATGCTTGCTACAGGTTCCCCCAGGCATGCCTTGAGTAAGTTCTGTGAATTCGTTCAGAGGTGTGTCAGGACATAGCCATGGATAGGAAGATTGGGATAGAGACAGCTTAGTTCCAGGAAAGAAGATCTGGATTGGTTAATCCTGAAATATAGCCACCAGAGATACATTTTGTTGTTTTCATGGGTACAAATTCTGTTTTTTCTCATACATTACCCATGCACGTCACACACATTCTTCCTTTTCCCCTGTCTCTTCTGCTCAGTGTTGTGTCCTGTCTTTCTCGCTCACTCTTTCCCAAACCCAGGTTGAAATTTCCTGTCACACCCACATACACTTTTCCTCCTGTCGTTCACTAACGCTCGCTCGCTCTCTGCTGCTCTTGTCTTTCCTAAATGCACTCTTATTTGTTTCCCGTGTCCGCAGAGGTTCTGACAACTAGAGTGCAAGATTTTAGACGGCTGGTGTCTGTTGTAGAGGGTGATTCGATGGAAGAGTGATACTGAGAAAATGTACCCCTTTTTTTTTGCACTATTGTAGCGATACTAAATTTCATGGCACTTTGTAAAGATGAACAAATTCTAAGTGCTTATCACTTTCAAATTTATGTATTGTGAAAACGAAGCTGAACGTAACGCAATTTTGTGCATTGTTGAAGCACGCTATTCGCCTTCTTCGAATAGATGTTGTGGGTTGGGGGTCATTCTTCCCCACCCACGCCTCTCATTTTTACAATCGCTCAAGTTCAATTTCTAGTTCCGAGATCCATCCCGGTTTTTTCGGAGGTTCCGAGTCCCCTCCCGATTCTTTCGGCTTCAACCTGGCGAGGGTGAAAAGGCTTCCTCGTTTTCAATCACCCTCCACGCTGCTATCGGTCATTTTTAACTTTAACTAAGCTTCGATGGCGGCCAATGCACCGACTAACCGAGGCGAGTCTTCAAACGCCAAAGCCCCTACTCGTCCGGACAACGAGAAAAATGCCTTCGAAATTACGGGCGATCACCACAACAAGCGACGGGTGGACGACGAGGATATCGCGCCCACCGGCGTCGAAATGTTGCTCCACAGCGGCGAAGTTAACAAAATCGCCAGCAGCATCCTTCGGCGCCTGTGGCACCTGCGGCGAAAGTGGCGACAGCAGCGCCTGCAGCACCTATGGCACCACACGCGCCTGACGCTGAGCACACGCCAGCACCTGTGGCTGGACTGTCGCGTCAGCGCCAGATGCGCAGGACTGCGTCAACTTCTGACACGACGACTGAGCTCCCCAGCGTTGACTCCGGCGCTGACTGTGACCAAGTCCAGGCGCTTTTGGCGTTGTTACAGCAGTAGTCGCCCGCGGTTACGGCTGCAGCAACTACAATTTCTGCATCTGCTAAAAACTGCAAGAATCGACTCGGCACGTCACGCTCGCACTCCCGAAGTCCCTCGTGCCGAAAGGGAACACGTTGCTGCTGCGGCGCCTAACAATGTCAACGACAACAGCGACTCTGAAGACGAAGCGGGTGAGGCTAATGCACTCACCACTTTTATTGCACCCACTGAGCATCTTCCTCCACTCCCATCCACCAACCCCACCAGTCTGGCTTCCTCATTTCACCACGCCGGGGTACGCGAGCAAGCCGAATTTCTGGAGGACCTGCGCGCGTACCTGAAGCACTCGGAGCACAAGATACGCCACTGCGACACCGCTGGTGCTTTCAAGTCGACGAGGGGTACGCACTCATCGCCGATCGCTTCCAACTCCTTCAAGTCGCCGACGCCTCCGACTTCAAGACGGCGCACTGCTTCAAGCTCTACCAGCAGAAAAGCATGCTGACGTCGCGCCCCTTCAAGCAGGCGGTCGCGGACATGGCAGCGATGAAGCGTGCGCAAGGCTCCTATGGTCACAGCTCTCCCCTTGGAGGACGAGGCATGGGGTTTGGCGGCAAATTCGGCACGGCCCCCGGCTGCGATGCTAGGAGCTTCCGCGGCACCTGTTTCCGTTGTGGCCAGTCGGGTCACACTGCAAGTGGGCACGGCCCTCACGGACCCGCGCCAGTGGTGTAAGCTCGACGAGGAGCATAACCGCACGAAGGCCTTGGCCGTGCCCATTGGGCTGCTTTTTTTTTTAGTCGTCATCAGGCTGGCCCTTAAATATCATTTGAGGGTCTATGGCGTTTGCCTAGAAGCTCTTTAGAGCATCATGAAGTCAATCTCTTCCGTAAAATTTTGTTGTGAATATTTTCCCTAAGGGGAATATACCATGGAGGGTCTTAGGGCGTTTGCCTGGAAGCTCTCTATAAGCTCTATGAAGTTGTTCTCCTTGAATATAATTGATCTTATGCATTTTGTTGTGATGGTGAGGAGAAGCTTTCATCATGTGTCTCTTGGTCGCTCTTGAGTTTCCACCCCAAGCTATATGAAGGTTTTTAGAGGGAGGCAAGAACTTAATATTTTTGACAATAATAGGAGGAACCAAAGGGCAAACAACCTTGCCATGAGCTGACTAAAAAAAAAAAAGGCAAGGAGAGAGAGAGAGAGAGAGAGAGAGAGAGAGAGAGAGAGAGAGAGAGAGAGAGAGAGAGAGAGAGAGAGAGAGGGAGAGATGTCAGAAGAACTAGGCAAGAATGATGCATTGAATGAAACAGTTGGGTACAAGTAGCAAACCCTAGTTGGGGTTGTACCCCATATTGGCTACCCCACTACAGCCTACAAGCATAATGCAGTTTAACACACCCCCATAGGCAAAGTGGGGGAGAACAAAGGGTCACAAGACCAGTCCAGCAAAGCAAAGCAAAGCCCAGGGTGGATCACAACGTCACCACACTCCGAGCACAAGTAAAGGCCACAAGGCCAGTTCACATGCAGTGCTAGATATAGTACAAGACAAGCAACACAGTGATCAAAACCTAGCAAGCAAGCAACAAGATATATATAAAGTACAGTACAAAGAATGTCAAGCAGTGAGCAAGTGAGGAAACGTGGACACAAGGCCTAAAGAAGTACAGTGCCGCTGATGATCACTAGGCGGGAGCGCCTTGGTGAAGATATCAGCAGTGTTGGCCTTCGAGTCCACGTACACAAGCCGAAGCTGACCGCGCTGCTGAAGCTCTCGAGCAAGAAAGTAGCGAAGAGCAATGTGCTTCGTCCTGTGCTCCAGTCTGTGCTCCTGACACAAGGCAAGAGCCGCCTTGTTGTCACCGTACAGAACTGGAGGAGAACTAGGCCGCTCTCCCAAGTCAGTCAGCAGGTAGGTGAGCCAGCGTAACTCCTGTGCAGCCATGGCTGTGGCGTAGATCTCAGCCTCACAACTAGAGCCGAGAACAGAGGAAGAGCGGGTGGACCGCCACGAGACAGAACCTGAGCCAAGGCTGAAGGTGTAACCCTGTGACGACCGCTGCGTAGCCAGGTCGTCCACCCAAGAGGCGTCCGAGTGACCAGTGAGGACAACTCTATCGCGTCCTCCAAGCACTAGCCCCATGCCTGATGTACTGCACAGGTAACGCAGCACCCTCTTAGCAGCCTCCCAGTGCTCTCGCCTGTGTCTCCCAGGCGCAACGTAACGAGCAAGGATGCTAAGAGGGTACGCGAGGTCAGGTCGCGTGCAAGTCATCAGGTACATGAGGCAGCCTACAAGCTCTGGGTACGGGCCACTCGGCTCTACGGACTCGTCCGAAGGTGGAGCTGAGAGCGAGTGGCTGGTAGCCAGAGGTGTGGCCTGTGGTGAGGAGAACTGGAAGCCGAAGCGCTGAAGGACCTGCTGCACCATGTGTGACTGAGTCAGGGTGATGGTGCGGCGAGCTCTGTCCCGGGTGATCTGCAAGCCAAGGTAGCTACGCAGTTCACCCAGGTCAGTGCAGGTGTGTCTCTTCTGCAGCTCCGACTTCACACGAGCGAGTGCCTCAGTGTCAGCAGTAGCAAAGACCAAGTCGTCGACGTACACGAGGATGTAGAACGGCGGCAGCGACGTGTCTGTGCGCAGAAACAGCGACGGGTCAGCAGTAGACGGCGCGAACCCAAGAGCCGCAAGAGTAGTCCTCAGTGTGTCGTGCCACTCACGTGGCGCCTGGCGGAGACCGTAGACTGGCCGGCGGAGACTCCACTGGGTACCAGGGGGAAACGACCCAGTAAAGCCAGGTGGGCGGCGCAGCCAGATCTCCTCGTGCAGGCTGCCCTGCAGGAACGCTGTGCTGAAGTCAAGAGAGTGAAGCTCGTAGTCACGCTGAGCAGCAACGTGCAGCAGAACCCGAAGAGTGGTCATCTTCGGGGTGGGGGAGAAGGTCTGGAAGAAGTCGACCCCCTGACGCTGACTGAAGCCTCTAGCAACGTAACGAGCCTTGAAGACAGGCGGAGAACCTGGCAGCCGCTTCACCCTGAAAATCCACATACCATCGACGATGTTCGCCCTAGGAGGGGGAACCTCGTCGACGTAGGTGCCTGTGGACTTCCAGGATGCCATCTCTGCGTCCATGGCTGTCTGCCACTGAGAGGAGTAGGGACCCGAGATCGCCTCTGCGTAAGTGCGCGGAGTGGGGATGTCTACTGCATCCGGGTCTCCCTCAGGGGCAAGCAACCAGGCCACGAGATGAGGTACAGCAGCCGCAAGTGAGTCAAAGTCCTCCTGCCTGTCCTCAAGGACGTCCGTGCCAAGAGCACACTCACCCCGGACGGACGGAGGACAGACAGACGCAGACTCTGACTCAGCGACAAGGCTAGCAGCGTAGTCTAGACGACAGGCAGCAGCAAAGTCAACCAACTCAGCGACCAGAGCAGACGCAGCTGAGGACTCAAAGGTGGGGTCAGTGACAACAGTAGCAAGGAGACGCGTGACTGTAGGGTGCTCAGCGCGATACCGGTCAGACTCAGGGTCCGGAACGGCAGGCAAAGAGGACGCAGGAGGAGACGGTAGAGGGACACGCCGAGGAGCAGTAGAGGGACGCAGAGTCATGTAGTGAGTGCCTGGGACAGGAGGAGGACGCTCACGACGGACACGACTACCAGTGCGAGCAGGACGAACAGGCGACGCAGGACGAGACTCAGGCTCACGACGCTCTGTAAGACCTCCTGTGGGACCAGTGTAAGGAGAGGGAGCAGGGAGAGGCGAGGTAGGCGGTAACAGTGACTGCGGCTGGACAGGCGGAGGACACTCTACGGAGGGAGGAGGACAAGGAGGAGGAGCCTGCCCAAGAACCTGCTGAAGGAGCGGTACGAAGTACGGTCGCGGCCGCGCAGCGTCTCCAGAAGCAGAAGGGACTCCAGCGGCCGGGTCCTCAGCACCAGTAGGAGCTCCAGCGTCCGGGTCCACAGCACCAGCAGCAGCTCCACCGGCCGGGTCCCCAGCTCCAGCAGCAGCTCCACCAGGTGGGTCCGCAGCACCAGCAGCAGCGCCACCCCCAGAGTCGGGAGCTCCAACTCCGCTAGCACCGCCAGCGCCAGAGTCCCCAGCTCCAGCAGCTCCAGTCGCAGTGCTCCCAGAACAGCCAGTCCCGGCAGCTCCAGTACCCCCAGTACGAGCACCCCCAGGACGAGCAACTCCAGCACCCCCAACTCCAGCCGAGCCACTAGGACGGCGAAAGCGCCGGACGTACCAGTCACGAAGCTGCTGCGGTGTGAGAGACTGCTCAGCACCCCGAACCGGAGCACCCCCAGACACAGTAACCCGAGGCTCCGTAGGCTCAGTAGCAGCACCCCCAGGCTCAGTACCCGCAGGCTCAGTACCCGCAGGCTCAGCACCCCCAGTCGCAGCACCCCCAGGCTCAGCACCCCCAGGCGGCAAACTCTCAGGCACAGTACCCTCAGCTCCAGCACCCGCAGTCCCAGCACTCCCAGGCCTCGCACCCGCAGGCTCAGTACCCCCAGGCGCAGCACCCCCAGGCTCCGTACTCTCAGGCACCGTACCCTCAGCTCCAGCACCCTCAGTCCCAGCACCTGCAGCCCCAGCTCCCCCAGGCCCAGCACCCCCAGGCTCAGCACCCCCAGGCTCAGCACTCCCAGCAGCACCACCCGCAGCAGCACCTGAGTCACCTGTGACCTCGACAGGCTCAGCGACGGGAGGAGGGTCTACCTGAGAGACACCTGAGGGAGCAGGACCCTGAGGGGGAAGGGGGTCTACCGGAGGGGGACCAGGAGCAAGGAAAAGCGGCGGGGGAGGGAGGGGGGCAGTGCGGTAGGGGAAGAGACGGTAAAAAGGGACCGACTCGTCAAAGGTGACATCCTGAGAGGCGAAGACCCGGCGCGAGGTGGGGTGGTAAAACTGCCAGCCAGGCGCGTCAGGGACAAAGCCAAGGAAGACACAGGGAAGCGTGCGGGAGGAGAGCTTGTCCGCAGACGTATCGCGGACAAGGGCACGAGCACCCCACACCCGGAAGCGCGACGCATCGCCAACCTCCCCCGTCCAACGCAGTGTGGGCGAGGTCTCCGGCAAGGAGACACGGGGCCAGAGGTTGAGCTGATGCGCGGCGTACCGGACAGCAAACGGCCACAGAAAATGGGGAGCCGCCGCGTGGACCAAGGAGGTACGAGCGACCTCCATGACCAGGCCAATGCGACGCTCAGCAACCCCATTCTGCTGTGGGGAGTCCGGAAGCGTGAAGGTCTGCTCGATGCCCTCCGCCTGACAGAAGGTCCTCAAGAGATCGGAGGAAAACTCACCACCTCTGTCAGAGTGCAGACGTAGGACAGGAAGATCCGTCCGGAAACGGCGGCGGAGCTGGAGACGAACCGTGCGGATCCAAGGGATCAGAACAGCAGGGACCTCACCCTTGGTGCGCAAGGGGAAGACCGTGGTGTAACGCGAGTAGTCGTCGACAACCAGCAAAAAGTACCGCCCTGACCACGAACGCGGGCTGGGCCCCACACGTCCAGGTGGAGGGTCTCCAGAGGAGCCTCTGTCGGGGGGAACGAGGAGGAGTGAGGAGCGGCACGCTGCCGCCCCTCGACGCAAGGAAGGCAAGGCAGCGCAGGCGAGGCAGGGAGGGGAGGGAGGGACCTGGGAAGACCGGACACAAGGAGGCGACGGTGCATGCCACGAAGGCGTGGCAAGGAGGGGTGACCCAGGCGGTGGTGCCAGAGAAGAGTCTGGTGCGACAGGGAGCGACACTCACAGGCGTGGGCCACCAGACCTGACGTAGACACCTGACCGACAGCAGCTACCTGGGGAGACGCAGTGGTCAGTGTGTAGAGACTCGACCCCGGCCGACGGGTGAACGTAGCCAGGTGACGGCCGGTCCTGGAGCACGTGCAGATCGCCACACGCTGTCCGCCAGGGGTAAAGGTGTCAACCCACTGATCCTGGAGGACAGCGTTGCTCACCAGGTTCGTCGAGAACGAGGGGAGGTGGAAACCCGACAACGAGCCAGACGGAACCGCCGGACAAGGGAGGACAGTGGTGGACTGGGCAAGGACTGGGCCCCCAGAGGGGTCAGCCAAGGAGACTGGGACCGGTGCAGGAAGCGGTGTGAGCTCAGTACTGTCACGAAAGAAGCAACGGGAAGCACCTGAGTCAAGGGTGAAGGTGTGACAGGCCTCAGCCGGTGCGGTACCTGAGAGAGGAGTCTGTGTGGGTGCTGTACCTGAGAGAGCAGACTCGAAACCAGCCGGGACAGCACTGGGGGGAGCAGGTACAGGGGGCACCATACCAGAGAGAGCAGACTCACTAGTACCCAGGGCAGCAGGCTCTATACCTGGGTCAGGCGGCACACACAAGTAACAGTCTCCCTCGGCACTAACAGTCAATGCATACATGGCAGCAATAATAGCATCATAGTCAAGAGCAAAGACATCAACACCAGCCCTCATGAGCTCAGCCCAGCGGGGGCGCTCAACATCCGCACCCATCTCCTCACGCCAAGCGTCGTCAAGGCGGGAGAAGCAGCGGTACGGGGTGTGGAACCTCCCACACGTCTGTCCCTTGCGGTCACCTGTGCGAATGACATAAGAACAGCGGGCACTGGCCCCCGACGTCCCACGCTGAGCAAGCCACTCACGAAGCTGCTGGGTCGTCTGGGGACGCTGCTGCTGCTGGGAGCTCTGGCCCGAGCCAGTGCCTCCACTCCGACCTCCGCCGCCACCACTGCCACCGCTCCGACCGCCACCGCCACCACCGCCACCACCGCCACCGCCGCCACCGCCGCCGCCGCCACTACTGCCACTGCTTCCTCCGCCGCCCCCGTCTCCACCACCGACCCCACTCCCACCAGCGCTCCCGCCACCGCTCCCTCCAGCACCGCCTCCCCCCCCACCTCCCCCACCTCCTCCCCCCCCAGCGCCACCACCACCACTTTTGCCCCCCTTGCCCTTGCCGGTGCGGCGCCTCCCACCAGGAGTAGAAGCAGCGCCAACAGACTCAGCACCAAGGAAGTCAACAGCAGCAGCAGCAGCGTAGGAGGGAGCGAGGGGAGAGGGAGAACACCCCTCAAAGATGGGGGTGCGAGGAGCGCCACGAGCAGCACCGACAGCTACAATGCTCTTTTCGGCCGCGAGCAGGTGCTCCTCTAGGAGGGCGACTGTGAGCTCAGTGGGACAGCGAGCAAGGAAGTGGTCTCGAACTGAGCGGAGGGTGTCAGGGAGACGGGTGACTATGAAGTGGAGTGTCCAGTACAGTGGAGGGGGGTTCTTAGCGCAGAACTCGGTGGGAAGAGCGGCACGCAGGCGAGCATCACTAGTGCGAAGGTGGGTGATAAGATCGGCGACTGTAGTAAAGGTGGACAGATCGGGGAACAGGTACGGCAGCATGAGGCGGCTAAGCTCGGCTGTGGCAGGCGAGGAGTAGCGAGCGACGACAGCGTCGTACAGGGCCTTAGCGGATTTGCAGTCGCCAAAATGCTCTAGCTCAGCTAACGGCAGGTGACTGCGAATGGCTAGGCGAGCAGCTGCGTCACGAGTCTGCCAGTGGGAACGAACACTAAGCTCAGCTGTGGCAGGAGGGGCAGGCGCAGCACCAGACGCGTAATCATAGAGCGACACATGCTCCTTGCTATCGCTCAGGAGGAACAGCTGCAGGTCATCTAGCCAAGCGGTGAACCGCACAGGGCGGCCCTCAGCATCGAACGACAGTACGCGGATGGAAGCCATAGCGACAGTGTGACAGAGTAACGCAAGCTGCCGCAGCAGGGGAAGGCGACTGTGCACGGATAGAGAGCAGCGGGCGAGGCTGGCGCTACGGGCAGGCGGCGCTGCAAGCGGTCAGCGCGACGGGAGGGCGACGCTGCGAGCGGGCAGCTCGGCGGACGGGCCGGGAAGCGGGCAGCGCGGCGGGCAGGCGGCGCTGCGAGTGGGCAGCACGGCGGGCGGGCGACGCTGCGAGGCGGGCGGGCCGCGAAGCGGGCAGCGGGCGGGCGGGCGGGCTGCGAAGCGGGCAGCGGGGCGAGCGGGCTGCGATGCGGGCGGGCCGCGAAGTGGGCAGCTAGCGGGCGGGCGGGCTGCGAAGTGGGCGGGCCGCGAAGCGGGCAGCGGGGCGAGCGGGCTGCGAGGCGGGCGGGCCGCGAAGCGGGCAGCGAGCGGGCGGGCGGGCTGCGAAGTGGGCGGGCCGCGAAGCGGGCAGCGAGCGAGCGGGCTGCGAAGCGGGCGGGCCGCGAAGCGGGCAGCGAGCGGGCGGGCGGGCTGCGTAGCGAGCGGGCCGCGAAGCGGGCAGCGAGCGGGCGGGCGGGCTGCGTAGCGAGCGGGCCGCGAAGCGGGCAGCGAGCGGGCGGGCGGGCTGCGAGCGGGCGGCTCGGCGAGGGGCGCGCGAGGGCGCTAGTGAGGGGCGCGCGAGGGCGCTAGCAAGGGGCGCGCGAGGGCGCTAACGAAGGGGCGCGCGAGGGCGCTAACGAAGGGGCGCGCGAGGGCGCTAACGAGGGTGCGCGCGAGGGCGCTAACGAGGGGCGCGCGAGGGCGCTAACGAAGGGGCGCGCGAGGGCGCTAACGAGGGGCGCGCGAGGGCGCTAACGAGGGCGCTACGAGGCTAGGGCACGGGGTAGCGTGGTAACCGCATGCGAGCGGTGGTGGGCCCTAAAAAAAAACGGTCGGTAGGTCCTAGGGACCTCCTGCTCTGAATACCATGTCAGAAGAACTAGGCAAGAATGATGCATTGAATGAAACAGTTGGGTACAAGTAGCAAACCCTAGTTGGGGTTGTACCCCATATTGGCTACCCCACTACAGCCTACAAGCATAATGCAGTTTAACAGAGAGAGAGAGAGAGAGAGAGAGAGAGAGAGAGAGAGAGAGAGAGAGAGAGAGAGAGAGAGAGAGAGAGAGAGAGAGAGAGAGAGAGAGAACAACAGAGAGAGACATCATGTGCAGGCATTCCGATGCATGCCTGGGCAGCAAGATGACCTATTTGAATAAGCAGTGACGGATAGGACAGTTTCCATCATACGAGGGCGGTTGCGATCTGCATTAGCTTGGTGGCGTACATGATGTACGAGTAATCTTGCCTTATCAATAATCGAACGAGGCTACTGGATGTCGTGGAAGCAAGGACCGCCACAACCATTTCGATGTTCCAATCATGCCAGAATCCATACTCACATTGATTTTACACGATCAGCCATCATGGACCTTCTTCAACTGGAGCAGCACGACAAATATCGCCACATCCTAGATTTACGCAAAGTTAATAGCGAGCTTTGCATTTCGAAGTTCAAGTACGAAGGCCTCTCTCGCGTGGCGGAACTAGCACATCTGGATGATTGGATGTTTTCAATTGATCTCAAGTTGGGCTACCACTACGTTGACATCCACGCTACCTGTTGAAATTTCTAGGCTTTCAGTTTGAGGGGCGCTCGTACTGTTTAAGATCACTTCCGTTCGAACTAGCGAGGGCGCCTTTCGTCTTTACGCAATTGATCAAACAGTTGGCACGTCGATGGCAAGAAAAAGGGGTCCACGTCATCCCATATGTGGATGACATCCTTTTTCTATGTCACACAGAAGCTGAGGCTCGGGACGTCTGCACCCGCATGGTCACCGACCTAAGAGAAGCGGGTCTCGTAATCAACGCAAAAAAGTCTCATCTCGATACCCAACAGGGACATTTTTTTGTCGGCAACAAGCCACGTAGTGTTCTGCAATCAACAATTGCATCATTAATGGAAGTACGACGCGCACAGCACAAAGTCCCTATACGACACGTCGCACGTATCACATGCATGCTTGCCTCCACAACCCTTGCACTTGGGGCGACAGCGCGAGCATTCAGTCATGCATTACTACAAACCATCAATGACGCCTCGTCATGGAACAGCAGGATGTCGCTGTCACCGAGTGCTTGCGAAGAGTTGGGGTTCTGGTCAATTGAGTTCGACCACTTCAATGGTGCTCCATTTCACGTTCGAGGGAGCTATGACGCAATCATCCATGTCGATGCCAACGCGCACAGTTGAGGGGGCACACTCGACACATTATCCACGGGCATTCACAAGGCCTGTTCGAACATGCCCCCGGAATTACTTTGCAAATCAAGTACTCGTCGTGAGTTATTGGGGGTGCTTTGGGCACTTTCAAACTTTCACCGGCTTCATCCAGAACAGGCATGTGCTTGTGCGTGTCGACAACCAGGGTGTATTCTTCATCCTAAAAAAGGGTGGATCACGCAACAGCTCCCTCACTGCTACTTGCAAAGACATCATCCACATATGCATGACTCATCGCATTCGCTTGATCATGGAATGGATCGCTCGCGGATGAGCTCTCAAAGACTCTCGACAGAGACGACTACACCCTGAATGCACCATGGTTTAATCTTCTCGAGCGGTGTTAGGGGCCGCACTCTATAGATCCCTTTGCCAGTGCTGCAAATGTCAAGCTCCCCCGATTCTGCTGCAAACACCCACATCCTAAGGCGACAGCGATCAACTCCTTCGCACTATCGTGGGCTGCAGGACATGGTTTTGCTTTTCCACCACCACAACTGATCTCGGCAGTCCTTCACCACGCATAGAGGACATCAGCCTCACTGACACTTATTGTTCCCTTCTTGCTTGGGGCTAGCTGGTGGCCCTTCTTCAACCCTTGCCACCCACCTGGGCCTCACCGATCCGTGATTGCTTGGAACTTACTTATGGAAGCCAATACATTGCACCTGGCACGCACACCACAACATTCTCGAGTTCCGGCCTCCCCCATAGCATGATGATGGCCCTGTGCATATCCTTCCGCTAACAAATTGCTCGCGTCCTGTCTGATTGTTTCAGGGTTACTTCACTCGCTGCGAAGCCAATTGCTCTCAATGATGCTGCGAACTCGTGCAAAATCTACGATCAAGACTTACGAATCATACTGGTAGCAGTTCCGTTCATTCTGCATCAAGGCTAAGTTACCATTCCTCCCTACACTAAATATGACACTCGTGCTATACCTCGTCTACGCCATTCGCCACCAAGCCACCTTCTCAGTGGTGCAACTCACTTGCTCGGCGGTTGGTTTCATCCACCACATGATTGGGGCTGCTTGCCCAACTATCGGCCCAATAACATCTCAAGTCTGAGAATTTGCGAAACGTCACTGCCCTCGTCCACACAGGACCAAAGAACAAGTGTCTCCTCACCAAGTGCACGCCATGGCCGCACACTTCATTAGTTCAGACAACCCGTCCACCTTTCAAAAATGACTCATACCGCTTCTCATGTACGACGGTTTCTTTTGGTACTCGGATCTCGCCTCCATCTGCTGGAATGATATCGAGTTCGAATACGATGTCATGTGGCTACTCACCCCGCACTCGAAGACGGACCAAGCGGGGAAGGGCGTATGGGTGCCTATCGCTGCAAGCCGAGGACCCTTCTGTCCTGTTCGATGCACCAAGCGCTTCATCCAACTGGCAGGATATGGTCCCTCCACACTAGGGCCGTTAATCCGAGTTTTCGGTTCGGCCACGAGAGGCTCACTCACACTCAAATCACCATCGTACACCACCATACGCAACTGGTGCAAGGAAGCTTTTCTCGCCATCAGCCTTGGCGACCACGCTCTTGGTACCCACTCCTTTCGCAAAGGAGCGGCAAATGTAGTGGCAAACACAAGAATCAAATATCGGCTCTTCAAACAACTCGGCCGATGGCGTAGTGAAGCAGCCAAGGAAATGTATGTCACGCCCAGTGCCGATCGATTGATCGACGCCTCTCGTAACCTCCAACCAACGGCTCATGCGCCATCACCAGCAGAACATTCCAGTGCCGTCAAGCGCCAACGTCTGGCACCCCTGCACATGTCTCATCGTAACCCATTGTAATGAGAACGATGCCAATTGCTACAAGGAGAAGCTTTCTCAATGTGGAAAATTTCTAAGCGTTTATCGCTTTCAAATTTGTTTATTGTGAAAGCGAAGCTAATTGTAATGCAATTTTGTGCATCGTCGAAGCACACTATTTGCCTTCTTCGAAAATATAATGTGGGTTGGGGGTCATTCTTCCCTACCCACGTCTCTCATTTTTACAATCGCTCAAGTTCAGTTTTCTACCGACCGTTCCCAGGCTAGTCATCATTGGAAAGTAGTAGTTCTTGAAACATCTTGTTTGTGTTATTATATCAGTATTACTACTAAGATCTACTGTACTTGAGCGCATTGTAATGAGAACGATGCTCCCATTGTAATGAGAACGATGCCAATTGCTACAAGAATCAAGCCTTTTCAATCTTGTTTTTGCAACTTGTCTAAGCATACGGGTTCAATTCACGTGAGAGGGATCGTTTTTGTTTCATACAAACACCCTAGGAGCAACACTTTATACATCATAAATCTGGCTTCACCCATGTAGATCTTCTGACACCCCTCACTGGGATGCCCTGGGACACAGCGACGACAAAGAAAGTGTTGCCAACATACACGCACATGGGAACTTGAATCAGAGACTTTCCGCCTGTGACATTATGTTGGGAACCCAACCTCTAACCACAAAATAAAAATGGCATTTTTCGTTGGGGTTGAGCGCGCCCATAACCATTTTGTATGCTCTATATTGAGCATGTTTATTTTCCAGTATATCTTAACAAACATTCGTTGATTGTCTCCTTGGACCAAGTCAACGGACCATCAACGACCGCCGTCCGTCGTTGCATGACCTACAAGTAGAGAAATACCCGAATTTGGATTGAATACAACAATGAGATTATGATTCATGCCTTTTGTGGTTGCATATTTTTCCTAGGTTTGGTTTAAACTTGCCTTAAACAGAGTCGTTTGTTTATAAGAGATATGTGAACAAAGATGGGTCAATTCTTTCTTCCATCACATATCCTTATCATTAAAACCTACTTGCGGCCCGGAAATGAAATAAATGAAACAAACATTCCCTTTTATTGGACACCTTTTTCACATGTCCAAGAGTGAAGTCGTAACATTATCACGAACTAAGTGAAAACAATCCTTTTGGGACCTTGGGGATGGTCTAAAAACCACTTAAGCAAAATATGGGCTGCCTTGAATTCTCAGTCAAGACAGGGCGATTGCTCTTTCAAGCCTTCTTCCTCCCTCACCGGAATGCAATCATAACCGGGAGAGGTTTGAAGCAGACTGGGAAGCCTCGCCAAGATTGTAGACTTACTTGCCCTGATCGGTAGCCCTAACTCCGAGTAAGCCTTGGTCGCGTTGGCCTGCTCGGGGGGGTACACGAGCGTGCACGTGTCGGTGGGTTTTTCCCATCTCCTGCTGTAACTTTCCCAACTCTGGCGGGTGATCGGTTCGCCCCCGTTACTCCGAGTTGGGAAGTTGCGGGGGTGGGGGGTGCGATTTCGTGTGTCTCACTGTTGCGTGCAGCCCAGACTGCCCCACACGCCACCAAACAAAAAAATTTCGGCACTGGGAACACCGTGGCTCCAAAATGGCACCATCAACCACCGGGACGGGAAGATTTTACCGCGTGCTTCGAGGTAGTCCCGGTAAAAAAAAAAAAACCAATTCGGGATCCTAGTTGGGTTTACCCATCGATGCCTAACTCCGAGTAAGCCAGGAGTACTCCTCCAAAAACGTGGAGTTGTGGGAGGCACAGCTCGGAGTAAACTTTGCCCGTGTCGGAAGCATACCGGAGGGTTCGGTGGAGTCGTACTCCGAGTATGCTAACTCCGATCGTTCGGCCCTTTTTGCTTACTCCGAGTAAGCCACGAAGGTGTGACTGTATCAGACACACGTGCGAAGGGGGAGTTAGTGAACCCCCACGAAACCCACCAACTCGGAGTAAGAGGGCTACCGATCAGGGCCACTGTACTGTAAAGGTTGTGCTACAACACAATACACAAGATGCCCAACCCCTGCACGCGAAATTGCCTCGCACGTTCCAGAAACCTTGCACACGAAGGTTTTTTCCCGGGCAGTTGCACCCACGTTACAAGCACGTCAACCAATACGAACCACAGAAACAGAAGAGACCGAAGTCAAACAGTCAACGGTGAGTTACAAAATTTTGCTATAAGCCCTTTTTGCCCGACGCGAATTGACGAAACCTCCACGAAATGCATGAATCACTTAAGCGCCCCCTTCACAAGGCAACCTTGGGTTAGTCAAACGGACATCGTGTGTAGTTGTCCTATGTATTGACCGGGAAGCATGCCTCCCTTCCCATCAACAGTCACGGAACCAGCCATAAGGACCAAAGCAGTGGCTGTCAGATTCACACTGCCCGAAATGTGAGCGAACTGCTGTGTGAATTGTACACTTGTTGGCTCCCAAGCCCAGCCAGCCAGGTCCAGCGCGAACCCATGGTTCGAGTGGAAGGGTGCTGCCGAGCCACACAGGGTCAGTGAACGGGGAGCCCCACACTGTAATACTGTACACCAGAAGTTTAGGGCCTCCCAGTACAATTGATGCCTGTTTGAGCCCCTCCCGGTTGCCTTATGAAGGGGGCGTATAAGCTGTCACGAGCAGTTCGCATAAGTTTCGTCAATTCGCAGCTAGCTAAAAAGAATTCGCATGTGCTTATAAACAAGACTCTGCTACCTAGTTACCTAGTTTGACTTCAGTCTCTTCTGCTTGACTTCGGTCTCTTCTGCTTGACGCGCTTGTAATGTAGGTGCATAAGGCTGGGGAAACAACCTCGGGTGCAGCGTATCCATCCGGCGCAAGGCAAATTCGCGTGCATGGGGTGAGCATCAATTGTACACACTTTATACTCCGCAGGAGCCCACACTGTTTAGAGCCGCCCTTGTACTGTGCATCGGTAAGTCCGGAAAGATCCACAATTGCACAACGTCACAGTTATGCTTCATGCTCGTGCTGTACAGATTCCTGCGTGTGGCTGGGGCCTGGTACGGGACAACAGAACACCGTGAAAGCGTGTTCAAAGGACAGGTGACGTGTGCTGTCGTCAGCTGCACTCTGATCTGAACACCTGAAAGCTTCCAGAGCCACCCACTCTCCCGACGTGACGCTGGACTAGCGCCTACGCCTGACTGGCATTTGGCTTGCACGTTGAGAGATGCCATTGGTGGGCGGCTTCACGCGACACCTCGACGAATAACTGTGCTGTTCCGTTAAACAACAGCCTGCAAACGTTGTCATGATGTGGAAGTCAGTTTAGGAACGGGTCGTTCTGGGTATAATTTTGGATTTTCCTAGTGTATCAAGTCACATGACAAAAGGTGATCAGATTACACAAGTCAATTTTCGCGCAAAACAAAGGGCTCGTTTTCGTGTCATGTACGAGGAAGCATACAGTAAAACGGGTTCAACGACAGCGGAGGAAATCGAGCGCAATGCGCTACGGGTACAACTGCCATGGTGTTTGTGAGGCACTTTTCCGCACACCCTTACCCCGCTGTCAGAAAGCTCTGCCTGCTCGAC
>CANIUD010000339.1:0-132500 GCA_947470075.1 Closterium sp. Yama58-4 | reverse complement strand
GCTGGTGGCACTGGGAGTGGTGATGGTTCAGTCAACCGCTCTGAACCGCACACTGCTTCAGGCACAAACGGGAGCCCTGGGCCTTACACACCGGAGGAGCAACACACAGAGGAGAGGAAGCGCAAGAGGGAGCTGTCCAACTGTGCGTCCTCACGACGAGCGCGGCAGAGACAGCAGGACCGCCTGGCACAGCTTGAGATCGACGCTGCGAATCTGAAGCTGGACAATGCAAGCGCGCATCGGCGGTTGACAGAAGCTAATGAGCAGATACAGCAGTTCCAAGTGCAGAAGGAGGAGTCAAAGCAGGAAGTGAGGCGGCTACGACTGGAGTTGAGCAGTATTCTGCCGTCGGATTGGAGGATTCGTGAGGATGGGAGCGTGGAGGAGGGTGAAGCACGCGCTCTGAGCGAGCAAGATGCTGCTCGGTGCCAAGGTGTTGGTAGTCGTGGGGCTTCCTCTGACCCATTACCATCCAGGGGAGTAGCGGACTCTCATTCTCCTGCATCAACTCCAGGTGCTCTTCCAGATCACTTGTTTATCCAGCCTGAGCTCGCTCCTGGAACTTCTGCATTTAATTCTGGTGTATTTGATGATACGTGTATGTAGAATCTACAGATGGTACATGTGTGTAGGGCGATGCTGCTAAAGGCATATGGTGTGTTTTGATTTACTTCAAGTTTTTTGCTTGGTTTGAGAGCAAGGGTCAGAAGAGATATTTTTACGTTTAGACCCATTCTGTGCATTAACCCTGCCCCATAAAATTTGTCGTAACACCCACAATTTGGCTAAAATGTCGGAGTACGGTGCTTGTGTGTCCAGCATTAACACGTGCTGTCAGGAAAATGTCCGGATTCTTTACCGCGTACCACCACATGTATAACGCTCCACTGTTCTTCAACCGCTACAGCATAACTGCGTTCGCCACTTTGCGCAACTCTTTTACTAAGCCTCGCACTGCGAAACTATGCCTAGTCGGCCTACGCTTCAGGACTAGGCCAAGTTTTGATGCCAGCATTGCTTTAGCTAGCTTGCATGCACCATGCTATTGTTCGCTTGTTTTGCTAAGAATGTTCGCTCAAGTCTTCGCTCACATTTGTGCAATCCTCGCTCGAACCTTCAATTGCACTCGTAACAGATGCCCTTACCCTGCATATTGTGCTTCATGAAATTCAAAAGCCCTTGGTTGTAAGCAAAACTGTAACTATGAAACACAGTGGGTGTTAAAATGCTCCTCAAGCTAGTGTGAACCTAAAGATAAAGCTGCAAACACTTAAAAACCCTTTTTATACTCACGTGGGCACATTTCTGATCTGGGAGTGCAAATTGGTTGTGTTTTGTGTACTTCCTATTGTAAGATTTGCATAGGTGCGCTATAGAGAGTACATACTTGCATATACTGTTGTACTTCTCTCATTCTAGTCATTTCTGTTTCCTGACATGGTATCATTGTTAAGTTCAGGTCTACGTCAACCGCCTCCGCCTGCCTCGTCCTCTCCTGGCTCCGCCTAGAGCTCTCATAATACGCCCCTAACGCGCCCTCCCTAGAGTGCCCCATCACGCCTCTTAGAGTGCCCCATTGCGCCACCCACCTTAGTGCGCTAGCCAGCCTCGTGCTAGCGAGAACGCCAACCAGGAGCAGCCAGTGCCCTCTCCGCGCACCGCTCACGAGCTGCCTGCTTTGCCCGCTCGCTGCCCTCGTTCTGCCCTTGAGGTACTGCGCACTACCTCCGCAGTCAGCGCCCAATCTGCAAGCCAGCCCGCAGCAACCAGCGCCCTGCCTACCTGCTACCCACGTGCCGCTTGCCAGCCTTCGGCCCACGAGCCTACCAGCACACCATCCAGAGTGCGACTAGCGCGCAAGCCTGTCAGCACCCCAGCCTGCACACGCCTGCCTACGCTGCCCACCTTTTTGTGTCGGTGTGCTGCTGCAGCTGGCCGATCGTGTCACCCTCGTCGTTTGCACAGCCCGCGTGGCCCACGCCGATCTGCGTCCGTGTTGCTACCGCTAAAACCCATCCCGCGCCTACAGTTGCATTCACTACGGTGCCTCCTCCTCCTCCTCCTTGCTACCGATTTACCCCTACCATCTGCTACCATGGCTACTGCCTTTTTTTGTGGTTCGATGCGGAGGGACATGCCCTCGACTTTGCTGAGTAGCTTCCCGAAGTGAGCTGTATCTCTAGAGCCATCTTCAGCATGGCATCCCCGACCACGTTTTGAATGAGCTCTCGACCCTGCTCCATCCTCCTGCTCTTATTTCTTAGGCCATGTCAGAGCAGCGCAAACACTGGGAGGCAGGCAATGCTACTGCACGCTTTGGTATCGACAATCATCTTCTGGAAGCTGAGTGGGGGCACTTAGGTACGGTGTTGTGGCTTGCTACTCTACTCCTAGGCCGCTACCTTTTCCCTTTCTTCTTTCCTGATTTCCCTACGTTCCATAATGTTGTTGATCTTCTTAAGCACATGCCGCTTGCTTTACACTAGCTTTCACGCAACATCCACTACTGAGATCCTTGTTGAGCACCTGGCCCCCATTTCTATTACCATGTAATTCCTTGCAACACGCCTCCTTGAGCACTGTGCCCCTGCTCATGACGCTTTCCTCATTATGCACCCCACAAGCCTTACTGTCCACTTCTTTGAGACTCGCCTCACTGAAATCTAGACTTGCCGTTGCCCCATTGCCCCCATGTTCGAGGGGTGCGTTCCATCAGAGCTCTTTGCCTCCATTGCCTCTGTTGCTATTGTCGAGCCCTACTGCGGTGGTCGCATGCTTTGCTACATCTGGAGGGCAGCGACGCCGTAGGGGTCCTTGTCAGAGTGGAGGAGTTGGACGGGTTGAGAGAGGTGGAGGTATTGGTATGTCGGAGGATACTGACACTAGGGAAGCTGGTTCTGGAGGTACAATCTAAGGTGGTGATGGTATTGGGGGTACAACAATGACTCAACAACAACAGTATCAGTAGTAGCGGTAAGCAGCAGCACAAGCAGCAGCAGTCGTCGCTGCATGTAACTTCTCTTCATCTTCTTGGTCTCCCGTCCCCCTCATCTGACCGCTCACCATCTCTCCCTGCTTACGGTCCCATGTTCCCATCTCGTTCTCCTCCTTGTTCATTGTTGTCTCCTCCTCTCCTTCCTCACCTGTCATCCCACTCGTGCTCGTACCTCGTCTCCCGTTTTCAGTATCCAATCTATGATTCTCTGTTTTCTCCCCCCTCGTGTGCTGCCACCTCCTGTTCTCCCGTTACCTCCTTAGCTGTTATTTACTGTCTCTCCTCCTCCGTTATCTGACTTCTCCCGTGCCGCTCGCTCTGCCGTCTCCCATGTTCTCTCCTCCCTCGTTACGAACCCTACTACATTTTTGCCCTTCGTCGCCGCTGTTAGTAACTTTGCCTCCACCCGCCGCCTTGACTTTGTCACTTAGTTGGTCTCTTGCCCCGCCCGCCCTCCGTCCGTTGGAGGTGCTCATGCCCTTAGAAATGATGTCATAGAGGACATGCGATTCGAGCTGGCCTTCCATGCAACCACTGATCCTCATCTCTGTGACATGCTGCTAGCCCAGGAGAGTGACCCATATACTGTTGGCATTCCAAGTCCGTTTACTTACGCTGAGGCCGTCTTGGGAAACTAGGCCTTTGAGTGGATGGCAGCCATGGACGTGACATAGCATCTTGAAGGCCTATAGGCACCTACGTGACGCAGTTCCCCTTCCTGGGGCGAACATAGTCAATGGCATGTGGATTTACACGGTGAAGCAGCCACCAAGAGCATTGCCTGTCTTCAATTCATGCACTATGTCAAGAGAATTTGTGAATGTAGGGCCAATTAGAACCTCAAGTCGAGTCCTACGACCAAAACCATTGCCGTGTAACCATCCTCCGGGTGCATCATGCAAAAATGCATGTCGCAAGAATGGGGTGAAAAAACAAATGGCAGGTGCTAGTTACACGACTTCTATCAGCCCAATTTCGTTCTCATTGATCACAGCATGTTGGACCTGCCTTCGATATTCAGCCTCTTGTTTTAACCAAGAATGGAAAAGATGCACCAAGGTGATCCGGCAGTGACACCGTATCTGCTAGTTCATATAATACCCAAGTAAAGTATGAATATCGTTAGTTTGATATTTGATCTTCCCATCAAGGGACATAGAATACATTCCCCAATATCCATCCAATTATATTCTGAGATGTATATGATTCCAACTGCCCTAGGTAGCTTTAATCACATTGTATAAGGCAACAACCGTTAAAAAAAAATACATATGTATAAAACGTATGCATGCAGAGGTTTATGTCAGAATCTAGCCAGCAGGAATGAGTTCACTAGCAACAGTAGCAGCAGAGGCAACAGAGGGGGCAAGAAGAGAGGGAGAACACCCCTCAAAGAAGGGAGTGCGCGGAGTGCCACGAGAAGCAGCAACAGCTACGGCACTAGTCTCAGCCGTGAGGAGCTGTTTCTCTAGCATGTCGACAGTGAGCTCGGTGGGGTCAAGGGCAAGGAAGTGATCCCTAACTGCGCGAAGAGAGTCAGGGAGGTGGGTGACGAGGAAGTAAAGGGTGAAGTACATAGGGGGCGAGTTACGCAGCCAGAAAGGTGGGCTTGAGAGCAGCGCGGAAGCGGGTGTCACTAGAACGAAGGTGGTTGATGAGATCGGGACAGTGGGGAAGTCGGACAGCTCGGGAAACAGATACGGGAGCATGAGACGGGCTAGGGTAGCAGTAGAGGGGGAAGATTAGCGAGCTACAACGGCGTCATAGAGGGCTTTGGCTGTCTTCTGTTGGCTAAAATGCGCCCTCTCGGCTAGTGGAAGGTGGTTGCAGACAGCAAAACGAGCAGTAGCGTCACGCGTGAGCCACTTGGACTGTTCTAAGCGGTCGGCTGTATCAGGTGGGGCGATGAGGGATCCGGACGTATGTTCTATCAAAGAAACGCCATCCCTAGCTTCGCTCTGCAGGTATAGCTGGAGATCGTCGAGCCAGACGTCAAAGCTCATAGGGCGACCCTCCGCATCAAAGCTAAGAACCGAAATGGTGGCCATGGTAGCAGCAGCAGCAGCAGTAGCAGAAGCTCGCGCGAGCAGGGGCGCAGGCCGGCCGCAGCGAGCAGGGCAGCGCGCAGCTAGCAGGGCAGTTCGCGGGTCGCCGGCAGAGCGCAGGGCAGGCACTCGCGGGCGGCACAGGGCTGACGCGTGGGGCAGGGCAGGTGCGCGCAGGCTGTACGGGCCGCGCGCTGGCCGTGCGTGGGCTGTACAGGCTGCGCGCAGGCTGTACGGGCTGCGCGCGGGCGACGTGCGGGCTGGACGGGCTGCGTGCGGCAGGGCTGGGCAGGGCAGCGCGAAAGCGCGCTGGGGGAGGGCAGGTAGCGTGCGTGGCAGCTGAGCAGCGCTACGCTGGACGAAACAACGGCAGCAGGGGCAGGTGGGGCAGTGCGTACAATAGGGCGTGCGGTAACCGCAGTCGGTTACTAGGTAACGATGGGCCCGGAAAAAAAACGGTCCTACGGTCCTACATGCTCTGAAACCATGTCAGAATTTAACGAGCAGGAATGAGTTTACTAGCAGAAAATCAAAGTACAAGTACCTAACCCTAAAAGGGTTGTACCCTATGTGTGCTACCCTACTACAGCCTACAGACATATAAAGTAGTTTTGACAGTTTAAAATAAGGGAATGCTGCTAATAGGACCCTTCCAAAACAATCTCCCTCCCCTAACCTTCCCCCCGTTCCCTCCTCTCTCCCACCTCCCTCTCTTTCCTAGCCCACTTTGTCGAAGCCCTTTGCAAGTGTAAGAAGAACATTCAATGTTTGAAATGGTACATTCAAAAAACGGTAACGCAATGTACAGCTCAGTGTAAGGCCATATAACCTCTTTTGATGGTGGAGCACCACTCAAGCGATGATTTCCCGCGCGTTTTTTGGTGGGTCTGGTGTAGGGAACCTAGGGTTTCGTGAAAGTCAGCAGCAGCCAGGTAGCCTGATTTGAACCTATGGGTCTCTCTATCTTGGTCACGTGGGCTAGCCGCCTAGACTAGACTACCAGGATAGGAGCTTCGTGGCCTGGCGTTTGTGATTCATTCGTCGCTTACTGTTTATCGTGATATTTCATATTCAGGATCTGAAGTTCTAGCGAAGTCTAAGGCCATGGCGTCTGGTTATGGCCGCTCACCCTACGACTCGGTCCGCCAGTTCGACTCGCAGCCGCCCTCACGCAGCGGTTACGATTCCTTGGATCGCGACCGTCCTTCCGCTCACGCGTCTTATCGCGAACGGTCCCGATCGCCGCGACGATCCGACAGTCTCGCCGGCGCCTCACGGGATCGCGACCGCTACGGTGTAACTGACCGGTCAGGATTCTCCGGAAGGGACCGGGAGCGCGAACGGGACAGAGAAGCAGGCCGATCCTACGATCGTGACAGGGACAGGGATAAGGACAGTTATCACGATCGGGACCGCGAAAAGGCTTCTTCTCGCGAGCGGGAGAAAGATCGCGATAGAGGCGACGGTCGAGATCGACCCTCGGGATTCAGCGACCGGTACGATTCTGCCGGCCGGAGCAGCAGCGGCGGTTACCGTGACGACAAGTACGACCGCGATCGTGACGACCGGTATGATCGCGATCGTGACGACCGGTACGGCGTGTCTGGCAGCAGGTTCGGCGGCGGCGGGCCTATGGGGATGGGAGGTCCACCGTTAGGTCCGCGCGGAATGGGAGGTCCGGGAGGAGGTCCGGGAATGAGCGATCGGTGCAACGCGTGCGGCGGGGTTGGGCACTGGGCGCGTGAGTGCCCGAGCAAGTTCGGCGCGCGAGGCGGGTTCGGCGGAAGGTTCGGCGACGATGGGATGGGACCCAAGTGCTACGAATGCGGGCGGAGGGGACACGTGGCACGAGAGGTATGTCCGAGTGGAAAGAGCTGATCATGGTCACGAGGCTAGTCGGATTCTGTTCCTATCTCACGGCCTTCAGTTCAATCCATTCCTTTTTTTGTTTTTTTCGTGTTTTTTTTTCCAAGTTTCAAGCTCACTTTGTTTCTTTCACGTCGCCGCTGTACTCTCGCAACCTGTTTTGCTTGTCGCTTATTTCTATATGCGTCAAGAACTCTTTCCGTTTAAGTTGGTCATCTGGGGAAGACTTGGTTGATCCGTTGGTCGTTCAGTAGTGCAACAGTTGCTGTCTTTTTTGTGATGAAAGGGAGAGGGAGATGGACGATGGGCGATTGGGAGGATGAGGGAGGAGGATAGGGAGAGGGAGAGGGATCGAGAGGGGGAGCGGAAGAAGGAGAGGTAGAGGGAGGAGTTAGTAAAGCAGAGTTATTACGCAGCACTTGAAAGTTGTGTGTCTGCAAATGCACCTGCTCTTTCACCTTCTCCCTCTCGTTCTCCCTTGCGGGCTTTACATGCTCGGTGCGAAGTAACGGCGAAGGTGGGTCATTCGCGTAGCTGTTTAGACTAGCGGAGAAACGATGTGGGATGGCAGGGTGAGGGGTAGGAGAAGGAGGACGATTGGGAAGGCAGGACGCTGAAATTTATGGAGGTGAAGCGGAGTGGAGGAATTGGAGGGGGTGGAATGGAGTGGGGTGGAGAGAGGTGGAGTGTGGTGGCGTGGAGTGAAGAGGACTGGAGCGGAGTTGGATGGAGTGGAGTGAGGTGGAAGGTGGAGGGGTGATGAGGGCGTGGCGGAGGTATACACCGAGGGGAAAGACAAGCAAGAGTTGAGAAAGTGGATAAATAGGTGTGCGCGGGGTGGGGTGGGGCGGGGGAGGGCGAGGGGGGGGGGGCGGAAGAGGGGGAGAGATATGAGACACGTGTCGTGCACTGCCTCCTCTTGCCTCCAACGCTCTCCGCCCAACTTTCCTCCTAGCCTCCTGATTCGAGGTGGGCACCTCGCCATTTCACCGTAGTTTACAAGACAAGGTGGGTCTGCTGGAAAAATCGCCTTACGAGGCGCTGTGCTGGCTTCCTATTACCGCCTTCCGTTCGTGAACTGGTTCCCAGTTCGAGTCAGTGCGCCTCTCTGCCGCTCGTTGCACCGTATCTCCACCCCGCGTCGCCCCTCTGCCTCCTGCAGGGTTTCAGTCGCAAGCAGGGGAGCCTTGAAGGCCCTGAAGAGCAGAGCTGTTACGTCTGCAGCGATGTGGGTAAAATATTCTGAACCGCATCAATGTTTCTTTGCGTCCCTCCCCACCCCTCCCGTCCTCCCTCAACCGCTCGTCACCCCTCTGAACCCTTGCAGTGTCAGTTCAAGCAGGGCAACCCCGACGGCCCCATAGAGCAGCGCTGCTACGTCTGCAACGAAGTGGGTCACATCGCCCGCGACTGCCCCTCCAAACCACCCCTCGGCGCCCCCATCGGAGCCATAGGTTCGGGCCGAGCCGGGCCCGGGTTCGGCCCAGGCTCGGAGTTCGGTCAGGACGGGTGCTACTACTGCGGCAGGAAGGGGCACTTCGCGCGGGAATGCCCGGAGAAGTTTGGCGGTGGCGCGCCGATGATGCCGCCGGCGGCAATGGCGGCGGCGGCGGCCGCGGCAGTGGGAGGGCTAGGTCCGGGAATGCAGGATCGGTGGATGGGGGGGCTGGGGGCGGGGATCGGGGCGTTCAGGCCGGGATTTCCGCCGGGGATTGCGGCGTTTGGGGCGCCGATAGGGACGGGGTTTCCGCCGCAGGTGGTGCGGCCGGCGGGAGACGGGTGCTATGAGTGCGGCGAGCCGGGGCACTTCGCGCGAGAGGTACGCTACGCCTATCGCGTGCCAGTCTTAGCTGTGTGTATGCTGCTTTTACGGTTTATGCCTTTTTTGCGGTTCACCGCTTGGTTCAGTGATAAATTTTGAGCATGCGCCATGTCCTTCTATCATCCCCTCCCCTTCTCCCTCCCACCCCCAACCCCTCCCACGCCCATCCCCCCCTCCCCCCCTTCCCCCACCCTTCCCTCTCCGCCCCCCGCTCCCACCGTTCCTTTCTTCCCCCTATCTTTCCTTACCCTCCCTTTCTCGCAATTCGCTGCCCTCTTGTTCCGCAGCTGCTCATGCCCTGGTTGTTAACCGCGCCCCTTTGTAAAACGCGCCAATAATTGACGTGTCCTTTTCCCTCCCGCTTCCCCTCTTTCTTTCCCCCCTCTCCCCCCCTTCCCCCCCGCTCCAAACCCCCCAACCCGCCCCTTCCGCTCCCCTCCTTCCCACCTTCCCCCTGCGCTCTTTCCCGCTCGTTGTCTTCCCCGCGCCTGTCTGCCTCCCCGCAGTGCCCTACCCGGTCGCGGCGCTTTGCGGAACGGGCAGCGGCGGCGGCGGGGGCGGCGGGAATTGCAGTGGCGGGGACGGGGGCCGAGGGGCGGCGCATTGCTTCCAAGGCAAGTGGGAGGGCGGCAGAGGAGGCGCTTAATAATGAGCTGGAGACGTACATGAAGGTACACTCGGTTTCGTGAAATATTTATAGTCGTATTTATAGGGGCTAATTCAGGCTCTGGTGTAGATCGACTCGATTTAATCACAGAAGGCGCTTAGTAGTGAGCTGGAGACGTACATTAAGATACACTCGGTTTCATGGTATACATTTCGGTGTTCGTTCTGGTTATGGTGTATTTTTACTCAATAGGGGCACAGGAGGAGCTTAATAATGGGTTGGAGACGTACGCGAAGAAGGTACATTCATGTTCGTTTTCGCTGGATATATATAGGTATTGGTTTTGGTGTAGATCAAATCTGTAGAAACACAAGAGCTAGTTAGAAATGCGCTGTGGTTAGCACGTTGGGAAGTGTTAGCTTTACATGCTGTTGGGGGCCTGTTGTTCCAACGAATGCATGGGCTTGAAAAGCAAGGTAGCGAGGAGCGGGTTTAAAGGCGGAAAGTGGAGCGAGAGAAAACGGAGAGCTGACCAGGTTGCTTCCTGCTGTGGAGGTCCAGGCCAGGTTGAAGGACCACAGGACCGATTTTGTTTCTTTTTCTTTCTTTCTTTGTTTCTTTTTCTTTCTTTGTTTCTTTTTCTTTCTTTTTTTGTTTCTTTTTCTCTCGTGGGCTTCGCTGCAGGACAAGGCTAGGGATGGGAGCAGTGAGGAGAGGGAGGAGGAGGGCAGGAGGCGTGGCGGGAGGGAGAAGGATGCAGAGGGAAGAGACGAGGTAAGAGGAGGGCGCAAAGGGGGAAAGGATTCCAGTGATAGCGACAGTGGTGTGCGGAGGAAGGGGAGAAGTGAGAAGAGGGGAGGCGACAGGAGTAGCAGGAGGAAGCGCTCGCGATCGCGGTCGAGCAGTAGCAGGTCCAGGTCCGTGGGTAGTAGTCGATCGAGCGGCTCGTCGGGATCGAAATCTTCCCGGTCACGGAGTAGGTCTCGCTCGAAATCCTCGAAATCATCAAAATCGTCGAAATCGTCGAAATCCTCTCGATCCTCTCGGTCTAGATCTAAGAGTAGATCGAAATCGAGGTCCTCGACGTCGTCCAAGTCAAGGAGTTCGAAATCGAAGAGCAGGGAGGGGAAAAGTGGGGGGTCGAAGAGCACGGGGTCGTCTTCTCGGGGCAAGGGGTCGCCGTCTGCTAGTGATGCTTCGTCTGGGAGGGATGGGAAGAGGAGGGGTTCTGAGGAGGTGGTTTCGAAGAGTGACGATGGCGGGAAGGAGATGGAAGGGAGGAGGAGGCCGGGAGAGGAGGGAGAGGGGCGGGAGGAGGAGGAGAAGAGGGAGAAAGGGAGGGAGGGAGGGGAGGAAGAGGGGAGGAAGGAGGAGGGGGGAACCGGGAGCAGGGGAAAGGAGGGTGGAGAGGAGGGGGGGAAAGGAGGGGAGGACAGAAAGGAGGAGGTAACGGAGGAAGGTAGGGGGGAGGAAGGGGAGAGGGGAGCAGCTAGAGGAGCAGGTGGGTCAAGTGAGCGGCAGAATGAGGGAAATGCAGCAGAGGGAGATAAATCGGAAGAGGATAAAGGGGAAGTGGCGACTGTAGGGGGTAAGAGGTCAAGGGGGGCTGAAGAAGGGGGTGAGGGAGGAGCTGGAGGTGATTGTGAGGGTGTGAAGGGGGATGATGCAGGAAACAAACGCCAAAGGATCAATGAGGGTGAGAATACAGGTGGGAGCGTGGGAGAGGGAGGGGGAGACGGGATGAGCTTAGGGCTGGATGCGATAGCAGCAGCAGCAGAGGCTGAGGCGGCTGGCGCAGAGGCAGAGGCGGTGGAGGGAGGGAAGGAGGGGACGGAGGGACGTAAGTTGCTTGATTTGAATGAGATGGAAGGAGGAAATGATGGGCGTGTGGATCAAGGAGGGCATTGATTGGTTTGAGGCCTGCACACACGTTCAGGTGTGTTGCTGAACGTGTGTTAATTGTTGCATGCTGTGTTAATTGGGAAGTGGGAGTTTCTCAACAGCTATGCCTGGATAACTTCACATCATTTCAATTGTGCATTTCTTATGCTGTGTTGGTTCTAATTGGTGCAGGGCCGCTGGGGTTCTCGGTATGACGATTAGCATTTTCTATCCATTAACCATGCTTGACTTATGTTGAGAGTTTTGTTTAGAAGCATATGGTAACATCAAGTGGTTGACTTCTAGTAAATGACTCGGACAATTTCCTTTGGCCGAAGCAGAACAATTTACGCATGATTAGTCACAGCCGAAATGAGTTCCGTGTCGCCGTTATGCGTAACCTTTCATTAGTGCAGCTGGTTTTCCCCCGGCAAATCAAGTCACCACAACTCTGGCGACGTACGAAATGTTGCTAGTGTTGGAAACAGTGAAACTTAAGCGCTTCAGTCGTGTCGAAAACACCGCATCAGAAGCGAGGCAAACTACACCGAAGCACCCGCGAGTCAACCCTCGGGGGTTGAAGAGGTTGCTGGAGGTTACGCGAAAGTCAAAGGTCAGCGACCTTTGACCCGACAAGTACAGCGCGACAGTTAAGGACATACAACTGACTCGTTACAGAGCAGTTGCCCGAGTCGTACTGTATCGAACCGCAACAGCAACAGCAAAAGCAGTTATAACTGTATCCCTTGATATTCCCTGCATTATTATATATTCTTGTACTCTCTTGTTATAATCAATCTACTTTGCCCTCACATACTAGCGCAAGGTGGTTCACAACTTCTTCACTGAAAGCTTCCGCTGTTACAATACTATCCTACCTAGAGTTACTTCTGAAAAGATCCTAAGGGGCTATCTCAGCCCAACATGGTATGAGAGCAGTCAGGGGAAACTCTACCACTTCCAAATCAAAGACATTACAAGACATGGCAACAAACAAGGAGAGGAGCTCTTCTAATGGCTCCCCGGGCACTACTCCTACACCACCTCCTGCCTCTGGCCTGCAGACAGAGGAAGGCACGGCAACAAGACCTAGGGGGACGTCCACCGAGACTCTCACAGATCGCCCTACGGGCTTCGACCAGAGCATGATGGAGAAGTTTTTCTCCTTCATGTCCTTCTACGAGCAGCACCAGCAGTCGGGACCTGCACAGACACACAACAGCAACAACGGAGCGACGCCCATGAGCCTTGACGGGTCGTCATACGCGCGCGGAAATCAACAGCAGCAACCTACCTTCGCCCCGTACGAACGCGGGTCAATCAGCTTCATGCCGCAGTCTTCGCCTGCACAAGACAAATCACTGGACGCGTTACAAGTACAGTCGCAGTTCGCACACGTTTTGAAGCTTCAAACGTCAAGACCATTCGACGGAAAGGACTTCTTCACCTGGTCCTTTGAGTTCGAGTTGATGATGGAGGGCGCGCAGATACTTGGCTTCTTCGACGGGTCCCTGCAATATCCAGCAAACGGCACACAGTACGAGAAGCAGCAGTACACGTATCAATCGATGATGGCGTATACGATCCTACTGAGGAACGTAACACCAACTCAGCAGCAGAACATTCGCTCTTACCGGGCCTTCGGCAACTCGGCGGAACTCGCGTACAACCATCTGAAGAGCCTGTACCAAGCAACAGACAGTGTAAATCAGAGCAGGTTAATGGCGCAGCTGACAACAGTTGAAATGAAACCAGGAGAGAAAGGAATGGCATATATCAGTCGATGTCGCGAACTGCGCGACAAGCTTCTTCGATGTGGAGGATCAATCTCTGAGGACGCCTTCGTGACGGTTATCATCGGCGGCCTCGGTCCTCAGTGGCGCGCAACAAAGGCCATCCTCCGAGCCCACGGACGAATCTCTGAGGCAGCACTCTGCGCCGAAATCCACGCCGAACAGCAGGACATGGATCTGCAAGAAGAACGACACAGGAAGAAGACGACAACGTCAGAGTTCGCATTTCACACCCAACGACGACACAACAACTACAGCAACAGACAACAACAGCCGAAGCCAGTACCTCCCTTCTGTCACATCTGCAAGACTTCAGGGCACCCGCGCACGCACTGCCCAAATCGTCAACAGCCAATGACCCCGCAACGACACCTTCGACCTTCAAGCAGTCAAGTCGCGTCAACGCAAGCAAATCCAACAACTCAGATCCAAGCTTCAACAACCCCACCGGGACAACCTGCACAAGGAGCAAGAAACATCGTTAGCTGCATGGCAAGACTAAGCGAATCCTGCATTACCGAGTCACCACCTCATTACTCACCGGAAGAACAACTCGACAACACCACACCTCGTCGCGAAACACTTCAACCGAATCCGACATACGCCGCCATCGCCCAAAGCGAGCCATCCGGGAAAGACACTTGGTTCTTGGACAGTTGCTGCGGACAACACATGTGTTCTTCAGGACGCTTCGTACAGCGAGAATATCAACTTCAACGTGAGGTCGTCATCACCGTCGCCAATAATCAGAACCTGCGCACACGACGACAAGGAATTGTACAACTTCAGTCACGGGAGACAAACGTCATTCTGCAAATGTCCAAGGTTTTAATCGCAGAAGGCCTTGGCTACAACTTACTAAGCGTCAGTCAACTGATGGCGAAAGGCATCCACCTCGAAGCAGACAGCACTACCCAAGAATTCAAGTTGTACCACGAGAGAGGAGGTCTTTACATCGGGAAGGCAATCCTTAAAAACAACGTCTTCGTCTTGGACTTCGTTCCTGATCTCGGCACCGCTGACAGTGACGCCATAGTCAACTTCACCAACTGGACACACCCTCCGGATCTTGACCCCGACTTCAGTCCAGGCGGCTTCTGGTACTCACACACCGTCCCTGAGACAGAACGAACAAGGGCATTAGCGACAATTCAACAATCGGCAGCAGCAGAGACAACGTTGACAGCAGCAGAGACAACGTCGGCAGCAGCAGAGACAACGTCGGCAGCAGTAGAAACATCATCGGCAGCAACAGCGACAACGACGACACCAGTCGCCGATCCTTCAAGGACGACGTTCCTCAACGACGATGCACCACCAACACCTGCACAACAGCTTCAGCCAGCACCACGAGAATTTCATCACAGCCCCAGCTTCACCGCCGGCCTCTACTCCAACTCCGACATGTATCGGCGCTCACCCGGTCATCGCGCCAACGAAGAAATCTGGCACGCAAGAATGGGACACCCAAGCAACACTGTGTTAAACAACACGATTCGAGCAGGAGTACTCGACAAGGACTCTCTGCTTTTAACAGACGGACGAGAACTTCAGCGAGCTCGAGGAACGTGCTTCACCTGCCCCGAAGCTGACTTACCGCATCAACCCTTCGTCTCGCATCACAACCCAAGCGCACCTGCATATGCACCACTCGAGAAAGTGTACAGCGACATCTTGTACAACCGCGAACCCGGACAAAACGCGTATAACTACACCATCACCTTCATCGACGCCGCTACACGTTACGTCTGGCACCTAAACTTACCAAGTCGCGACATGGCTTTCGAGGCTTTCGTGGCATGGCTTCCAGCAGCAGAACGGGAATCGGGAGCTAAACTCAAAAGCTTCCAATCAGACGGAGGAGGAGAATACTCGTCACAGCGGTTCAAGCAGTATCTGGCGGAAAAGGGAATCAAGAGACTCATCTCCCTTCCCTACGCCCATCAACAGCAGGGTGTAGCAGAAAGGATGAACAGGACTCTGCAGAACACCATGCGCAAACTGTTACGTGGCATGCGGCTACCCAACCACCAGTGGCCCGAAGCAATGGACCACGCCGTGATGCTGCACAACTTGCTTTCTTCGTCGTCACTCCCGAACAACACATCACCGCATCTGCTGTGGACAGGGAAACTGGGCAGCACAAAAATGTTACGAGTTTTCGGCTGCATGGTACAGTACCGACCCCCATCTGCACGAGCCGGCCGATTCTCCCAACGCGCACAGTGGGGACTACACCTGGGCATCGAAAAACATTACAACGCATGGAAGATCTTCGATATCAACAGCAAGGAAACAGTAGCAGCACGTGATGTGATTTTCTACGAACGACTCACACTGCCAACGTACCTTGCCAACCTGGACGAAAACCGAGACCCCACAGGTAGCTTCCGCGGAGATCGAGCCTTCGCTTCGGCAGGAGACGAAGCTGACTGGGACGAGCAGAACGTGGACGGAGCCTCGGAAGAAGCCGGGCCTCTTCCTTACTGCTCAGTCGACGTACCGATGGACGAAGAAAATCCTCGCGAAAGCGCCAACGCCGACGTCTATTACCAATTCGCCGACAACGGTTACGTTACACCTGCTGAAGTCAACACCAACGAAGCAGAACGCATAGGGCCCAACTTCGCACCTGATCCAGAAGCTGGAGACGAGGCAGTCTATCCCGAGGACACCACACTCCCCCGCTACACACAGAGCGGACTCCAAATCCTTGGGCTCGTCACCGCGGTCCACGGCGCTGACATTCCTAAGGAGCCTGCAACGGTTCAGCAGGCTCTGGGGGGGGAGCATAAAGAAAAATGGCGCGAAGCCATGGACAAGGAACTGAAGGCATTAGAGGAGCGCAACACCTGGAAAGTCGTTCCCATCGGCGTAGCGCGAAACAAGACCATTCTTACCGGGAAATGGGTCTTCCGTGTGAAGACCAAGGCCGACGGCACCATCGACAAGTTCAAAGCGCGTTGGGTCGTTCGCGGCTTCGACCAGGAACATGGACGAGACTTCACCGAAACCTTCGCTCCGGTCAGCCGCCACACTTCACTTCGAATTCTTCTCGCCATCGCCGCTATGAAGAAGAAGAAACTGCGCCAAATCGATGTCGCGAACGCATTTCTCTACGCACCGGTCGATGCAGAGATTTTCGTGGAACTACCGCACGGCTCCAACACAAATTCCACGCACGTCTGCCAGCTACTAAAATCGCTCTACGGGATCAAACAGGCGCCGCGACTGTGGCAACAGTACCTGCATGCTCGCCTCATCCGCATCGGCTTCAAACAACTCCCGCACGATCAGGGCATGTACCGCCTCACGAAGAGCACTGACTACATTCTTCTAATCGTCTATGTGGACGATCTCCTCTACATCGGTTCTACCGACGGCATCACCACCTGGTTCGAAGGGGAGCTGCAGAAGGACCTCACCCTCACTGTCTCATCTACCGTCACACAGTACCTCGGACTTAACATTCGAGAAGATAACGACGCGATCTACCTCAGCGCCGAGAAGTACGCCGACACCATCGCCAAACGATTCAGTATTACGCCAGCCGCGATCTCAACACCATACCGCTACACAACAGGAGCCGACAAGGAATCTGCTCTACTTAAGCCCGCCGGCATACGCGACTATCAGAGGAAGCTAGGTTGCCTCCTCTTCGCAGCCGTCACCTGCCGACCCGACCTATCCTACTCCGCAAGCCAGCTCGCCACTTATCTCAAGAAGCCTGAAGCAGAACACCTGGCGGAACTTGACCGCGCTCTTCACTACTTCATCAGCACCGCGACGATCGGCCTAACTTATCACAAGAACGCAGCTACACCGACCAAGTTAATCGGCTACGTCGATGCCGATCACGCCGGCGACTCCGACAACAGGCGCTCACGCACCGGCTACGTCTACCGCCTCGAGCCTATCGGTCCTATCTCCTGGCAGTCAAGCAAGCAGGAGTTAATCGCGCTATCTTCAGCTGAAGCAGAATATATCGCACTCTGCTCAGCCACCAAAGAAGGACTCTATCTTCGCGAGCTGCTGGAAGAAGCGAAGTTGGCCGAGTTACCCAACTTTAACGTGTTCTGCGACAACCAGTCAGCAATTCGCATCGCCAACAAGAACGGCTTTGCGAACAGGACGAAACATATTGCCCTACGTTACTTCTTCGTGAAGGACGAGATCGAGAAGGGGAGACTCGAGCTGTCATACTGCCCCACATCCGAGATGGCAGCTGACTACTTGACCAAGAAACTCGGAAAGCAAAAGTTCGAGTATTGCATGCTGCTGACTGGACAGAGCCACGTCACCAGCAGCGACACTCCAGAAGCGAAGGGGAGTGTTGGAAACAGTGAAACTTAAGCGCTTCAGTCGTGTCGAAAACACCGCATCAGAAGCGAGGCAAACTACACCGAAGCACCCGCGAGTCAACCCTCGGGGGTTGAAGAGGTTGCTGGAGGTTACGCGAAAGTCAAAGGTCAGCGACCTTTGACCCGACAAGTACAGCGCGACAGTTAAGGACATACAACTGACTCGTTACAGAGCAGTTGCCCGAGTCGTACTGTATCGAACCGCAACAGCAACAGCAAAAGCAGTTATAACTGTATCCCTTGATATTCCCTGCATTATTATATATTCTTGTACTCTCTTGTTATAATCAATCTACTTTGCCCTCACATACTAGCGCAAGGTGGTTCACAACTTCTTCACTGAAAGCTTCCGCTGTTACAATACTATCCTACCTAGAGTTACTTCTGAAAAGATCCTAAGGGGCTATCTCAGCCCAACAGCTAGGACGGAGCCAAAAACCCCAAGCCCCTGGTTCCTGGTCCCTTGAAATTGCCGATCCTGCTTTGAGAGTTCCGTTCCGTCTGGTTCAGCGGGTCCATACATTCCATAGTTTCTCTCTGGGCCAGCCAACACAGCTATTTCTCCCTAAAATTTTCCTGCACCTCAATCTTCCAGGCTCAGGTTTGGGTAACTGCTTAGTCTTGTGATCTCCAGGTACTCCTGTGAGCTGAAGACTTGACCTCCGACGCGGTCTGTGGAGGATCTCCTAAGGATTGTTTACAAGGTTACGTCTGATCTGCTGAACGCTGATTTTCTTGATCAAGCATTTTGAAGATGCTCGACATTAACTTGTTCCGAGCGGAGAAGGGAGGGAATCCAGAGATCATTCGCGAATCACAACGGCGAAGATACGCGAAAGTGGAGCTGGTCGACGAAGTGATCGCTCTAGATAAAGAATGGCGGGAATGTGAGTCCACGGACCGTTGGGAGATAACTTTCGTCGATTTCTATCTCTTACACATGTCTTTTGCGTGCTATAAAGACGCCGATTCCGGCTCGACTTGTTCCTGTGTTGACCTAGTTTTCAATGCAATGCTTATTTGTTTTCATTGGTTTGTTTTTATTCAGGCCAATTCCAGCTGGATCAGCTTCGAAAAGACTTTAATAAGGCTAACAAGGAAGTTGCCGCAAAGAAGATTGTAAGCGCTTCTCTTTCTGGTGCTTTCCCGATTGTACTCGAGCAGTGTGATTTAAGGAATGCTTTATCGGCAGGTTTTCAGTTCTTGTCGTTCATTTTCCGTTTGCATCTATTACTACTTTTCCACTGCTTCTCTCACATGACCTTTTTTTTTGTAAGGTCTTAAACCCTTCCGACTCCTCTCCAACCTCTTTTTCCGTGAGGTGCAGTAGAAGCGCAAGTATGTGGACGTGCGGGCGTTTTCAAAGTTCTCAACATCATTGTGTTTCACCTCTCAACGTTCTCTTCCCCATTTCGCAGGCGAAGCAAGATGCGACGGAGGAGATCGCTAAGGTGAAATCCATCGACGAGGCGATCAAGGCCAAGGCGGTGGAGGTGGAGGAGAAGCGCAAGGAGGTGGACGCGCGGGTGAAGGTGATCGGCAACCTGGTGCACGACTCCGTGCCCGTTCACGACGATGAGGACCACAACGCCGTCATTCGCACGTGGGGCGAGCCTCGCACGGACGAAGGGGTGAAGCGCAACCACGTGGATCTGGTGCACATGCTCGACATCGCGGACTTGGAGAGAGGTGCGCGCAGCGCCGTTTTTTTCCTCTGTTTTATTCTGTTGTAATGAGCATGTTACATCAGACTTACTCTTCGACCGCAACCACGTGGATCTTGTGCACATGCTGGAAATCGCATACTTGGAAAGAGGTTCGTCATTGGGTTCAGTGTCTCCTTGTAGTAATGAATGACACGCCTTGTTTCGCTTGGTTTGCAACCACGGGGATGTGGAGAACTCGATCGACATCACGGACTTGAACTGGTGTTATTATAATTATTCTTGTTTCCTTGTATGTTTCTAATAACAGGAGCCAGCACGGCGGGAGGGCGAGGTTACTACCTGAAGGGGATGGGCGTGATGCTGAACCAGGCGCTCATCAGCTTCGGCCTCTCGTTCCTCGTGCAGCGCCAGTTCACGCCGCTGCACACGCCCTTCTTCATGCGCAAGGAGGTCATGGCGGAGTGCGCGCAGCTCGCGCAATTCGACGAGGAGCTCTACAAGGTTCGTATCTATTTAACACGTCGGGAAATTCGGGAAATCAAGTTTGGAGGTCGAATTAGCCGTGCAAGTGGTTCGTTGGCTTCAGATTTCGTCTATTGTGCACATGTCCCACCATTTTGATTTTTTTTTTTTTTTTTTTTTTTTTTTTTTTTGCGTGGCCTCACGTATCACGTGCGCTTCTGCCTCCGCTCCGCGTTTGTTTGTTCAGGTGTCGGGGGAGGGTGACGACAAGTACCTGATCGCCACGTCGGAGCAGCCTCTGTGCACGTACCACCGAGGGGAGTGGCTCGACCCCAAGGCTCTTCCTCTCAGGTGACGCTCTTTCAGGCGCTCTCACTCACCCGCCTTCCTCGCTCCTCCTCCGTCTTCCTTCAGCCCTCTGCCGCCATCCCTTCTCCCCCACTCGGCCTCCCCATCCCGTTCCACCAACCCCTCCGTCTCTTCCTCTTTTTCACTTATAATCACCTTTGTGTCGGCGTCTCGTCGGCAGAAGCCCCCTCCTTTCTGCCACGTCCTTCTGCCGCAGGAGTACTGCCTTGGTGTTCTGTGATGATACACTATCCATGCTAATTCCGATGCCCGATAGGGTCGCATGGGGACCCACATGTTTTTTACTCTCTTACTGAGAACACCGAGGGGGATCAAGAGGTTTCACCATAGTACTGTACTGTGCTATGTTGTCCGTCAATTTCATGTTGCTTTTACTTCTGTCGAAATCTCGTTCTCAGGGCAGGTGGTCCAGTGATGTTACAAAACACCATGCTAATTCTGAACTCCGTCTAACGGAGTGTGCGGAAAAACATCTCAAACTCATGCTGAGGACCACCGGTTACTCCTGAATCGCCTAATTCTCATGCTCAGCTTGAATTGCTTGTCATTAGTGCTTGGTTCATTAGTCACCACGTATCTTCATCACTCTGTTCGTCGCTCACAGTGCACAAGTCTAGTCTGTCTGTCCCCTGGCCTGTCCCACTCTCCCCTCTTTGATCGCTTGTCCCATTCTCCCCTCTTTGATCGTCTGTTCCACTCTCCGCGCGGTTTCTTTCTGCTGGATTTACGCTGCTAGCTAGGTCTTTCGTCTGACCCTTCTGTTCACCTCATCCTCTCTCAGATATGCGGGGTACTCGACGTGTTTCCGCAAGGAGGCGGGGTCGCACGGGCGGGACACGCTGGGCATATTCCGCATCCACCAGTTTGAGAAGGTGGAGCAGTTCGCCATCACTAGCCCCAACGGCACCGACTCGTGGGACATGCACGAGCAGATGCTCAAGAACTCGGAGGAGTTTTACCAGCAGGTGCGTGCGTGGCTTGCTGAGGGTCTCAAGCTGAGGGACTCTGATGAGTGGACGGAATAGTCATTTGGAAGAACTGATTCGCCCCGTAGTATCTTGCATAAGCGCCTCTGGGTTCGGTTTCTGCCAAAAATGTTTTGTTGTTGGAGGGTTTGATTGTTCCTCCCTTTCATATCTTGCACTTTGCAAGTTGGCAGTAGCAGCAGCAGCAGCAGCAGCAGCAGGAGCAAGAGCCCGATGATGATCCTTGTCTTAACCACACTGAAGGACGTGTGCCAAGGGGTTGGCCTTCCCAGTCCCCGCTCCGCCCTCTCTCCTCGCCCGTCCCCTCCTCCTCAACCTCCTCCCTGTTGCTTCCGCCTCTCATCCATGTGCATTACCACCACCGCCTGTTCCTTTGTCTTGTTCCCATCATGCTCCCGCCTCCATTCATTGTCGTTTCTCCTGTGTGGGAGAGGGGAGGGGAGGCGGCGTGGCTAGTGCGGGTCCGCCCCTTGGGGTTGTGCACACTTGTGGAAAAACCTGGCTAGAACTGAGGGCTTGCTGCTGCTGCTTCGGATTCTTCATCTCTCTTCCTCCTCCCTGCCCTTCCACTCCTCTCCTTCATGCATAGTTGGTGTGAGTCTCGTTTCATTCTTTTCCAAGCTGCTGAACCTGTATCCCTTGAGCTTGTCTCCATGTGAACCTTCCGCCCTGTGTGGCTTTCCCCCATGTCACTCCCTCCCCTCGGCTCTTTCTCCCATCCCAGCTGGGTTTGCCGTACCGGGTGGTGGCCATAGTCTCAGGAGCGCTCAACGACAGTGCAGCCAAGAAATATGACCTTGAGGCATGGTTCCCGGCCTCCAAGACCTTCCGTGAGCTTGTCTCCTGCTCCAACTGCACTGACTACCAGGCCAGGCGCCTGGAGATCAGATACGGGCAGAAGAAGGTGGGTCGTGTGGTTTGTTGAAGGAGTAGCTGACTGTTAGGGAGGGGATTGAGGTTGCTTGCTAGCTCGTCTCCTGCTCCAACTGCACTGACTACTGGGCCAGGCGCCTCGAGACCAGACACGGGCAGAAGAATGTGGGTTCTGTGTGTGAAGTATGGTAAGTGAGAAGCTGATAGTGTTAAGGTGCTCCTATTTGTATCACTCCTTGTGATTGCGCTCAAAGAACTCATCTTACACATGCATCCCCTCTTGCCTGCCTCCTTCTGGCAGATGAATGAGACAACAAAGCACTACTGCCATCTCCTTAACAGCACTCTCACTGCCACAGAGCGCACTATCTGCTGCATCCTCGAGACCTATCAGACGGAGACAGGTGTCACCGTGCCAGAGGTGCTTCGGCCATTTATGATGGGTGTGGACTTCATCCCCTTTGTAAACGGACCCCCTAGTGCACCGGCGGATAAAAAAGCTGCCAAAGCAGGTGGGAAAAAGGAGAAGGGAGCGGGAGGAAAGAAAGCAGACGCCCCAGCTGCAGCGGCTGCTGTGAAGGAGACGGCGGATAAGCTTGCCGAAGCTGCAATTGATGGAGAGAAATAAGTGAATTCCACACTTATCAAGCTTGATCAACACCTTGTTGACTCTGGTTGGTGTTTGTTTGAATGCAGTGGGGCTTTATTATGAAATGCATTTGATGTTTGAAGTTCCTACTGAGATCAACATTCGAATGGCTGCAATGGGTTGACACGGTCTTTGCGTCTCCGTTCCCGGGCAAAAGCTCTTCACCTTGTGCTCAAGTTGCTCGGGAAAGTCTGTTTCGCTGTGTGCTTGGTTCTCATTTTGCCACTTCGGTTCAATAAACGCGAATCCTTCGTGAGCAGGGCTGTCGCTTGCAGGGCGTTTGCCCTGCTGGACCTTGAATTCCAGGGCTGGGTTGCCCTTGAAAACTGAAATTGATGGGTTGGAAATATTCTGGCCCTGATTCTTTACAGGGCTGATTTCGGGCTCAAGCCTGGTGTGTGAAGGGTAGATTTTGGGCGAGCCCTGGAAGAAAATATTTCGAGCCCCCCTTCTCCTCCCCTCCCCCCTCCCCCAACACTCCTCCCTCTCCTCTCCCCTTCGTTTCTAACCTGATTGCATCCAACTGGCAATTTTCGAGTTGCGCGGTTGGGCCACAAATTCAACTCAAACTACGTGAGAAAACTTGTGCTTGAACAAATCACAGCTCGCTCTCTGTGGAGTGGGTACCGGTAGAAGTGCACAAGAACTACCCTGTGGAGTGGGTAGAAGTGCCCAAGATCATCGGTTCTGCAAAGGCTATGAAGCCTGCAAAGCGTGCGTAGTGACATGACGCTAACTAATTCTCCTATGTCGTGTTGCTTGTGGTTGGTAGTTGAAATGAGGCTCCAGAATTTTCCGCGCCCAACCTGATTCAAGGGAGGAAAATTTTCCAGCCCTGAAGCCTAAAGGGCCGAGACTCGCCCCAATCCTGCTAAATACAGGGTCATACATGCAGGGCCCCCTGATTTGTCCGGGGGGCCCAAAACGAAACGACAGGCCTGTTCCTGAGCAACGAGTGTGCCGTGGCGTGGCACTCATCTCAACCGGACCACATCGGATTGAGTGCCTTACTAGTAGTCCCACCCGCAATCCTCACATTCCATTCACTGATCTTCCCATTCACCACCGACTTGCTTCACAAATCTGTGACATTCATTCTGCAACGGCTTCGCGTCTCGCTTCCAGCAGATTCTTCTCGCGTAGTCGTGCCGTTACGTCAGCGCTTAGTCAGACGTTCTTCTGGCTGCGGAATAGGCTTGAGTATCACCCTGCAGCTCCGTGATAAGTAGCTCTCGTACCTCCGACTTCGCCGTCGCTGACCGAATCGTGTCAACCAATCATACGCCTCGTATACTTTTTTTCTCGCAGGTATTTTGAGTATCTTCGCGAATCTGCTCTTGCCACGTGGCAAGAGCAAGCAGCACCAGGCTCGAAATGATGAATTTTCCTGGTAACACGGCTGACGATAATCATGCGCTGGACGAATCAATGGACACCATGGAAAGCCTGATGCTCAATCCGCCCGATCAGCATCCGACAAGTGGCATGCCATCTGGCATGGTCGGAGATTACAGCAGCATCTTATCCTCCAGCTCATCGCAGTTTTACACGTCAGATCCTCTCGGCCAATCCTGGAACCCGCCTCCCCTACCTACGGATTCCTCCCCCGTAACATCCGCCGCGTTTGGCGGGTTCCCTGACGTGGGCTTGGATCCGGCACCGCCGCCTTATCACGAGGCTCTGCAAGCGCCACGTGTCGGTGACGTCAGCAGCAGCGATATATTTTCAGGGTTAGGCTTATCCGCATCAGGCGGATTAGGAGGCTCGGATTTCGGGCTTGGCATGCCCGCAGGTGGCGCCGACATTCACGGCGGTCTTCCCGGGGGGGTCTTTCCAGGAGGCGTTGGGGGGTTCCCTGGTGGGAGTGGTGGGCTAGAAGCGGCATCTGCGGCGGCAAATGCGGCGTCTCTTACGGGGCCAGTGGTTGGCACAGTACCAGGCCAAGTGGCTGGCGAAAATGGCGGCGCCGGCGGCGGTGGTGGTAAAGGACAAGGGATGCCGCCCGATTTCATAGACGTGAGAGTAGTGGGTTCCAAGAAGCTTCAGGAGGCGGGCGGCTCCATGATTCCCGGAGGGGGTTCTTACGTGGCATATGTGATTGAAACGAAGACGAATGTGCCTGAATACGGTGCCCCGTCTGCCCGCGTGGAGAGAAGATTCCGCGAGTTTGTCGCCCTGGCTGACAGGTACACAGGTTTGGTTCTGCTCGGTTCTGTTCGGCTCTGTCCGGTTCGGTTCTGCTCCCTTCTGGTGTCAGTGCTGCTGCTAATCTTGTGCGGCCGGACAAGAACGAGGTGGAGAGTCAGGTGCTCCAGGGGGCGGACTCAAATTTCCCCCTCTGTTCCCCCTGCCCCGTCCGCTCTTCTCTTTCTTCCCGTTCTTCCTTCTCCTCCCTTGACCAGATTGGCCGAGACCCACCGCGGGTACTTCATTCCGGTGCGGCCGGACAAGGACGTGGTGGGGAGCCAGGTGCTGCAGGGGACGGAGGGGACTCAATTCTGACCGTCCTGTCATCCCTCCCTTTTCCAGACTCGCAGAGACGCATCGCGGGTACTTCATCCCGGTGCGGCCCGATAAGAACGTGGTGGAGAGCCAGGTGCTGCAGGGGACGGAGGGGACTCAATTCTGACCGTCCTGTGCTCCCTCCCTTTTCCAGACTCGCAGAGACGCATCGCGGGTACTTCATCCCGGTGCGGCCCGATAAGAACGTGGTGGAGAGCCAGGTGCTGCAGGGGACGGAGGGGACTCAATTCTGACCGTCCTGTGCTCCCTCCCTTTTCCAGACTCGCAGAGACGCATCGCGGGTACTTCATCCCGGTGCGGCCGGACAAGAACGTGGTGGAGAGTCAGGTGCTGCAGGGGACGGAGTTTGTGAAGACGAGGCAGGTGGAGCTCGATAAATACGTGCAGCGTCTAGCACGGCACCCTGCAATTCGCAGGTACGTGTGTGCAGCCGCTAGAGTTCCTCCTGAGTCAGGTGCTGCAGGGGGCGGAGTTTGTGAAGTCGAGGCAGGTGGAGCTCGACAAGTACGTGCAGCGCCTCGCACGCCACCCTGCGATTCGCAGGTGAGTGTGAGGGAGTGGTCTTTTGACGTCTCTTCACTTGTGAGTCCACTGTACGGGCAGGTAGAGGTGGGTGGACAGCCAGGTGCTGCAGGGGGCGGAGTTTGTGAAGACGAGGCAGGTGGAGTGGAGCTCGACAAATACGCGCAGCGCCTGGCGCGGCACCCTGCGATTTGTAGGTATGTGTCTGTGAGTGGTCTGTTGTTGCTGAGCCCACTTGTGAGTTTGTGAAGACGAGGCAGGTGGAGTGGAGCTCGATAAGTACGTGCAGCGCCTGGCCCACCACCCTGCGATTCGCAGGTGCGTTTGAGTGGCCCTTGGAGTTGCCTCGACACCCTTTGATTCCACATCTGAGTCGGCTCCCCACATCTGAGTCGGCTCCCCCCTTCTTAGTCGGCTCCCCACATCTGAGTCGGCTCCCCCCTTCTGAGTCGGCTCCCCACATCTGAGTCGGCTCCCCCCTTCTGAGTCGGCTCCCCCCTTCTGAGTCGGCTCCCCACTTCTGAGTTGCCATGCCACAACAGCTTTTGAGTCGCCTGAAGAGGCAGGCAGGTGGATAAGTGCGTGCAGCGCAGCGCCTGGCATGGCATGGCTCCGCGCCATCCGCAGGTATGGAATGAGTATTGTCAGTTGTCGGATGAGTGAGTGGGATGAGTGGTAGCAGTGGGTACGGTAGGGTGTTTATCCGGAGCCGGACAAAGTATGCTATTTTTGAGGCGCCTCAAAAATCGCCTCAGTGGGTACGGTAGGGTGTTTATCTCAAGCCGGACAAAGAATGCGCAACATCTGGCCCACCACCCCACAAGCACGTGCGGTCCTGACTACCCTTTCCTCCTGCACAACACAATCCCACCCCCATCCCCCCCCCCCCCCCCAACCCCCCCTCGTGCCTCCCTGTTTCCCCCTCCGCAGGAGCGCAGATTCGATTTCCTTCCTGACTTTTCTCCCTTCCCCCCGCCATTCCTCCACTCTCTTCCCCCCATTTCCCCCTCTGCAGGAGCACGGATTTGATTTCCTTCCTGACGTCGTCAGAGAGATTCCAGCCCGCCACGTCAGTAGACATCGCTTCCCGCGTGCTGGAAGGTGCCGTGAAGCTTCCCCAGCAGCTGTTTGGGGCGGCAGACTCCATCACGCCGGCAGAAGCTGCCAAACCGGCGGGCGGCGGGAGGAACCTTCTGAGAATGTTCAAGGAGTTTGGGCAGTCCGTGGCAAACGATTGGACGGGCAAGCCGCCAGCTGTCAGTGGATCCACGTCAGCATCAGCAGGGGGTGGAGGAGCCGGAGGAGGAGGAACGTCCACGTCAGCATTGGAAGCAGGAGCAGGAGCGGGAGCAACAGACGAAGAACCTGGAAATCCCGGCGGAAAACGACAAACGGCGCCGACCGCAGCGGAGGTCGAGGCGGACGAGGCGCGGTTCGGTTCGGCCCGAGCCAAGCTGGCAGACCTGGACAAGCACCTTGCCGAGGCTACAGCCGGCGCGGTGGGAATGATGCAGGCCCAGGACGGCTGTAGCCGCATTGTGGGGTCCCTGGGGATCACGTTCGGGTCATTGGCTAAGCTGCAGGGGCAGCGCCTGGCGGATGGGGGTGCGGGGGGGGCAGGGGGAGGCGCAGGGGGAGGGGGAGGGGGAGGGGGAGGCGGAGGGGGAGGGGGAAGTACAGCAGGAGGGGGGGCGGAAGGGGGAACTGGGTCGGAGGCAGTGGGAGGAGGCGGGGATAAGGGGGTGGGGCAACGGGAGCGGGCGTTTGTGGCGGAGTGTCAGAGCATGGGCAAGGGCATGGTGCGCAGTGCTCAGTTGTTACACAGTGTGGTGGAGCGGAACAAACGCACTCTGGTGAGACTGCAGGGTTGGGTTGGGTTGGGCTGGGTTTTCTGTGATAGCTCCACATGTTGTGAGAGCGTGGGCAAGGGCATGGTGTGGAGTGCTCAGTTGTTACACAGCGTGGTGGAGAGAAACAAACGCACTCTGGTGAGATGGGCTGGGCTGGGTTGGGCTGTGTTGGTCTGGGCCGGCGAGATACATGAATGGCTGTGGGCCTGTTGGGTTGGGCCGGCGAGATACATGAATGGCTGTGGGCCTGTTGGGTTGGGCCGGCGAGATACATGAATGGCTGTGGGCCTTGACATGCGACATGCCACTCTGCGTTAGAGACACATGTCAACCCTTTCCCCACCTCTCCCACCTCCGTCCCCCCGCTCCCACCTCTCTCCCCCTGCCCCCGCGCTCCCACCTCTCCTACCTCTGCCCCCGCGCTCCCACCTCTCTCCCTCTGCCCCCCGCTCCCACCTCTCCTACCTCTGCCCCCGCGCTCCCACCTCTCTCCCCCTGCCCCCGCGCTCCCACCTCTCCTACCTCTGCCCCCGCGCTCCTACCTCTCCTACCTCTGCCCCCGCGCTCCTACCTCTGCCCCCGCGCTCCCACCTCTCTCCCTCTGCCCCCCGCTCCCACCTCTCCTACCTCTGCCCCCGCGCTCCCACCTCTCTCCCCCTGCCCCCGCGCTCCCACCTCTCCTACCTCTGCCCCCGCGCTCCCACCTCTCTCCCGCTGGCCCCCGCCCTGTCTTATCCGCACCAGTCCATCCTCCTCGAGTATCACAAAACAACGGCTGCCGCCCGGACGGCCCTTGCGGACCGGTCCCAGGCGCTGCTGACGTGGCAGACGCTGGAGAGCGATCTGGGCGGCAAGAAGACAAAGCTGGACCGGTTAGGGTCGGTGGACGGATCAGATCCCGCCAAGCAGAAGAAGGCTCAGGAGCTTCAGAGGGAGATTCAGGCGCTGGAGAAGGCTAAAGAGGCTGCTATTAACGAGTACAAGAAGATCACTGTGAGTTCATGCGCACTTCTAAGTCGATTCAAAAGGCTAGAGAGGCTGCTTTTAACGAGCTCAGGGAGATCACTGCTAGTCCATCATATCATGTTTCTTCAACGTCAGAAGCACCTTTGTTTTTTGAGACGTCTCAAAAGTCAACGTCAGAAGCACCTTTGTTTCTTTCAAGCCCAGCCACCTGCACGTCACGCTCTCACACCTTTCTTTTGTTGCCCACTGGTATCAGTGATAATTTCTTACTGATATCACCATTCTCACAGGACTGCTGTGCCCCAAGCTGGTCTCCATTTTCACGTTTCTCCACCCTCACTCCCACCCCCACTAACAGGAGCGCAACACATCAGAGCTGCAGCGGTTTGAGAGCGAGAGGAAGCAGGGCCGCCTATGTCTTGATTCTGCTTTTCATTCCCTCCCTCGCGCCCTGTTGCCCCCTCCCTTCCCTTCACCCACAGGAGCGCAACACAGCAGAGCTGCAGCGGTTTGAAAGTGAGAGGAAGCAGGAGTTTCTCGCAATGCTGGGCAATTTCGTTCAAGACCAGGTGTGTGTGCTGCAATCCTGTGTTTCTCTCCTTGGATTGTTGGGCGTTGAGAGTCGGGAGGAGTGGGGACGAGTTGGGAGGATTGGAGGGGAGTTAGGAAGGAGTTGGTGGGGAGCCGGGAGTTGGGTGTCAGGGGTGAAACTTCAGTTGCAAGATTTTTCCAGATGCTGTATTCCCCGTGTCTCCATGCATGCATACATGCATGCATACACCCATTCATCCCTCCATGCATTCTTTTACATTCATCCCTCCAGGTGCTATGTGCACAGAAGATGGCAGCAATATGGGCACCAGTGGGGGAGGATCGCCCATGTTAGTCAATAGCCTCATTCAACTGCTCTCTTCAAGCCAATAGCCATGCTTGCCATGCCATAGTGTGCGAGTGCCATAGTGTGCGAGTGCCATAGTGTGCGAGTGCCATAGTGTGCGAGTGCCATAGTGTGCGAGTGCCAAAGTGTGCGAGTGCCGTAGTGCCACCTGTACGTCGATGTCAGTTCAATTCAAACAGATAGTACTGGTGCCAATTACAGGTACCAGTGTGTGAGGTGAGACGGTTTTCTAGGTGCCTCAAATATACTGCCAGCCATTAGCCATAGGTTCGGCAGCTAGAATGGGAAAATGTTGTTGCTAGATACAACTGTAATCAGCCGTATTACAGGGACTGGTAATACAGACATTACTCCGCAACGCTTGGTGCTTGTGGTAGTGAGCTGTGTTGTGTTTTTTAGACATCTCAAAACCACCCACTTTACACGTATTACAGTGTCAGAATCCCAGCCACTAACCACTGGGATAAAAGGGCTTGTTTGTGTAGCGGGTGAGTGCACCCATAACCCCCCAGGCCAACGTGTCTGTAACCCTTCCCTAGGATCAATCGGGGATCACCAGTGGACCTCTGACATACAGGGACTGTATTACAGACATCACTAGGCAACGCTTGGTGCTTGTGGCAGTTGTGAAGCGAGCACTGTTCATTGTGTTTGGCTTTAGCTGACAAGTTATGCCAAGGTTATCCAACCAGCCATTACTCTTGGCATTTGAAGGTATGTGATGTGATGGATACTAGAGCACGAGCTGTACTAGACGATGAAGAACCCTGCTCTGCTCGATAAGCAAATATGTCAGGGTGACTTTTGAGTCGACTCAGAAGTCACCATGAGCTGTACTAGACGGTGCTCTGCTCGATAAGCAAATATTTCCGGTTCATGTCGCATGCAGCATGCCGTCGTGGTGGTGCTCTAATATTACGATATTGCCGCACAGAAACCGTAAGGCACGTGGGTGTGATGTCATCTATAGACCCTGATGGGGGGATGGACAAAGGAGGATTGAGAGAGGGAGGAAGGGCGTAAGGAGTGTGTAGATGTATGTATGGTGTGGGCACTCTGTATGGACGAGGGGTCATGACCGAGAGGAGAGAACAAGTGTGGCAAGGAGCAGTGCAATGCTGGTGACTTTTGAACTGACTCGAAAGGCACTGCGTATGGGCGAAAGTCACAGGCCATATCCGGGGGGAGGAGTGTGGCCAGAAGCTGTGAGCAATGCTGGTGTTGGTAACCCTTCTTCCCGTATTCGTGTTGTGTTGGTGTTGAGATTCTCACATCCACCATCATCTTCCTCCCACCTCCCATTCTTTCCTCCGCTCCCTTCCCATCCTCCAAACCACCAACCACCCAGACACCCTCCCACTCACCGCCCATCGGCGCGCTTTTCCCCCTGAATGGTAATGCACAGCTGCCTTGCGCCCCCGTAGTTACGGTGCTCATTCAGATATATGCCCTGCCGTGTTGTGTTGGGATCATGGTGGAAATTCGGTTCCAAGTGGTACAAAGGGAGGAGGGGAGGAGGGACAGGGTGACACACAGAAGCTGCCTCGCGCCCCCGCAGTTACTGTGCTCATTCAGATATAAGCCCTGCCGTGTTGTGTTGGGATCATGACAACAGACAGTGGTTCAAGAAGAAAGTCGTTTAAAAGGGGGAGAGGAGGAGGAGGAACAGGGTGATCTCACACACAGAAGCTGCCTTTCGAGTCGACTCAAAAATCGACTCATCTCACGAGAGGAGGAGGAACAGGGTGATCTGACACACAGAAGCTGCCTTTCGAGTCAACTCAAAAATCGACTCATCTCACGAGAGGAGGAGGAACAGGGTGATCTGACACACAGAAGCTGCCTTTTGAGTCGACTCAAAAATCGACTCATCTCACGAGAGGAGGAGGAACAGGGTGATCTGACACACAGAAGCTGCCTTTCGAGTCGACTCAAAAATCGACTCATCTCACGAGAGGAGGAGGAACAGGGTGATCTGACACACAGAAACTGCCTCGCCTACAGAAAGATGAACCTCATTGCAACAGACTTCGTAGTTGCGGTGCTTGTTAAGATAAATGCACCCCCGGTTACCACACATGCTTGTGCATGGATTGCAGTGCTTGTGCATGGATTGCAGTGCTTGTGCATGGATTGCAGTGCTTGTGCATGGATTGCAGTGCTTGTGCATGGATTGCAGTGCTTGTGCATGGATTGCAGTGCTTGTGCATGGATTGCAGTGCTTGTGCATGGATTGCAGTGCTTGTGCATGGATTGCAGTGCTTGTGCATGGATTGCAGTGCTTGTGCATGGATTGCAGTGCTTGTGCATGGATTGCAGTGCTTGTGCATGGATTGCAGTGCTTGTGCATGGATTGCAGTGCTTGTGCACCCGATGAGGACTATGCTCAAGCTTGTTCCGCCATGCTGCTCATACCTGTCTGATTAACAAAGCGGCTTCTAACGAGTACAAGAGACCTACCTGCCATGTGCCGAGCTTGAAGCGACCAGCCATGATGGGGACGGTGAGGGAACAGCCCATTAGCGAGGACTTGACGTGGGCTGGGGGGAATATGGGGAAGAAGAAACGGGTCGTGGCAGCACGGAGTGGAGGAATGGGCAACAGACGGAGAATGCGGAGGGGGGAGGAAAGGGAGACAGAGGGAGGAAGTGGAGGAGGGAGGAAAGGAAAGAAAGAGAGTGGGAGGGCTGACCAAGTCGTCATATCCCTCGTTCAGGTGGCGGTAATGGTTGCGCTTTGGTGCAATGCGGTTGAGAGCGATAAGGTGCAACGGGGGAGCAAATGGGGTGGGAGGGGAGGAGGAACACACCCGGCATGTCGTCGTAGCCCTCGTCCAAGTGGCGGTAATGGTTGCCCTCCGGTGCAATGCGGTTGAGAGCGTCTTCCATGTCCAGAGGCACGTCTGGGCTGGCGTTCTCGTTGATGGTGAGGCTGGCTGACGTGTGCAGCACTGGGGGGTGCGGCGGGGGGGGGGGGGGGGGGGGGGGGGGGGGGGGGGGGGGAGGGAGGGGAGGATATGGAGGAGGCCGCAAGGGAAAGTCCCTGTTTCCCATGATGAGAGGCACGTGTGGGCTGGCATTCTCGTTGATGGTGAGGCTGGCTGACGTGTGCAGCACTGGGGTGAGAGGGGGTGGGTGGGGGGGTGGTGGGGGGGTGGTGGGGGGTGGTGGGGGGGGGGGTGGTGGGGGGCTGACAAGGGGAAGTTCGGCGCCTAACGAGCGCGCTGAAACTTCCGATGGACTTTGAAACCAAACCACCAGCTCCAAGAGATTCGCTCTAAAGTTGTAAAAAGAAACGCCTGACTCGACGAAAATATTTCTTAGCTCTGAAACAGCAGCTCACCGAAGATATTTGCGATGCCGACCCGGAACTCGGCGATCTCTGGCACGGCCCGCATGATCTGCGACGTGATGATGTGGCAGCCTCTGATTGGCGCGGGAATGGGGGCATGGGGGAGGAAGGGGGGAGGAAGGGGGGAGATAAGCGGATGTGAGTAGAGTGGGGGAGTGAGAGGAGGGGGGAAGGCGAGGGGGAGGAGGGTGGAAGGAGAGAGAAGGGGGGAAAGAGAGAGAGAGACCGGAAAGGAGATCTAGTGCTAAATGTGTCGATGGTAGGTCCGAAAACTGTAGAAAGTCACGAGACATGTGAATGTGAATGCTGAATGTAGGAAAAGTGCAGGAGGTCTCGCCACGTGTAGTTTTGAGGCGCCTCAAAACTAGTCTCGCCACGTGTACCGTTTGTAGGGCGGCAGCTCGATTGTCTTCTGGACCCACACCGTCTTCCCCGCCGTTTCCGCCGCCGCGGTTGCCTGGGAGGCGGAGGAGGCGGAGGGGGAAGAGGAGCCGAAGAGCGATGCGGACACGCGGGTGCGGCGGGAGTGACTGGCGCGATGGCGGATTCTCAATGGCGCGGGGGACGGAAATGCGGAGGCGGGGACAAGCGCGGAGAGGTGGGGGATTCGCGCGGCATCCGCGGCGGCGGAGTGAAGCGCGCCGAGCGCGACGGAATGAGTCGTGCCGAGCGCGACGGCGGGTGAAGCCATGGCAGGGTGGCTGGAGAAAGTGAGATAAACGAGATAGGCGCTACTTACAGCGTTTGATTTATGAGAATTCTAAAAAAAGCTAACTTTACTCGTGCGGGACGAGTCACAGGAACCAGAAACACGCCGACGATCTTTCGAATTCCTGAAAACAGGGCTCCTGGGGAAATGGTGATCGCTGGTGGTGGTGGTGGTGTGGTGTGTGATTTGTGCGTGGTTGAATGCGATTCGTTTTGAAGGGCAGAAAAGCATGCAATAGCGAGTATGCGGTGGTGTTTTCCCACACGCTTCCATCACTCTATTGATAAATAGAAATTTGAATACAGAACATAATGAATCTCCAATAATGCTCTCGCTTGGATAATTGCGAATCTTACGATCAAATCACCGCGCTTTTCGAGGCGCCGCCACAAGCGCCACGTCGCGCATGGTGCCTCCCGCGATTGCCGTCGCAGCTGCTGCGGCTCGGCTCGCGCCGCCCCTCCTCGCCCTAATTCTCAATTGTCCCATTCTTCCCTTCGGTCCCCTCGGTCCTCTCGCCCCCCGTCGAACCTCGCCGTTGCCGGATCCCCGTTTAAATTCCAGCCTAAACACATTCACCGCACTTCCTTCCACTAGAACTTCGTTACAGTCCCGCTCGTTACAGTCTCGCGCTTGCATGGCGCCTCCCGAGTCGCTGATCTCCGCGGAAGCCCCCGCCATCGGCGGAGACGGCGGAGACTCCGAGTCGCGCGCGATTCCATGGGGCCACCCGGAGCGGCTCGACCTGGCGATGGGCTCGCTGGTGGACGACAAAACGCGGCTCCGCAAGGACGTGAAGAAGGCGCTTCGAGGACTGACGGAGGAGCAACGCGCGGCTGAAGGTAAACCTCACTCGCACTCCCCCTTCCCGCCACCACCCCTCCCAACCCCACTCCACCCCTTTCCACCGCACTTATTCTTGCGCCCCATTCCCCTCACTCCCCCGCTCCTGACCTCCCTTGCCCCAATTCTGCCTACACATTTTCCCTGCTCTCCCTCTCCCCTTCCCTCCTCCCTCCATCTCTCCCCACCTCCTCACCTCCGCTCTTCCTCCCTCAACCCCCCCATATCTCCCTTCCTTTCCTCCTTCCTCCTTCAACCCTCTCTATCTCTCTGATCTCTTCTGCGCAGATGTGGCTGTGCAGCGCCACGTGTTGCAAGCTGATTGGTTCAGATCCGCCCAGCGCGTGGCTGCTTACATCAGCTGCCGGAAATTACGGGAGGTGGAGACTGCTGACGTCATCAGCGACCTGCTAGGAAGAGGATGTGAGAAGGGAGGTGTGGGAGTGAGAGGAAGGGAAAGGCGGGAAGGGGGAAGGGAAGAGGGGAGGGAAAGGAAGGGGAGGGAAGCAGAGAGTAGGGGAGGGAAGAGGAGGGAAGGGGGGAGAGTAGAAGGAAAGGGAGGGAAGCGGAGAGAGGGGGACGTCTCGTCCTTGCGTTCTCATTCTCAGCTTATGGCCTTCTCAACCAATCATCCCTCTCCTACGCCCCCCCTCTCCCCCTCTCCTCCTTCGCGTCGCAGCCAGTGTGTTTGTGCCACGTGTCATGGACAGCGAGAGCCACATGGTCCTGCTGAAAATCAACTCCGTGCAGGTGGTGGGGGAGGGGCGGGGAGAGGGTATTGGGAAGTGGGAGAACGAGCAGGAGCAAGGAGGTGCAGCAGCAGCAGAGGGGGACTTGGAGCGCAATGGGATGGGAATGCTGGAGCCCACCCTGACCCTCGAAGATGGACGGCCACGATCCAACGGTGAGATCACATTCTAGGCTCAACTTGGTATTGCTCTTGTTCTTGTTTCCTCTCGCCAATAAGCTGTATTGACTGACGCCGTTGTTCTCCCCTCTTTGCCAGTTACTCTGCCCACTCTCGTAATCCTTAAGGCATTTGTGCTTTCACCTAAGGGATCCTGTGATCCCACTTGTTGCCGCCTCCCTTCCACGGCTCATCTCATCCCCATCTACAGTGTACAGTGAACAGGAGCCGTTGGATCTGATTCTCGTGCCGGGGTTGGCGTTTGATCGCAGTGGTGGGAGGCTGGGGCGAGGAGGAGGGTGAGTCACTCCCTCTCTCAGCTTCTCCCCCCTGGCCCCTCTGTCTCCCCCTGGCCCCTCTGTCTCCCCCTGGCCCCTCTGTCTCCCCCTGGCCCCTCTTTCTCCCCCTGGCCCCTCTTTCTCCCCCTGGCCCCTCTTTTCTCCCCTCCTCCCCCCCCCCGCACCCACACCCCCCAATCCCCCACTGCCGATCCTTTTCTGAAGCACTTCTCAGTTCCTCGAGTTTTGAGTCGACTCAAAACTTCCTTCTGCCCATCTCTCATGCCGCACGCAAGATTCTTCCTCTCCCCATCTAATTTCGAGTCAACTTAATAATTTAGAAAATCCTCTCCCAGTCGCTGTTGACACACATTCCTCCTTTCCATCCCTTGGCACTTGTTTCTCACATCACCATACCCCTTATTGCATGCCTCACCAACAGGTACTACGACGTGTTTCTCTCGCAGTACATGGCGCATGCCCAGGCCAAACAGTGGAAGCAGCCGCTCATAGGTGCGCCCCTGCTTACTGTTAGCTTTTTTTCTTGGGGCCTCAAATCAAGTATATTGGTACGCTCTCTCGCAGTACATGGCGCATGCCCAGGCCAAACAGTGGAAGCAGCCGCTCATAGGTGCGCCCCTGCTTACTGTTAGCTTTTTTTCTTGGGGCCTCAAATCAAGTATATTGGTACGCTCTCTCGCAGTACATGGCGCATGCCCAGGCCAAACAGTGGAAGCAGCCGCTCATAGGTGCGCCCCTGCTTACTGTTAGCTTTTTTTCTTGGGGCCTCAAATCAAGTATATTGGTACGCTCTCTCGCAGTACATGGCGCATGCCCAGGCCAAACAGTGGAAGCAGCCGCTCATAGGTGCGCCCCTGCTTACTGTTAGCTTTTTTTCTTGGGGCCTCAAATCAAGTATATTGGTACGCTCTCTCGCAGTACATGGCGCATGCCCAGGCCAAACAGTGGAAGCAGCCGCTCATAGGTACGCCCCTGCTCCCGCTTAAGCTGTAATGTTGGGACACTTCAAACATAAGTGCGCTCTCTTAGCGTTACAAGGTGACTTTTGACTCGACTCAAAAGAAGTGGAAACAACTGCTCAGTTGACTTTTGAGTCGACTCAAAAGTCAACTCATAGGTACGCTCCTGTTTCCACCTACATTTCACAGTACAATTTGTCTTGTCACCTTCAACTGTCACTCAAAGGTATGGCTCGCTTGCCAGTAACTAACCGCGCCAAATTCCCATTCCCTTCCTGGTACCACTGCTGTGGCATTGGTGTACACGGCTTGGACTTCCTGACTTGTCTCTCTCTCCCCACTTCCCACCCCAACACCCCCTTCCCCCCTTTCCCCCCTCCCACCTACACCCCACTACAGTGGCTCTGTTCTGGCCTACAAGGTGCGAATTCTCTCCTCGCCCCTTCCTATGTGGGCATCTGACGTTCCCATTAGTGGCATCCTGTGTGTGTGCTTGCACCGCAGTAAACCACATCTAACAGGATTGGACTCCTTTCCCTCTTCCCCCCTTGTGAACATCCCTCCACAGTGGCACTGGCCTACAAGGCGCAGATTCTCTCCTTGCCGCTGCCCATGGAGACATCTGACGTTCCCGTTAGTGGTGTCGTGTGCGCCGATGGCTTCCTTGCACCGCATTGAACTGCAGATAAATTGGGACCGCATTAAGCCGCTTATATGTATGCTACCGTGCCTCAAGCACTTGTGTTCTATCCGTGTTAGTAAAGCGGTGCGTGATGACAAGCTGTGGAACGCGCCATATTCATCACGGCACCAGGCCGCACATTGAGCAATTGCAGTTCATACTAAAAACAGAAAAGAAATCACAATCATCGCGAACGTAGCATTCAACATGGTACAATAGAGCAAGTTATTTTGAATTCATCTTACATTTGTCTTTTTTTTTTGTCAGCGTTTTCTGAAATAAGTCACAGCTAAAACAAGAGAAAATAAAATCTAATTTTATCACTGACTATGTAGCCTAGTCATTACAAAACATTTTTTAGATTAGGAAGGTCACAGGTTCCAATTCCAACCAGCCTGCGAGCCCGCCAGCCCATACTGCATTCACCTGTTTTGCCTCCTCTTCCCAACCTTATTTATATCCATCCCTTCAGTATGCTCTTTCCTTAAATGGTTTCACTACGGTATATGATGTTGACATTACATGGGAAAGAAGCAAGGCAACCAAGGTGCACTACCATGACAAAGTTAATAACTACACTACAGTATATCCTACAGGCAGTTATACAACGGAACATATTATAATCAGACAGGCAGCTAGGTTATTTGGGCAGCACTTCCCCTTCCAGCTCCCTCAGCCGCATCTCACTCTCCATGTCCAGCACACTTGAGAGGGCCTTTCCCCCTTAGGCCTGCTGCTTCACAGTTGTTGCATTGACTTGCGAGGCAGGTCGCTTGGGTATAACTCCCCCTCTTCCAGCTCCCCCCTTGGGTATCTCACTTGGGCAGCACCCCCCCTTCCATCTCACTTGGGCAGCACCCCCCCTTCCATCTCACTTGGGCAGCACCCCCCCTTCCATCTCACTTGGGCAGCACCCCCCCTTCCATCTCACTTGGGCAGCACCCCCCCTTCCATTTCACTTGGGCAGCACCCCCCCTTCCATCTCACTTGGGCAGCACCCCCCCTTCCATATCACTTGGGCAGCACCCCCCCTTCCATCTCACTTGGGCAGCACCCCCCCTTCCATATCACTTGGGCAGCACCCCCTCTTCCATCTCACTTGGGCAGCACCCCCCCTTCCATTTCACTTGGGCAGCACCCCCCCTTCCATCTCACTTGGGCAGCACCCCCCTTCCATCTCACTTGGGCAGCACCCCCCCTTCCATCTCACTTGGGCAGCACCCCCCCTTCCATCTCACTTGGGCAGCACCCCCCCTTCCATTTCACTTGGGCAGCACCCCCCCTTCCATCTCACTTGGGCAGCACCCCCCCTTCCATCTCACTTGGGCAGCACCCCCCCTTCCATCTCACTTGGGCAGCACCCCCCCTTCCATCTCACTTGGGCAGCACCCCCCCTTCCATATCACTTGGGCAGCACCCCCCCTTCCATCTCACTTGGGCAGCACCCCCCCTTCCATCTCACTTGGGCAGCACCCCCCCTTCCATCTCACTTGGGCAGCACCCCCCCTTCCATCTCACTTGGGCAGCACCCCTCCTTCCAGCTCCCTCAGCCGCATCTCACTCTCCACATCCAACACAGTCAGGCAGTCCAGAAGCTTCCTTGTCTCTTCCTGCAGACCCCAACAGAAAGTGATCACAAGACGCAGCACAAGGGGAGGGGGAGGGGAGGCAGTGGGGATTGCAGTATGTGTGAACCTGTACGTTCTGAGTAAACAGACCATGTATCTCTCACACATCGCTCCTCTCACTCTCACTCCACTCTCTCCCTCTCATCCTCTTCTCCTCTCTCTCACCTCTCTCCCACTCACCTACCCCACAGGCCTCACCCCCTCCCCTCACCTACCATGCTCGCTTCATCTGGTCAGTCGGCGCCAGCTGCCTGGGCAAGCGAAACGCACTGCCTGGGCAAGCGAAACGCACTGCCTGGGCAAGCGAAACGCACTGCCGGGGCAAGCAAAACGCACTGCCTGGGCAAGCGAAACGCACTGCCTGGGCAAGCGAAACGCACTGCCTGGGCAAGCGAAACGCACTGCCTTTTGAGTCGACTCAAAAGTCAGCTGCCTGGGCAAGCGAAACGCACTGCCTGGGCAAGCGAAACGCACTGCCACCACCCTCTCCCTTCTCTCGTTTCTCTCAAGCAAGTCACCTGCCCCACCTCCCTTCTCACCTGTCGTGCGCGTTTCATCTGGTCATTCGTTGTCAGCTGCCTCGGCAAGCGAAACGCACTGCCACCACTTCCACTGCCACTCGCACCCACAGCCGCATGGGGCGAGCTTAAGGGCGAGCCCCCCGCGCTAGCAGAGCTAGCTCTAGAAGAACTCTTCAGCCGCTGCAGCTCCTTGGTTGGCGTCACAAACACTGAGAGAGGCGGCAGCGGCGACGGCACACCAAGAAAAGAAGCCTCCCCTTCAGCTGCTTCTGCTTCTGCTGCTGCTGCTGCTGCTGCTGCTGCTGCTGCTGCTGCTGCTGCTGCCGCGGCTGCAGATGCTGCCTCCTGCGCCTCGAGAGGGTCTATCTGCGCTTCAAACTCGCGCCACACTTCGTCCAGGTCTCCCGATTCACCCCCACTCGACCCCATCCTTTGCACACACTCTTCCACCCCCAACTCCTTCTGCTCTTCATGCCCATGCATCTCTGGATTCTCGTGCGACCCTTCCGCTTCTGCATCCCCTCCCGCACCCCCATTCACCTTCCCATCCAGAAGCCCTGCATTCCCCTCACCCTCCTCCTTCTCTCCCTCATTCCCTTCTCCTCTCCTTTCTCTCCACCCTCCTTTCTCTTCTCTCCTTTCTCTTCACCCTCCCTCTCGCCCTTCTCCCCGCCCTCCTCGGTTTTCCCCCCCTCCACCTGCACCTCCACCTCATCCCCCTTTTTCTCCTCCTCATCACACTCCTCCACTGTTTCCTCCTCTTCCCTTCTCTGCCCCTCCCTCTCCTCCGTTTGCCCCTCCTTTTCGCCCTCCCCCGCCTCCCCCTTCTCCGCCTCCTCCTCCTCCTCCTCCATCTTCCCTCCATTCACAACCATGTGCCCCTCCTCCCTCCCGCCCGCCCCACCATCCCCCCTCCTCTCCTGGCTCCCCTCACATTCCTCATCCTTTCCCTCATTCCTCTCCTCCTCTTCCGACGTAGCCAACCTCTCTTCCTCCTCCCCCCTCTTCTCCTCTTCCCTGCCTTCCTGCTCCGTATTACCATTTCCAGACTCTGCAGCAGTGCGTGACTCTTTCTCCACCTCACTGCACGCCTCATCACCACTCTCAACGCAAACTGGCCCATCCCCATGACACCCCAGGCCCTCTTCTTCCACCAGCTCACCTCCTTCATCCCCCACACCACTCTCACCTCCCTCATCGTCCCCCTTGGAATCTTCATCCCCCTCAATGCTCCCTGCTACCCTTATGTCCAACCTCCCCACATCTAAGCCGCCCACGTCGTTTTCATTCTCTGACAGACAAAAAGGATCTCCGTCCTTTTCATCATCAACCCCCCTTCCAACTGGCAAAGAATCATCCTCCCTGTTTGCCTCGCAAAGACTCTCGCCCTGCCCATCATATTCCACCTTCTCACCCCCTCCTCCTCCTCCTCCTCCACCTCCCATTTCCTCCGTCTCACCATCCCCGCCTCCCCCTCCGTTCCCCCCCTCCCATCTCCCCAATCCCGCCTGCCCCCCTCCTATATCTCCTCCCGCCATTTCCCCTCCCCCCATCGCCCCTCCCCCCATTGTCCCTCCCACAAACATATCATCCCCCATCCCCTCTTCCCCCAGCAACTGCGCCCAGTCCACGTCAACCCAACCCACTCCCCCCCCCACTCCCATCCCCTCAACCCCTCCCATCCCTCCACCCTCTCCCCATCCCACCCCCCCTCCCTCTCCCCCTTCCTCCTCCCCCCCCATCACAGCCATTCCAGCCTCCCACAACACCCCCAATTGCCTTCTGCACCGCTCTAACTCCCCTTCCAACCACTCTACCTCCTCCTGCTGCCGCTGCATGATCTGCCTCAGCACCTCCACCCTCTCCTCATCATACACCGCCTTCTCCTCCAGAATCCTCTCCCGCTGCCGGGCGGCAAGGTGGGCGGCGGCTTTGTCCTCTTGCAGCCGGCGAATCAGCTCCATGCTGGCCTGGGCGGCACTGTCAGCCGCCGCCCGTTCCTGGTCCAGCTCCCTTCTAAGAGAATCTACCAGCTCCATTTCATTCTCCAACGCCCGGCGCAGCACAGCCAAATCATCCTCATCCTCGTATTCATCCCCTTCTCCTTCCTCATCCTCCTCCGCTTCCCTCTCTCCTCCCTCCTCCCCATCCTCCTCCTTGTCCCCATTGCTTCTCCTCCTGCCGTGGCCTCTGCGATTCTCCGCGGCCTGCTGCTGCAGCTGCCGCTTCAGCTGCCGCTGATGCTGCTTGAGTATCTTGAGGAACTTCGCCCGGTCAATCACCTCCTCTTCCTTCTCCTCCCCCTCCCCGCCCTTGCCCTTCTCCCTCTCATCCTTTGCCGCATGACGCAACCCCTGCTCTGCCTGTCCCACTTGCTCCTCCTGCCCCTCCTGCCCCATCTTCTCCTCCTCCTCCTGCTCCTGCTCCTGCTCCTGCTCCTGCCTCAGCTCTGGCATCTCATGTTCAGTCGATGCCAGGGATTGCAGTTCCCGCCTTTGACCCCCCTCCTCCTCTTCCTCCTCCTCTTCCTCCTCCTCCCCTTTCTCCTCCGCCTTGCTGCCTCTCTTCTCCACGCCCCCGTCCCCATCACCTGCCACACTCTCAGCAGCACCACCACCATATGCCGCTGCTGCCTCCAAAGTCGACTGGGCCGCCGCTTCTGTCTCCCCATTTTCTGCCTCCCCATCTTCTCCCTCCCGTCCCTTAGTATTCTCAGGAGAACCTTCACGAGACGATTCACCTTCGCCTTCCCTACTCCCATCGGTCGTTTCCCTTTCCACACTCGGCCTGGTTCCCCTGTGGTCCCCCTTCTCCTCCTCCCCTTCCTCCTGCACTGAACTCATCTGTCTCACCATTCTCCTCCTCCTCCCCTCCTCTCCACCGTCCCCCCCTCTCTCCCCCTCCCTCCTCACCACCCATCCCTTCTCCTTCCCCTCCCCGTTTTCCTCCTCATCCACCTCCTCCTTCTCCTCCTCCTCCTCTTCCTCCCCCTCCACCCGCTCTCCTTGCCCTCGTCTCCCCCCCCTATGTCGCGCCATGAATCCAGACAGAAGGCTGAAAAGAGACGCCTCAGTCATGTGCCTGTACGACCGGCGTCCAGCCATCCTCAATCGCACGCCCCTGTCCCCCTTCAAACCACCACCACTGCCAGCAGCACTGCCAGCAGCACCACCTGCAGCACCAGCAGCAGCAGCACCGCCAGCGGAAGCAGCAGCGCCAGGCGAAACAAGCTCTGGTCCTCCCATCCATTGACCTCGCCTGCCTGACCCCTTCCCAGGTGTCCTCCCAGGTGTTCGTCCAGGTGTCCTCCCAGGTACCCTGCGTCTTTCTAGTGGCAGGTGGAGCGTTGGAAGGACAAGGCCACGCCGAGCGCTCATGCCCTCTGTAGCATCACCATCCGCTACAGTCACACATTCCGCAGTTTCTGGCACACATCCTTCCGCCTTAGTCACACTTTCTGTAGTGTCATCCATTCTCCCTGAAACATCTCCTTCCTCTATAATCACGCTCTCCTGTGTTCCAACTCCATCCCCTTGCGCACTTGTGCATTCCCCTGCTACACCTCCCCCCGTTTTAGTCACACTTCCCTGTGCATCGCTTCCTCTCGCTACGGTCACATCCGCCTCAGCAGATTCAGAGGCGGCCTGTTGTTCAGCCCACTGGGCTTTTCTGCCCGCATCTGCCTGGAAACTGCCTTGGTCGTCGTCAGGAAGGCTCTCCTGTATCTCTGTAAGCAGACTTATTTCGCCCCCCTCAACAGCACAGCCAACACCACCAACACCAGAATCAACAGCAGCAGCAGCAACAGCAGCAGCAACAGCAGCAGCAGCAGCAGCAGCGCCAGCAGTACCATCACGCCAACCACCCGTCCCATTCCCACCCGTCCCACTCCCACCCAAGCCTCCCAACCCTCCTGCCGAACCTTCTCCCAAGCCCTCCCCAAGACCCGATCCAGGCTTCGCCGTCCCCTTCTCTTGCCAAGCCTCCTTCGCCCCCTCCCCCCTGCCTCTCCTCCACTCCCTTTCCAACTCCTCCCTCTCCTTCCCCCACGCACTCAGCAACGCACTCACCAACTCTTCCCTCCTCTCCGCCCTCCTCTCCTCCTCGTCTCTTTTCAGATGCTCCACCAGTTTCTTTGCCAACCCCTCATACTCCTCCCTCTCGTGCTCTCTCGCTTTCACTCTCTCCCTCTCCTTCTCCCTCTCCCCCCCTCTCTCTCTATCATTCTCCCTCTCCCCCCCTCTCTCTCTATCATTCTCCCTCTCCCCCTCTCTCTCTCTATCCTTCTCCCTCTCTCTCTCCTCCAACACCTGCTGCGCCAACTCCCGCCCGAGTTCTCTCAGTTCAGTCACCTTCGTTACAGTCACCAGCTGCTCCACTCGTTGTAGCCACGCCTCTCTCTCCCTCCCCCACTCCTGGACTACCCTCTGGACCAGATCCTCTTGCTCCTGATTCTGCGCCTCCTCCTTTACCTCCTCTTCCTTCTGTTGCTCCTGTTGTTGCTGCTGCTGTTCCTCCTTCTCCTCCTCCTTCGCCTCGTCTTCCTGCTGATGTTGCTGCCGCTGCTGCTGCTCCTCCTGCTCCTCTTCCTGCTTCTCCTCCTCCTCTCTTACCTCGTCTTCCTTTTGCTGCGGCTGCTGCTTCCGTGCTCCTGTGCGTTGCTGCTGCTCCTGCTGCTGCTGCTGCTCCTGCTGCTCCTGCTGCTCCTGATCCTCGTGCTCCTGCTGCAGCGTCAGATCTTCCTGTTTGCTCTGCTTCAGCAACGCCGAGAGTCTCTCAACCAGTTCACCCACCAACGCCGCCCTCTCTTCCGCCCGTTCTTGCTCCCTCTCCCGTTTCATCCTCTCTTCCTCCAATTTTCGCTCCTCTTCCTCCTTCTCCCTTGCCGATTCCGCTGTCCCATTAATCTCCTCTATTCCGTCGCCTCTTCCCCCCTCATCCTCCTCTCCCTTTCCACTCGCCTCCTCTCCCTTTCCACTCGCCTCCTCTTGTTTGCTGTCTCCCTCTATCATCCTCCTATTCTCCGTACTCTCCCTTCTCCCTTTCCTCTCCCCATTTTCAGTCCTCCCTTCAACCACGCCGGATACGACCTCCACCAGTTCCTCCCGCATCTTTACCACTTCTGCTGAAACCACCTGAACCACCTCCGCTGAAAGCACCTGAAGAAACTCCTGCCCGTCAGAGGGCTTCCCACGTTCGCTGCTGCAGCATGGCCTGACGTCACCTGCCGAGCTATTGATTGGAATTTGCAGACTGAATGTGACGTCATCATCGTTTTTAGCAATCACGGTGACGTCATCAGCGGTAGTTGTTCTTATCGCGTCCACGGGCTTATCTTGAGGCGGCTCAGCAGATAAAGAAGTCACCTTCGCGGAATCTTCGTTTCTCAAGTAGTCGCTTTCCCCATCAGTCGCGCGAGGATCGAAAGGTTTGCGGTCGAATGACACGTGGCGGAAAGACAGCCTCGCCACGTGTAACAGCCAAATCGCAGCGGCGCCACAAGCAGCTCGAGCGAGGAGGAGAGCCGCGAAGAGGAACTGGATAAACTCGTCGACCACTGAAGGGGAAGAGGACGGGTCCCATGGCGACGAGTAAAAGGCGATTCGAACGGCTGACAGACTAACGACATCGGCGACATTGACGGCGGTGACGGCGTTGAGTTGATGCATTGATAGGATTCAAGGTCTGCGACAATCCGTCCTCTTTAGCCCTACTGGGAGAAAATAGAGATAAGGCCAACAGCAAGTTGCGACTTGCTCTTGACGAGCGTTAAACGCCAAAGTCGGTCACGCGCTACCCCATGAAATGCTGCCGTCGCGCGGTTCCATTGTTCGACCGACAAGCACGGACAACGATGCAGCAGGAGGAGCCAAGCAGCATAATAATTAACAGGACGAACGGAGCAGGAGGAAGGAAGGAGTAGGAAGAAGGTGAGAGTAGGAATGAATGAAAGGGAGATGGAGAGTGAGAAGTGAATGAGCGGGACTGTGGTGACATTAGGAAAATAGACGAGGTGAACAAAGATACCGCATAATAATGCCCTACACCGTAGCATTTACCTCTACCGCCATTCCCGCCAGTTTTGTTTTCCCGTTGAGGTGTACTCGACTGTGGAGTTTGCAGAAGCTGTGAGAGAGACTCGCAAATATTTGCGAAATGTGTTACAGCAGACACGAAAGACGACGATTGCGGGCGATTATGGAATCGGGGTTCCACCACACCATTCGACAACTTCCTGTGTGGTTATGTAGGGCTCATATGATTGGCTGACGCTAGTGCTGCCGCATTCGTGCGAACATCGTAGAGGCACTACGAGGGACGTGCGACCATGTGTACACGTAGTCGCGATGCCTCTGATTGGAGAATGTCACACGAAGCATGCGACCTTTGTGATGAATTAGGGCGTGTGAGGTCGGATTTGAAATTCAAAAAAAAGTGCGAACTTTGTGTGGTTACCAGTTTCGCCAATGTCGCATAAAGCTACGAGCGAAACTTCGTCAACTTTGGGTTTGGCAACATGCGAACTGCAAACTTGAACAAGACTCGAGTTTTAGTTGTGAACGTGCTTCGGCATGTTCACATTCACGTGTGTGATTTCCCGCACGTTCGAGCATCTGGCGAAATGTGCGAGCGACTCACGAGTAGCAACAGTTTCACAACGAACTCACCACAGCCTTCGTGTACTGAATAGAGACCACGTGGCGATAATCGGGTAACCTACTTTTTAGAACCGGGTAACCTACTTTGTAGAAATGCGGTTCGGTGCGTTTTTACAAGTTCGAATACGCGCACTCGACCTTGTATATGTGTGTGCTTTTCTGCAGTGTTGTGGTCCAGATGTGCGAACCCCGATACAATGAAAGTCGAGTTTGGTTCGACATATGTTCATGTAGCACAACTCGCCCTTAAAATGTAAACTTTCACAAATTCCACCGATCACACGCGCCCTTAGAGTTCTGACGTGGCTGCACGACAAACGAAACAAGGGTGCTGTGCTGAGGATAATAGATGCTCCTGGAGTGCGGCTCGATAAGACTGCAGTGACCGATGTGTACAAAACTTTTTATTCTTATCTTTACAGTACAAGGTCTAAAAGAAGAGACTCTTCAACCCCCTTCCATATTATCTTGAGCTACCTTCAGAAAACGTGGGCTTTACTGAAGATTCCTCTAGGACTTCAACGATGACTACCTGTAACAACAAAACAGGCGTAAAATGCGTTAAAACAAAGCACGTACGCTATCCATCCCAAAAACACTACCCAAACATAGAAGGCTCACCTCTTCAGTGCGTGCTTCTTTTTCTTCTCTCTTTTCATTTGGCGGCAAGACAACAGCAACTGGTACTTGCGCCTCAGGCCGAGAAGGTGCAGCTGGTTTCACCGCTTGCTCTGCTGCCGCCTTGGCTGCACGTCTTGCCTTCTCCTCCTCCTTCCGCTTGCGGAACCTACCAATCAGGTCCATAAAGAGTGCAAAACAGTGAGGCACAGGCGGGCAAACAGGAAGCAAGAAAAGAGAGGGGGGTGATTGGGGAAAGGGGAAGTACGGAATGGAGGGGATATGAGGAGCAGGGCAAGTGATTGAAATAGACACCCTGGATTTTTCTCTTGGCATACCTCATTGCTCCTCTGTGCACATCCTCTCATCAACCAGCTAAATCGCAAGTCGCACCTCTTGCCTCGACTCTTTTCTTCATTTTTCTCGCAAGCTCCTTGCCTTGTCCATGACATCTCAACCCCACTGCTAGTGCAACCATTTCCCTTCTCCCCCCCCCCCCCCCCTTCCCACCCTCTTCCTTCATGCACCAGCTTTCCCTCCAGACAACTTTGTCTTGACCCAGTAAGCCCGAGCGCTAAAAATCGCAGTTCCCAGTAACCTGACACAACCCAGTAACCTGACACAAATAAAAGCCTCAGACATTTTGTTCACCCGCCCATTCCCTTTCCTTGTCATCCACATTGACTGCTGCCGCCGCAACCCCATCATCCCCCGCCGAGGTGACTTTTGAGTCGACTCAAAAGTCACCTCCGACATTTCCTCACCTCTCTGCCCGTTCCCTCTCCTTGTCATCCACATTGACTACAGCAGCCGCTCCAGCATCATCTCCTACCGCCTTTCCCGCCCGCTTTGCCGCCTCTGCTTCCTTGCGCTTCCGGAACCTGCAAGACGCAGCAGAAGAAACGAGTTGTTACCGGTTTCACTCACACCACCGCCTCAATCCATCCATGCACCTCCTCTTGACATGAGACGAGTTTCGAGGCACCTTACAGTCTGTAACAGGCAGCAGAAGAAACGAATTGTTACTGATACCACTCATACCACTCCCTTACCCCATTCCACCTCTCCCCACCGCTTTTCCCCCCCTGCCCTCCCATATTGCAGGTTCACCATGAGACTTCTCAGCATCGATCCCCTGGCTGGCTCTCACCGTTCAGCGCGGGCCCTCTCCTTCTCCTCCTCCTCCTGGCTCAGGCCCTTAAATGCAACCCCTTCCCCAGCAGACGACGACACTGCTGCTGCCGCCGGAGCAGAGGCAGCAGGTGCAGCAGACGCAGTGGTGCTGGGCGGTGCAGAGGGCTCCACAAGCCCCACGTCAATGACCCCATCAGCCCCCACCATTCCTGATGCTGCTGCTGGATTGGTGGCTCCTCCCATCTTGCGCAGGTAGACCGTCTGCCCTGTGCTCAGCACGTTGTTCACAAACCTGAGAGCATGGAGAGGCAGAGGTGGGGGAGAGGCAGAGGTGGGGGAGAGGCAGAGGTGGGGGAGAGGGGGAAGAGTAGTGGGACTAGCTCGAGAGCAGCACCGGCGTCAGAGCACCAGCCATCTTGCGCAGGTAGACCATCTGTCCTGTACTCAGCACGCTGTTCACAAACATGGGGGCATCGAGGACAATGGCGGTAGAGAGGGAGTTTGTGGAAATCGCACATGAGCCACATAGAGAATTTCGGCACAACTGTTTTCTGAGAATTCTAAAAAAAATCTCAACTGTGACCCCATAGAAGCAGGTCTCATCTCCGTGGGTTAAGAAGCGCCATTAGAGGGAAAAGCACATTCCCGGGTAGACGCAGCTGGTTGGAAGCATTCTGAAATGGTCTATTCTACTCTTTGAGAGATCAGTAACAGTAGACACGAGGTCACGAATTCTACTCTTTGCTGCTGTTGTCATCTCGAAACAACAGCAGCAATACAGCGGAACCGTAGACATGAAATTACGAGCACCCATCGGCAGCTAGAAACGAGTGCCATCAGCACGTGGGTCAACCCACCAGTAGAGGGAGAGGCCGGAGGGCAAGCGGTGCAGTGCAGTGCAGTGCGGTACCCTACCCTACCCACCAGTAGAGGGAGAGGCCGGAGGGCACAGTGAGGGAGAACCAGCCGATCATGAGCGGCAGGAACTTGAGAATCGCCTGGCTCTGCTGCGTTGCCGGGTCCTGGTGGGTGCGAGGCAGGCAGTAGGAGGCGGCGGGTTGTGGGAGCGGGGAGGAGGGGGAGAGGGGACAAGAGGGTGGATTTTTGAGTCGCCAGGAGACAGGATGTGAGTGTGCAGGAGGGACGAAGGGAAATGAGGAGGAAAGAGGAGGTGGCGGAGTGGGGAAGGGACGGGTAAAGATGGACGAGCAACAGTGGGAGGGCGGAAACGGAAATCTGGTGTCTTTGAAATGGATGCTTCAAAAGAAAGTGGTGAAGCGTTCAAATACAAGTGTGAGCAGTACTGGCAGCAATGGTACCTGCAGCATTGGTGGAACTGCCAGCTGTGACACACGCACATCTGTCTGTGGCGGCTACATGATCTGCATGGAAAGCGCCTGTGACGCCACCAGCAGCACTGGTGACAGTGAAAGCTTTCAGCAGCACTGGCACCAGCAGTACTAACAGCAGCACCATTGGCAGCAGCACTCACATCTGTCTGTGGCGGCTGCATGATCTGCATGGGGAGGGCCTGTGACGCCACCAGCAGCACTCACATCTGTCTGTTGGCTGTACTGACACTAGCAGCAGTGGCACTGGCAGCAGTACTGGCAGCAGTGGCACTGGCAGCAGCACAGGCAGCAGCTGCACTAGCACCAGCACCAGCACCAGCAGCAGCAGCAGCAGCACTCACATCTGTCTGTGGCGGCTGCATGATCTGCATGGAGAGAGCCTGTGACACCACCAGCAGCACTGGCAGCACGAGGTACGCTGCTGTGGCCTCCCAGCCCAGAGGCGGGGCGCCGTCCTGCAGGCAGTTTGGCGGGTTGGGGTTGGGGTGGGGGAGGGTTGGGGGGAAGGCGGGAGGGAAGGACCGCCGAGGAGAGGGGAGGACAGGGGGGACAGAGAGATGAGGCCCGAGCAGTGGCAGCACGAGGTACGATGCTCTGGCCTCCCAGCCCAGCGGAGGGGCGGCGTTCTGTAGTGTGGGTTGGGTGTGCGGGAGGGGCAATGGGAAAAGGGGCAGATTGAGAAAAGGTCGGAGGACTACAGGGGCAGAGAGAAGAGGCACCAACAGCAGCAGGCATGGCAGCGCGAAAGCACTGATGGGTCCCAACCAACCCAGAAGCAGGAAGGACGCTATTGTTGAAACACAAACCAACATACCATTCGAGAAGCCCATCTGCTCCGAAGATGCAGGATGTGCTTACAACGAAGGGGAACGGCGGCAGCATGTGCTTACAACGAAGGGGAACAGCGGCAGCATGTGCTTACAACGAAGGGGAAGAGCCAGGAGATGCCAGAGCCTTCGACGGTGGGATCGATAGAAGTGGGGCCAGCGAGAGAGGGGATCCAGAAGAAACCCTCCGTGAGCACGCCCTGTTGATGGGCGGGTGGTGGTGGTGGTGGTGGTGGTGCAGGGGAATCAGGTTGGCTCGGGAACAGATTCACCGCACATGAAGTTCCTTGCAGAATAGATGACAGCGCGAACGGAGGCATGAGGGAGAGAGAGAGCTCCTTTGGAGAAAGATGTGAATGAAAGAGGGGAGCGGGAGAGGGGGTGTCGGGGAGGAAAAAGGGGGAAGGCGGGAGGGGGGAATATGGGAGAAGTAGAGAAGCACTTGACTTACCTCCTTGGCGACGTTACTGAGAGCCTGGTAAAGGCCGATGAAGATGGGGAGTGTGGCAAGCGTGGGCAAGCAACCTGTGATGTGGATGCGGAATGGGGTGCGAATGGGGGATGAGAATGGGGGGTGTGGGATGGGGATGGGGGTGGGAGCGGGATGGAGATGGGCCACGAGTGATGGTCATAAAAGATTGCTGTGCTATTGTTCTTTACCCTTCCTTCTTTCCTCTCTTACTAATAACTTTCGTCGTATCGTACCAGACTCGACCGGAAGGACAGGAGCTTCCGCTCAACTAGTCTCTATGTTCGTGTCACGTTGTTCAATATTCTAAGGGATCGGTCAGAACTCAATTACTGGCCAGGTACCAGAACGCCTCCCCTCACCTGCGAGGGGGTTGACACCCGCGCGTTGGTACACCTTGGCCGTCTCCATCTGAATGCGCTCCTGGTCGCCCGCGAACTGCGCCTGGATCGCCTTCAGCTGCGGCGCCAGGCTCTGCATCGCGAGCGTCGACTCCACCTGCTTCTTCGTCAGCGGGAACGTTACCACCTTCACAATGATCGTCAACAGGATGATTGAGAAGCCGTACGCGTACGGCACTTTCAGAGCGACTAGGCCCTCCTCTAAGACCTGCCAGGGGTGCGAGATGGCGGGGTTGGGGGGGAACGGAGGGAGCATGATGCACATTATCGTCAGCGGGAACGTTACCACCTTCACGATAATCGTCAACAGGATGATTGAGAAGCCGTACGCGTAGGGCACCTTGAGAGAGACCAAGCCCTTCTCTAAGACCAGCCAGGCAGGAGGTAAGAGGAGCATGATGAGTTTTTTCGTGAGCGGAAACATCAACACCTTGACGAAGATGGTTAGAATAATGATGGAGAAGCCGCATGCGTACGGCACCTTAAAATAGACTTATCCCTCCTCTCAAGGTAAGTACGAGAGTGGAGGCACTGACGATTGGCAGGATGAGGTATTGAGGATGAAATGACCGCCTGAAAGTGCAGATTACTCGCACATCTACCACGTTTAGCCTATATGCGCTGTAGGAACCGTGAAATTGCAGTGTTTATTGTGCGGATATGCCATTGTCGCACCTTGAGAAATGCTTCCAGAAGATCAGCAAGGCCTGAGAACCAGCCACGATCCTGCACCACCTCAGCAGCGGCTGGTGCCACGTCAGCAGCAGCGTCCGCTACCGCGAATAGCAGATTGTGTGCGGCGATCGATCCTGCGGAAATCACGGCATCAATGCCGGAAGGGTCCAGGGCTGCTCTTGTGACAACGCTTCTGGATCGCTTCGCGTGCTTCTGTGACTGTAACGGGCGCATTTGTCTTAAGGGAAGCCCAGGACCACGACAGCAGCTTTGCAGTCTAAGCCCAGACGCTGACGTGGCTAACGTGGCCCTGGGTACTGTCGAAACTGCCATCGGTGCAGGATGCAGCAGGACTCGATCCATGGCGCCGAGACACAGGGACACAGGGACACAGGACACAGGGACACAGGGATTGAGATTTAGTGACCTAATGCAGGAGTGCTGTTGACGTAGTTCATCAGCTGCACTCAAGCTACCCGTTTTCAGTGTTCACCCTGAAATGGAAAACTGGTGAAAGAAATGTGTATCAGGTCAGAAACAGGACCCGACCATGGCTCACCTGGAATCTAGAGGAGGCATCTGGTAACTTCTAGGGAAGTTGAGCTGGCTGAAGCTGGCATGGCAAGCACTCTGGCATCCCTGTATCGCTTTTGACATCAGCATCTACTGGCTGAGAGACACATAGGTGTGCCAGATAAGGGTCCTGAATTAATGTGACACGTGGCCAACCAGCGTATATGCTACTTCGTTAGGGTCACAGAGAGATATATCCTGCAACCGTGAGTGTATTCTTCATACTCTGCTTCCTCGTCTTGTACAGGCAAGCAGCACATCCTTGGCTGTAGTTTCGCCATCGCAAGACTTGGCGATCTACGATGAAGCCACGTGCACATCCGGCTCCAGCGCTGGTTGGAAGGCTTGATACCTATTTTGTGGGAGATGGTTCTCCGATTGGCTAATAAAATCAGTGAACCTCGCCAACCTCCGCACTTTTTCTGTACGACAACCCGGCTGAACCGCTCCGAGTGACTTGTGTGTGAAGCAAGCGAAGTGATTTGTCCAACCCTAAATATCCACGACATCGCTGAGAAGTTCGTTAACAGTTAGCCGGCGGATTCTGCTACTATTTATCGTCCAGGATGTCTCTTTTCGGTGTACGACGTTTCTAGGTTCGTCCAGATTCATCCAATCAGCAAAATCGCGAAAACTCCCAGTCGCAGGAAGCCCGTCGCAGCCACGGCAACCCCCAAAGTGTCCCTATAAATTTCCGTTTCCCAGAGAGTTCACGAGAAAGTTACCAGTTTTCCAACCAACAACAAAATATCGTTTTCCTTCGCTGCACCCATACACAAGTCAGTTGATTGCTCAGGACGAAGCCACTGGGCGTCAGCCATTGTTATCAGATTCCCCCCTCCATTATCATTCTACTTCGCTCTTCTCAAGGTTAGCAACAAGGTTTGCATCTGCGGAGGGACCCTCCTTGTCCCGACTCCCAAGTCACATCTCTGATTCAGGGAGCTATTCGTGCTTACCGCGGACAAGGTACTTGCACGTGCTTAAGAATTTCGGGTTCCGTTCCGTGAAGCTGTGTCTGCGGCTGGTTTCCCTTACTGACTAAATTGGGACTTCCTTTCGCTGTCTTCTGCTCTCAACTTTCAGACCCTTCTTCCGTGCTTACCCAGCGCACCTTCAAAATGGCTGGAGCTATCGCTCAGTCGCCGCTCGTCTCCGCGAGCGTGGTCCTCCATGGCGGTAACAAGGCTAACCGTCGGTCGCGGCGCTCGTCGTCAACCGTCGCCAGCGTCGCAGCTCCTCGCTCACTTCAATCCTTCACGGGACTTAGGCGTCTCGGCCAAGCTGACATGGCACTCCGGAGCTCTCCGTCGTTGGCAGCGATAGTCGCGAAGCAGACTAAAGCCGGCTCGTCCGGCTCCGCCAAACGCGGCGTCGCTGTCGCCATGTTCGAGCGCTTCACGGAGAAGGTACTAGGCCGTTCACCTTAGTCTCCACTTATGAGTCATTTAGCGAGTTCGTTCACTGCACGTGAGGATTAAGTTGACTTGAGTTGTCACCTAGGGGGGTTCAGGAAGGAGGATCATGGACGCACCTTGTTACACGCGGCGTGGCTTGACTGTTCCGTCTTTTTTTTTTCTCGTAGATACTGGGATTTCGACCTATGCTCCCGGTTGCTGCTGATTATTTTAAATTCGCGGTCCGTCAGGCACCAAGTTACCGCGGTTGGAGAGTTTCCTTAAATCCCCCTTCGCCCATCGCAGGCTATCAAGGTGATTATGCTCGCACAGGAAGAGGCGCGGCGCCTGGGCCACAACTTCGTGGGCACGGAGCAGATTCTTCTGGGGCTCATCGGGGAGGGCACGGGCATCGCCGCCAAGGTGCTCAAGTCGCTGGGCGTCAATCTCAAGGAGGCGCGCGTCGAGGTCGAGAAGATCATCGGCCGCGGCTCGGGCTTCGTGGCCGTTGAGATCCCGTTCACTCCGCGCGCGAAGCGCGTGCTGGAGCTGTCGCTGGAAGAGGCGCGGCAACTGGGGCATAACTACATCGGCACGGAGCATCTGCTGCTGGGCCTGCTCCGCGAGGGCGAGGGCGTGTCCGCGCGCGTGCTCGAGAATCTCGGCGCCGACCCTGGGAATATCCGGTCGCAGGTAAACAGGAGAGTGTTTGTTTCTTGTGTGCGTTTGATTGAATATTGCTGGAAAATCTGCAGTCGCATGTTATTCTATCTGAATACCACTTGCTACAGCGAAATTGGTTATTACAAGTGATATTAACGAAGTCGGATCTTTCTGATGGCAGGTGATCCGCATGGTGGGTGAGAGCGCGGAGGCGGTGGGCGCCGGCGTGGGCGGCGGCAGCAGCGGCAACTCCAAGATGCCCACGCTGGAGGAGTACGGCACCAACCTCACCAAGCTCGCTGAGGAGGTGAGTTGAACTAATTGCGCTGTTGAATTTTGACTCTCTGAATCTCACCTAAGGCGCTTCGAAAACAGTTGCAGAGGACATGAGCTCTTACACTGGTTAGTCCAAGGCAATCTGCAATCGCCAATTTTTTTCACGTGCGTTTGCTAATGACCTCCCCCTCTTCTTCCCTCCTTCCCCCTCGCTCACCCTCCCCCTCCTTCCCCGCAGGGCAAGCTGGATCCAGTGGTGGGGCGCCTGGCGCAGATCGAGCGGGTGACGCAGATTCTGGGGCGTCGCACCAAGAACAACCCCTGCCTCATTGGCGAGCCGGGTGTGGGCAAGACCGCCATCGCTGAGGGCCTCGCACAGAGGATCGCTTCTGGAGACGTGCCTGAGACGCTGGAGGGGAAGAAGGTGAGGGCGTGGTGGAAATGGCGGTGGGTAATTTTGTGTTTGTTTCTTCTTGCCCGTTTCGATTTTCTTCATCGATGAGGTCCACACCCTCATCACCCCCCTCTCCTCCTCCCATGCTTCCTTGACCCCTTCTCCCCCCCCCTCCCTTCTTCCCCTTTTCTCCTCCTCCCCTCCTCCCCTCCCGCCCCTTCCCTCCGCCCCGCGCCCTCCCTTTTCTGGTTTCCCAGGTCGTGACACTAGACATGGGTCTGCTTGTAGCGGGGACAAAGTACCGTGGAGAATTCGAAGAAAGACTCAAGAAGCTGATGGACGAGATCAAGCAGGCAGACGACATCATTCTCTTCATCGACGAGGTGCACACGCTCATTGGCGCAGGAGCAGCCGAGGGCGCGATCGACGCGGCCAACATCTTAAAGCCCGCCATGGCGCGCGGGGAGCTGCAATGCATCGGCGCCACCACGATCGACGAGTACAGGAAGCATATTGAGAAGGATCCGGCGCTGGAGAGGCGGTTTCAGCCGGTGCAGGTGCCGGAGCCGTCAGTGGATGAGACGATTCTGATCCTCAAGGGGCTGAGGGAGCGCTATGAGATTCACCACAAGCTGAAGTATACTGATGAGGCGCTTGCTGCTGCTGCCCAGCTGTCATACCAGTACATCAGGTACGGCTTTGGGTTTGTCAAGTGTAGACCTATGAGTTGCACCAAGCAACAACATTGAGTAAAATTACTCTCCAAGTGTCTCAAAACAACAACTCTGAGCAAAGTTGCTCTCCAAGCCATGGGTCAACGATTAACCATAGTGCCCTCACCTCCTCTACCAACCCTCCCCTGGCCTCCCCCACCTTCCCCCCTTCCCTCTTCCCCCCTCCCCCCGTCCCCTCCCCTTTCTCTCCCCCATTTCAGTGACCTTTTCCTGCCCGACAAGGCCACCGATCTGACTTTGGGGGAGAGGCAGGGTCCGCCCTGACGAGGCAGGGTCCCGCGTGCGGCTGCAGCATGCGCAGCTACCCGAGGAGGCCAAGGAGCTGGACAAGCAGCTGCATTGCCCGACTACCCCAGACCCAGCTTCTCACCTTCTCCTCCTCTTCCCCCCCTCTCCTCTCTCCCTTCCCCTTCCCTTTTGCTCCCGTTTCCCTTCCTCCTCGCCACTCCCCTGCTCTCTCCTTCAACAGTGACCGCTTCCTGCCCGACAAGGCCATCGATCTGATCGACGAGGCAGGGTCCCGCGTGCGGCTGCAGCATGCGCAGCTGCCAGAGGAGGCCAAGGAGCTGGACAAGCAGCTGCGGCAGATCACCAAGGAGAAGAACGAGGCCGTGCGCAACCAGGACTTTGAAAAGGCCGGAGAGCTGCGCGACCAGGAAATGGACCTCAAGACACAGATCAATGCCATTATGGAAAAGAGCAAGGAGATGAACAAGGCCGAGATTGAGGCTTCTGGGGGAGCCGTCGGACCGACGGTCACCGAAGCGGATATTCATAACATTGTGTCGGCATGGACGGGCATTCCAGTGGAGAAGGTATCGAGCGATGAGAGCAGCCGTCTGCTGCAGATGGAGGCGACGCTGCACAAGCGCGTGATTGGCCAGGACGAGGCGGTGAAGGCGATTTCTCGCGCGATCCGGCGCGCCCGTGTCGGGCTGAAGAATCCCAACCGTCCGATCGCGAGCTTCATCTTTTCCGGGCCAACCGGGGTTGGGAAATCTGAGCTGGCTAAATCTCTCGCGGCGTATTATTTCGGATCTGAAGAGGCGATGGTTCGGCTTGATATGTCTGAGTTCATGGAGCGGCATACTGTGTCGAAGCTGATTGGGTCGCCGCCCGGTTATGTGGGGTACAGTGAGGGAGGGCAGCTGACGGAGGCGGTGCGAAGGAGGCCGTACACTGTGGTGCTGTTTGACGAGATTGAGAAGGCCCACCCTGACGTGTTCAACATGATGCTCCAGGTATGGTGGTTCATGTGCTTGTTATGAAGCTGGTCCAGGGATGGTGGGTGGGGGCTTGAGGGTTGCACAGACGAGTAGTGGTGGTGACCAGGTAGGTGGCGGCCATACACTGTGGTGCTGTTTGATGAGATTGAGAAGGCTCACCCTGACACGTTCAACATGATGCTCCAGGTATTGTGGGATGAGGGTTGAGGGTAAGCGAGACATGGGCTGTGGTGGTGAACAGGTAGGCGGCGGCCGTACAGGGTTGTGCTGTTTGACGAGATTGAGAAGGCCCACCCTGACACGTTCAACATGATGCTCCAGGTATGGTGGTGTGACTGGCGGTAAGGGCATGAGCTACGATCTTAACACCCCATGGATGACGTCTGTCTCTCTGATTTCTAACTGCAAACTTCTGACTCAAAATATCTCAATGATTCTTGCTTAAACTTACGAATGTTGAACTCACCAATGTTAAATTTACCAATGTTAAAACTTACCAATGATAAATTCACAAATGTTTAAATCCCTTGCGCGCCTATCATCTGCACACCAGATTCTGGAGGACGGGCGCCTGACGGATAGCAAGGGCCGAACCGTCGACTTCAAGAACACGCTCCTCATCATGACGTCCAACGTGGGCTCGTCCGTGATCGAGAAGGGCGGCGGAGGCATCGGCTTCCAGCTGGACTATGGCGAGCAGGATACCAGCTACAACAGAATCAAATCTCTCGTGAACGAGGAGCTGAAGCAGTACTTCAGGCCCGAGTTTTTGAATCGGCTGGACGAGATCATTGTGTTCCGGCAGCTGACGAAGCAGGAGGTGAAGGAGATCAGTGATATCATGCTCAAAGAGGTGTTTGACCGCCTCAAGAAGAAGGATATCGACCTGCAGGTGCGAATGCGTGAGGGTGTGGGTTTGAGTGTGGGTGTCGGTGTGGGGAAGGGAGGGTAAGGGGAGGGTAGACAAGGGTGTGAGGGGCTAGATAGGGGAGGGGCACGAGGTAAAACCGCATACAACCGCGTTGCAACTGACTAAGTCACTGGTGAACGAGGAGCTGAAGCAATACTTGGCCGGAGTTCCTGAACCGGCTGGACGAGATCATTGTGTTCCGGCAGCTGACGAAGCAGGAGGTGAAGGAGATCAGCGATATCATGCTCAAGGAGGTGTTTGACCGCCTCAAGAAGAAGGACATAGATCTTCAGGTGAGAGTGTGTGCATGTGTGTGGGAGGGGAAGCAGGAAGTTGGAAGGGTGCGTGGGTGGGTGTGTGGGTGTGGAGGGGTAGGGAAGGGTTTGTAAGGAGATCAGCGATATCATGCTCAAGGAGGTGTTTCACCGCCTCAAGAAGAAGGACATCGACCTGCAGGTGAGAGGGAGGGGAAGCATATGCAGGCCGGCTGGGTGGATGGGTGGGTGGATGTAGGGAAGGGATGGGCAGGGTTGTGGGGTACATGGGGGGTGAAGGAGATCAGCGATACCATGCTCAAAGAGGTGTTTCACCGCCTCAAGAAGAAGGTCATCGACCTGCAGGTGAGAGGGAGGGGAAGCACATGCAGGCCGGCTGGGTGGATGGGTGGGTGGATGTAGGGAAGGGATGGGCAGGGTCGTGGGGTACATGGGTGGTGAAGGAGATCAGCGATATCATGCTCAAAGAGGTGTTTGATAGACTCAAGAAGAAGGACATAGATCTTCAGGTGAGAGTGTGTGCATGTGTGTGGGAGGGGAAGCAGGAAGTTGGAAGGGTGCGTGGGTGTGGAGGGGTAGGGAAGGGTTTGTAAGGAGATCAGCGATATCATGCTCGAAGAGGTGTTTGATAGACTCAAGAAGAAGGATATCGACCTGCAGGTGAGAGGGAGTGGAAGCATAGTGGGTGGGTAAGTGCGTGGGTGAAGGGAAGGAATGGGGCAGGGGTGTGTTTTACATCGGAGGTGGAGGGAAGGAGGTTTAGGAGATCAGCGTTATCATGCATGTCGAATCCCCATCTCCACCCCTGGTTCCCCTCCATAGCCCCTTACTCTGTTCCTTCACTCCCCAGGTGACAGAGAGGTTTAGGGACAGGGTGGTGGACGAGGGCTACAGCCCTTCATACGGCGCCCGGCCGCTGCGCCGAGCCATCATGCGGCTGTTGGAAGACAGCATGGCGGAGCGCATGCTCTCAGGGGAGATCAAGGAGGGCGACAGTGCCGGATGTGGATGCTGCACACTGTGTGGTACACTCTGAAGATACCCTCTCACTTGTAATTTTGTCCTTCACCACTTACACCCCCTTCCCCCAGGTGACTGAACGTTTCAGAGACCGAGTGGTGGATGAGGGGTACAGCCCATCTTATGGTGCCCGGCCGCTGCGCCGAGCCATCATGCGGCTGTTGGAAGACAGCATGGCAGAGCGCATGCTGTCCGGGGAGATCAAGGAGGGCGACAGTGCCATCATTGATGTGGATGCTGATGGAAATGTGACTGTGCTGAACGGCAACACTGGCACTGCTACTTCTACTGCTATTGAGGCCCCAGCTGGGATCTCTTAGAGCGGAGCGGAGGGCTGGTGGGGTGGATGGGTGGGTGAGGAGGGGAATGAGTGGAGCGCATGTTGTTAGGGGAGATCAAGGAGGGCGACAGTGCCATCGTTGATGTGGATACTGATGGGAATGTGACAGTGCTGATCGGCAACACTGGCACGGCCACGTCTACCGCTATCGAGGCTCCTGCTGGGATCTGGTGGTGTAGCAGGGTCGATGGTTGGGTGTGTGTGGGTTTTGGGGGGTGTGGGTAAGATGGGAGGGTGAAATGGGAGGGCTTCGGGCCTGATTGGATGTTGGATGGTACCGTTTATAGAGCGACTGCTACCTACTGACTTGGTTGTGTATGAAATCTCCTTTTTGTGGTGTGCGGTTCGTTACGGTTGTGGTAAGACAAATGCTCCTCCCATCTCTGAACGTTTTAGACATCTCTGGTGTCAACTTTTTTTTGCTATATGAATATCATGATGCATATACTGGTATGTCATATCAATTTAAAAACGATTCTGCTAGTGGACCGGACAGTTGGGCTACTTTACATGATCAAATACATACTGTACTGTAACCTGACAAGCGAGGTGTGAGCAAAGTTAATGCAACAACTCTGTTAATGCACAGGGAAATTACACACTTGGTTCATAGCTAGTTTTTCATACATGCTGTGTGTATTTGCTCACAACATACTGTTCTTGGGGCTTTCAATGGCGGAGAGTAACTTGGACACACAAGCTGTTGGCGCTATGCAGAACACAACGAGCACTGCATTGTTGACGGGGGTACCAGCGATCAAGATTTAACAGATGCTGCAGATTTCAGAGCTTCTAGCAGAACAGCAGGGGGCTGAGCACCTGAAAACTCCTGGCCACCAATCTGTGCGCGGAGCAGAGATGGGGGAGTGTGAGCATACTTCTGACAACCTCAAGTCTTAGAACTGGGCACATGGTAACTGCTGGCTGCCATTATCAAAGAAACTAGACGTAGGGAAGGTAGTTTAGTGACGGGGATGTGAACCAACAAACAGGAGGAGGCAACAGCTTGGTGTGTTTTGTGTCAAATCGTGACACACAACAGCTTCTTGTCAGGCAACAGCCAGACAATAAAACGTGGAGGTCTACCCTTCAAGCAGCTTCCAATTCTTTAAGGTTACTTCGACAAGAGAATGCGTGGAACAAGAAAGACTGTTTGCGATGAATGAAGCAGCTTAGGGCGCGTCTCTTTTTTTATTTTCTATGTTTTTCCGGACTGTCCACTTGTATCGAAACGAACGGTCCCAATAGCGGGTACCGGACAGTCCGATTAAAAAAATTGAAACATCAGACCGTCCGAAGGCTAAACTGTCACATTTTCCAACATCGCAAATTTCCGACTTACTGAAGCATCGCTAGAGCCACTGTACCATCGTAACCCCAGTCACACACGCTCACAACTTTCGCCACGACCCTTTGCGGCGCGATTCCAGAAATGCTCAACCACCAAGCACATCACACCACTCGATACATTGAAAACAGCACACTGATAGACAGTGGTGTTGGGTGTGGTGTTGGCTGGTCGAGAGTTGTCGTTTCCGCTGGAGTGCTCCATAGCGGCCTGATTGTGATGGTTCGGTTCGGATTGCTGGGGGCTTTGTAGTGTCGGTTCAATGTTCGGGCGCGCGTCGCGCGCCACAAATAAATTGAACATGCGACTCGGTGTAATATTTCAGAGTTGTTCGCGCGCCAATCACGTGTCAGAACTGTGCTTCTGGCCGTTTGCATTTCGAACTGACAGATGTTCACAATGTGAACCGTTGCTTGGAGGGAAAAGTGACGCGACGGTTCGAACTGTTCGCAATGTCGCATAGAATTTCGCGAAATTCTGGCGAATTCATACGAAAATGGTAACCTTTTCGCAAATCGGACGGTCCACGGTTCGAACCGTCGGGAGCAAAGAAGAGACACGCTCTTACAATGAAATGTGGAACGCCTGAGACCCGTGGTCGATAGCGTTGCAATTCAGCCTCCACCTGCGATACATGCCATGTGTCATTTGCTCACATGCCATTCACATCTCATCCATATCCCGCCCACATCCCATCCATATCTCGTTTAAACATCATGTGCAGACCATTTGCATGTCATTCACACATCCAAACACACCATTGACATGCCACAAGTGATACACGACCTCTTTAGGAATTTCCAAACATATCCACCAAGTGGTGGCATAGTGGAAGGTTTAGCAAAAAAGAAAAACAAATCAGTCTAGAAATTTGCTTGCCTGGGACAGAGGACCTCTTAAAGGATTGTGAATCACTGGAAAACAAAAAACAAAAAACAAAAACAAAAACAAAAAACAGCCTTGCACTACAATCACCAGACAAAAGCCCATCACATGCCCACCACACACATAACCATCCATTCACCCACCCATGCATTGTTGAGATTACCCCTCACCTCTTGCAAGCCTGCCTGTGGGTTGTCAAGCCACTCTGCTGCTCCTTGCAACCCGGCCCTTTCTGCTGCGGCCAACAGCACTTGTCTGGAGTGGACACAAGAGCAATCCAAAAGGAAAAAAAGAGCAACACATCGATTCTCTCATCACCTCTGGCTTGACTGTGGCTTGTCAAGGCACCCTGCTGCACAGAATAGCTGGCAAACAGCATGAAACACCACCAAACGCTACCTGTTTCCACCTAACACCTCCTCTCCTGCTGCAAGTGAACTTCTCTCAAACGAAGTAATGCAAAAACAGCTCCTCCACGCCGCATGCAGGGACCAGCTTGCTCCCAACATTGCTTGTAGGTTGAGACATGTTGGTTTTCCCAACTCTGGTGAAAACCACGCCTCACCTGTCGCCATTGAACTTCTCTGCGAGTGGAGTAGTCCAGCAAAACAGCTCCTCCACCACTCGCTGCTGCACAGACCCACTTGCAAGCACCTTCACGCACCACGAGAAATTACCCATCTCCACTTATCCCCCCTGCTCACCTGTCACCAATGAACGTCTCCCGAGTGAAGTAGTCCAGAAACAACTCCTCCACCACTCGGTGCTGCACTGATCTGATCGGCTCTCCACTGACAGACCACGCACTAGCCTGTTGTTCCTATCAAGGAACGTTAACCATTTCCTGTGAACTCTTCTCACCTGTCGCCGATGAACTTCTCTCGAGTGAAGTAATCCAGAAACAGCTCCTCCACCACTCGGTGCTGAAGAGAGGAGCCGGCCGGCTCACCGCCCCTCTCCCTGTCCTTCATCCCTGCCAGCGCGATCAGCCGATGGCTGTCCAACGTGTTGCCCCTGGGAGTGAAAGGAGGGTGAAAGGAGAAGAGACGAAAGTGAGGGGAGTTGTGTCAGGCACAGCCAGCCGAGCGTGCAACCTCACCGCCCTTCTCCCTGTCCTTCATCCCTGCCAGCGCGATCAGCCGATGGTTGTCAAACGTGTTGCCTCTGGGAGAGAGAGGGGAAGGAAAGGGGGAAGGAGAGGGGGGAAGGGGGAGAGAGGGGGTAGAGAGGGGAGAAGCCCAACTTTTGAGGCGCATCAAAAGAAATCACCCAATTTAATGCACTCGCGAGAGTCCGCCGAGGCTGTATTTGAGCCCGAGCTCCTCAAACACGGATGTCATGCGCGCAGATATGGCCGACATTTGGATCATGTCACCACCCAGTACCTCATGCTCTCATCAGCCACCTCATCAACCACCTCACCAACCACCTCAGTAGGTACCAACAGACTCACGGGAGTCCACCCAGGCTGTATTTGAGCCCGAGCTCGTCAAACACGGCTGTCATGCGGGCAGCTATGGCTGAAATTTGGATCATGTCACCACCCAGCACCTCATGCTCTCATCAGCCACCTCATCAACCACCTCACCAGGCACCAGCTTGCAGACTCACGTGAGTCCACCCAGGCTGTATTTGAGCCCAAGTTCCTCGAACACGGATGTCATGCGCGCGGTAATGGCCGGCATTCGGTCGCCGAAGAGAGAGCGGTAGAGGTCGAGCTTGCTCACCCCCTCCTTGGAGGCCTTGGGGTTGAGCTGAAACGCATGCCACCGGACCTGCAATGTCATGGTGGGTGAGGAACATACACATACATATGTAACCTTGTAACATGGTAACGTGGTAACGGAGCGGTAGAGGTCGAGCTTGCTCACGCCTTCCTTGGACGCCTTGGGATTGAGCTGAAACGCATGCCACCGGACCTGAAATGTTGTGGCGGGTGAGGAACATACACGCACAGATGTAACGCTGTAACGTGGAAACATGGTAACGGAACATCAGAGGTCGAGCTTGCTCACGCCTTCCTTAGACGCCTTGGGATTGAGCTGAAACGAATGCCACCGGACCTGTGACGTGAAGGGATGGATGGGACACACGGGTGTTACAGATGGATGGGACACACGGGTGTTACAGATGGATGGGACACACGGGTGTTACAGATGGATGGGACACACGGTGTTACAGATGGATGGGACACACGGGTGTTACAGATGGATGGGACACACGGTGTTACAGATGGATGGGACACACGGTGTTACAGATGGATGGGACACACGGTGTTACAGATGGATGGGACACACGGTGTTACAGATGGATGGGACACACGGTGTTACAGATGGATGGGACACACGGTGTTACAGATGGATGGGACACACGGTGTTACAGATGGATGGGACACACGGTGTTACAGATGGATGGGACACACGGTGTTACAGATGGATGGGACACACGGTGTTACAGATGGATGGGACACACGGTGTTACAGGGACACGCTAGTCAGCATGAGTCAACGATACGTGTATCAGCGGGCAAAAAGCTTATTCCCGCCAAGCTCTCGATTCTAAGCTCTCTCCTTCCGGGAGATCTGTAGTCGATATAGTGCTACCCACCTCGACGTCCGCGACGTCAGCGAATTCAGCGATGGCCTTATCCAGGTTTCGCTTGCCGACGAAGCACCACGGACAAACGGTGTCGGACACGACGTCCACTGCCACACGCGCGCGACGACCGGCTGTCGCCATGAGTACGTGGCGACGTCGTGCGACGGTTCCTAGTTCGCACGGACAAACGTTACGAACAGAGGCAGAAATTGGCCAGGTTATGAGGTATATTTTTCGTACAACTAGCTCTGCCTTCCCTAGAGACTAGCCTGGACCCCAGACCACACTTCTAGTGAGCTCAGCTCAACACTCGCAAGCAAGGCGAGACATTCCCAAGGAAACGACTCGGTAAGGTGTTGTTTCGGATTTCGAAATAAGGTGTTTCGGTATGACTTGTAGCAGTTTGCGTCTATTATGTTATTCGAACTTCATATATGATTTCACACAAATTCTAAGGCTGTGAATGCCTGTGGCGTCTCTTCAATGGAAATTCACAACTAATATAATGCTGCCATACAGTTACACAATCTCCTTTTGATCATGCTCTGGAGACAAAGAGGTGCTAGCCATTGGAGCTACTCCTGATCCTGTAGCAGCTTCATTTCTTACGCAGCCACTTCCGCTGATTATGTTAGGGGCCCACCGCTTTAGAAGCTTCATAAACAGCTGATACAAGCCCATGCCTGCAATTAGGGAGGACACCCATGCAATCACCGGCACCTGCAAGTGTGGGGTACGAGGAATGTCGGAAAAATGCCAAGTTTGGTGGGAAACGAAGGGAGTCGATCAAGGAAGAATCAGTTGTGTAGGTGAAAGGAAAGATAGAGACAACAATCGGAAGCAGATGAGGACGATGGTTGGATGCAGAGAACGAACGAGGGTAGTAAAGAGTTCAGGGGTGGAGGATGGGGGTGACTCACATTCCCAGTGGAGAGGCTGACAAATGCCGGAGCCGGGCAGTAGCCGGCTAGACCCCACCCTGGAAATAATGCACACGTGGAGTGATCAGGGAAATGCAGGCAGATCGATTAGTTGACTCAAAAGTTGGGCAGTTGGTGGTAGGTTGCAACCTCGGAGGAAGGTGGTCGCTGGGTGGGAGTGCAACAGGATTGGAGACTCAATGCGAATGACTTTTGAGACGTCTCAAAGGTTGCAACCTCGGAGGAAGGTTGTCGCTGGGTGGAAGTGCAACAGGAGTGGAGACTCAATGCGAATGACTTTTGAGACGTCTCAAAGGTTGCAACCTCGGAGGAAGGTTGTCGCTGGGTGGAAGTGCAACAGGAGTGGAGACTCAATGCGAATGGAGTGGCAAACAGACATAATACACGAGCACGGGCTACTAAAAGGAAAAAAACAAAGAAAGAAAGAGTGAAACCACCGGACAAGCTTACCAATGCTAAAGATTGCCGAACCAACCACTAGCTTGTAGGTGATGTCGGTGTGGGGTGGGACGAAGAACTTGATGCCAAAGAGAGGGTTGGGGTGACTCTTGAGTCGACTCGAACGTCGCAAGTAAGCATGCTATGGCACTCACCAATGCCAAAGATTGCCGACCCAACCACGAGCTCCCACGTGATGTCGGTGCGCGAGGGGACGAAGAACTTGGTGTCAAAGAGAGGGTTGGGCCGCGCGAGAATGAAGCGGAAGGTGACGACATTGACTGCCACGGCGCCGCCCATCACGAAGGCGAGACTGGGGTCCCACCCGTGCACTGGGTCTAGAAAGTCCTTCACCTTGTAGGGATTGCACCTGTAAGGGGGATGTGAAAAGTGGTGGGATGGGGGATGAGAGGGGATGGGGACAATCAGACCCATCACAAAGGCGAGGCTGGGGTCCCACCCGTGCGCTGGGTCCAAGAAGCCCTTTACCTTGTATGGATTGCACCTGTATGGGGTATGGAATGAAAGGAGGTGGGATAGAGAACGAAGGATGAGGTGGGATGAGGGCGGTCAGGTCAGGCCCGTTACGAAAGCCAGACTGGGGTCCCACCCCACCCATGCACTGGGTCCAACAAGTCCTTTACCTTGTATGGGTTGCACCTGTATGGGGTATGGAATGAAAGGAGGTGGGATAGAGAACGAAGGATGAGGTGGGATGAGGGAGGTCAGGTCAGGTCAGGCCCGTTACAAAAGCCAGACTGGGGTCCCACCCCGCCTGTGCACTGGGTCCAACTAGTCCTTCACCTTGTATTGGTTGCACCTGTAAGGGGGATGAGGGGGGATGGGGAGATTCAGAGTTGTTAGGGGTGAGACTGGGGTCCCACTCCACCTGTGCAATGGGTCTACAAAGTCCTCCACCTTGTATGGGTTGCACCTGTAAGGGGGATGGAGGCAGAGGATGTTGAAATCCGGTGGCAAACATACAGAAAGGCGAATATCAAGAGTGGAGAACGCATTAAGGGGATGGGGAGGAGTGGGTGGGAGGGAAAGATGGAAAGAGCTTGGGTGCAGTTCAGAAGCAGGTGGTGAAGGGAAGCAGGTGGTGAAGGGAAGCAGGTGGTGAAGGGAAGAGAGTGCGGGTTTCTTAGTTGACCCAAGAGATGAAGGGAAAGGGGGGCCTCACATGCCGCTAAGAGCGAGTCCGATGCCGAAAATTGCTCCCGTGACAAGCGACGCTCGCAGCACGTTGATGGGATGGAGCAGGGCGGAACAGCAGGAGGAGGAGGGTGCGGAGGAGGAGAGGGAGCAGGCCTGTAGGAGAGCAATGGAGGGGAGCGCAGACATGGGAGAACAGGGAAACGTGAATGGTTATTACGAGAAGAGTGGTGCTGGCAACACGTTGACAGGATGGAGCAGCACGGAACAGCAGGAGGAGGAGGGTGCGGAGGAGGAGAGGGAGCAGGCCTGTAGGAGAGCAATGGAGGGGAGGGCAGACATGGGATAACAGGGAAACGTGAATGGTTATTACGAGAAGATTGGTGCTCGCAGCACGTTGATGGGATGGAGCAGCGCAGAACAGCAGGAGGAGGAGGGTGCGGAGGAGGAGAGGGAGCACGCCTGGGCGAAAGCAAAGGAGATTCCAGCCGTAGGGCAGGCGTTGGAGTAACAGAAAGACAGGAAGACAGGAAGATAGAGAACAAGAAGGGTGAGGTGAGTGGTTATTGCCGCAAACACACACACCCACAGAAAGCCACGCACGGCATAGCAGCCCTTTAAAGAACTCCTGGGCCATACAATACCTTCTTGGTCAGGTGTGATGAGGTTGTTTTTGAGACGTCTCAAAAACAACCTCATCACACATGTAAAGAACTCCTGGGCCATACAATCCATTCTTGGTCAGCAGCAATCCCCACTCGCTCACCCATCCCAAACCCCAATCACCACTCCCCACTCCCCACTCCGGCCTATGCCATTGTTTCGAGTTCAGCCCCATTGAACCGTTTCTCACCCCACTGGAGCAGGCCGGTTTGGCAGCATCCTTAGCAAGCGATGCCGTTTCTCCAGCCGCAGCCCCGCCAGCACCACTACCATCAAGAAACTCGTTGCAGTACGGGCATCTGTACGCGATAATAGCTCCCACGGCTGTAGCACAGACGGCCAGCACAAGAAGCCACGTGTTGGTGGCTGGGATGGGCTCGCCGGGGGGCCGGTTGGCGGCTGTAGCGCCGGTGGCGATGGCGCCGAGGATCATGGATGTAGCGGCGCCTGTAGCCATGAAGGTGGCGACGCCTACGGCGCTGCGCAGGGAGAAGCGCGGCAAGCCGCACACGCCATGGCCGGACGTGCACCCGCTTCCCAACTGATTGGGGAGGAGGGGTAAAGGAGCGGGTAAGGGGGGGAAAAGGGATGGTGAGGAGGGAGGTGGGCGGCTGCGGAAGGAAGAAGCGCGGCAATCCGCACACTCCGTGGCCGGACGTCCACCCGCTGCCCAACTGATTGGGGAGGAGGGGTAAAGGAGCGGGTAAGGGGGGGAAAAGGGATGGTGAGGAGGGAGGTGGGCGGCTGCGGAAGGAAGAAGTGCGGCAAGCCGCACACTCCGTGGCCGGACGTCCACCCGCTGCCCAACTGACGTGGTCGGAGGTAGTGGGGAGGAGGGAGGGGTGGGGAAAGGTTTGGCTTCTGGAGAAGAAAGGGGATGGAGCGGAGGAGGCCCGGGAGGTCCGGGAGATCCAATTGTAGCACGAGCGGCAGAGAAACCCAGTGCAGGGGTAATTAAGTCGACTCGGCGGCATGTGTGATAAGGGAAGCCCATGGGAAGGAGCTGTACCTGCGAGCCGAAGCCGCAGAGCAGCCCGGCGGCGATGGGCAGAAGCAGCCTTTGAGAGGCGTCTCAATCTTTTTCTAGTTCGAAAATGTACCAGAAAAACGAGGCTTCAAATTGAAGCTGCCGTACCTGCGAGCCGAAGCCGCAGAGCAGCCCGGCGGCGATGGGCAGAATGAGCGCGAGACCCGGATCGTCACCCACGGAGGGGGGCTTGGACCCGAACGCGTGCCCGCTGTCGATGAGCATCGTGAACGATCCGACGGCTGTCATCGACGCGAGGAACACTGCGCGCCAAGCCCAGTCCGGCACGCCCGTGACGACGCCTGCGGGAGCACCGAGATGTTGGGCGAGGGACAAAATCGTTAAACTTTGATCGATGAAAATGATAATCCGAAGAGACGATCAAGTGACAAACCAAGTATTGATGGGAGAGAGGTGATGACGCATGCCTGAGTGCAGAGATGTTGAGCGAAAGGCAAAATGGTTGAACTCTGATTGCCGAAAATGTTAGTCCGAATGAATCAATGTTCATATGACACGTCACGAGGCATTAGTTACCCGCTGACGCCTGAGAAACATTCACACCGTTGATATCCAAGTTGAGCTTACCGTTGACAATTCCCGACGCGCCCATGATGCGGCCCGTGGTTAGGAGATGAAGCGACGCGGCGATGCCGATAATCACGCCGCCCACCAGCGACTGCCAAGGCGTGAAGTTATAGATCTGCGGCGCCATGATACGGGCGGTTCGAGCTCTCGCACTCTCTCAGAATCTCTGAAACTTGGTTACTTGGGGAAATGAATGACTTCTTGAGTCAAGATCCCTGTTACTAAAACGGCACGGCAGGGATATATAGATGGAGAACCTATATGCTAGCAGGGACGATATATAGCTGAGAGCAAAGAGCCTGCTTGTTATGGTGTATGTGTTCGAGGAGAACGGCGGGCGGAAGGTAAGTATTCAACCTCCAAGGAGGGATCGGGTCGGGTAGGTCAGGTCACGCCAGTTGTTTTTGGCTCAGTTTGCTCCTTGTGGGGGCTTTTGTTTCTCTCACACTGCTCTTCCTGCTCTTGCTGCTGCTCTCTTCCATAACAGTGTCCAACTGCTGCACCTTTGCCTCGCTGGAGATGGTCGGACTCCCCAAAATGCTAAAACCAGCAAAAACCGTGGATTTCTACTCATACCATGTCAAATCAAAGTAGCACCAGACTGAACGCCTAAATATTCCCACTAGCTTTTTATTACTTGGTCTGCGGCATGTGCGCGCGCGACTCGGTACGTTGGACGAATTTCCACTCACAAGCACATTTTTTTCCGACACTGTAGACCTGGGCAGTAGAAAGTAATACTGTATTTGCGACACTGGCCGGGCATGGCATCGGTATTTCATCGCTGGATGATCACATTTTCCAGCTGCGCCTGTACAGTATCTGTCGGTCGCCCAACCACCCTCGGATGGAATTTTACGCCAACTGGGTAGATCGAGAAATCTTTAGGGTGGACTCGGAAACATCAACGGACATTTCCTTGTTGATAAGAAGCTTCTTAACGTGTTTCGTGTGGTCGGAGGCTGACCGCGCAACGGTCAGACTCGATGTTATGGCACGCGTCAGAGAATTTAACAGGCTTTATAATTCAGCTGAATAAAAACATTTTTGTATGATACACTCACGCACTCCAAGCTTAGCATAGCAAGGCACAAAAAATACATATTACTAAGCAGCACTTGATACCAATGAAGGGCGAGTTCCTAAATACGCATCTGAAGTTCACAACAAAGCAAGAGAACAGTTGCAATATAAATTAATCATTTGAGCACCATAAACAACTACCACCTTCTACCACCTTGCTGTCCTTGGTTGTAGCTGCTGCGGTTGTAGCCAAGACTGCTGCTGCCGCTAGCCTTGCCGCTGCTCTGATGGCCCCCTGACGTTTGTGCCTGTTGCGACCCGGGCCAAGGCCGAGCACCAGAACTCACCTCCTCCCCCATACCCCACTCCCTGCTCGTCCCCTCCCTCCTCTCCCTGCTGCCTCCCTGATTACCCCCTTTGCCTCCTTGTGTACGTGATGGTTGGTGGATGACAACTTAGTGGTGGTGAAGGACGCTGTATCGGGTGTGATTATATCCCACGCGTACTGCCTGGGCTCTGGCTTCTTAGACGCCCCTCTGCCCCTCCGTCGCTCCACTCTTGAACCATCACTGTCGCCTTCCTCCTCTTCCTCCTCTTCCTCCTCCTCTTCCCCCTCAGAATAATCTTCTTCCTCATCCTCATCCTCTTCCTCCTCATCCTCTTCCTCCTCATCTTCCTCGTCGTCCTCCTCCTCCTCTTCTTCCTCGTCTTCCTCCTCTTCCTCTTCTTCTTCCTCTTCCTCCTCTCCTTCCTCCTCTTCATCCTCCTCCTCTTCCTCCTTGCTTTCCTTCTCCTTCTCCATCCAACCACGCTCAACCCCCTGCCTACTCACAACTACCCCCTCCCTCTGCCCATATCCCTCTCCACCGTCCCCTCCCTCTCCCCACCTCTCTCCACCCTTCTCTCCACCCTTCTCACCACTACGCACACCCCACAACTCCTGCCCTTCACTCCCGTGGCTCGTAGCACTGCTCTCGCTCTGCCCACCCCGCCCTCCACTCTCCCTCCTTCCCTCCCTTGAGCCCGGCCTATTCCAGAGGTCCACACAAGCTCGGCCTCCCGCCTCCCTCCCACTCCCTCTCTCCACCACCGCCCATTCCTCCCCTGCCTCCTGATCCCTGCCCCTGCCTCCCTCCCACCCTCCCTCCCTATTCCCAACCTCCCTATCCCCATCCCTTCGACCCCTATCCCATCCCCTATGGTCCCAGTCCACACTTCGCCTACCACCCTCCCTCCGCCCCCCTCCCCCCTCCCTCCCACCCTCTCTCTTCCACCCTCTGTCACCCACCCTCTGCTTCTCCCCCTCCCCCACCTGCCACACCTTGTTTCTAGAAGCTTCTTGGTTCTGATAACCTGAGAGGTCAACAGAGAGAGGCCTGACTCGAGCATGGGGGAGAGAAGGAGGGGCAATGGCAGGAGCAGGAGGAATAGCAGGAGCAGGAGGAGGAGGAGCAGGGGAAGGGGAACGGGACCGCATCCCATATTTCCCACCCCAGTTCCCTGACCCATCTCCCGATCCCACTCTCCCTCTCTCGCCAGTCCTTTCCCAAGCAACTCCAGCCTCCTTTTGATCAGCAGCAACAGCAGCGACAGCGGCGGCAGCAGCGGCGGCAGCAGGGGAGGCTGGCACACGTGGTGGGGTGCGGCCATTGAACGATGGCCTTCGCTCTGTGTGCCCTGCCTCGCCATACCTCTCCCGGTCCTTGAACGAGCCACTGCGCTCCCCCAACGGGCCACCAGGTTCGGCAAACGAGCCACTGAGATCTCGAGACGACCTGCTCCGGCCTCTGAACGACCCACTGAGGTCCCTAGAGGACTCCTCCTCATCCTCATCCTCCTCCAACCGCCCACTACTCCGGTCCTTGAACGAGCCACCACGATTTCGGAACGAGCCTTTTCGGTCTTTAGAAGACGGCCCATCATCTAGAGAAGCAGAAGCAGCAGCAGCAGCAGAGCCAGGAAGGGCGAAGAGAGAAGCCCGTCGCTGAGCCACACTGCTGCCTGAAAGCTCTTTCCTCGGCCGCGGCGCAGGAGGGGACCAGTCCCTTCCCTCCCGTCCCATCTGTGGCGACCAGTCCCTCCCCTCGCGGCCTTTCAGGGGCGACTTGAAGCGGTGCCGAGGAGACGGGGAAGGATCATCCCCGTCTCCTCGGAAAGGGGAGAGGGGCGGGGAACCGTCACCGTTGCGAGTGTGCCGGTTGCGAGTGGAGCCTGAGTGATGGTGGTGATGGTGACGATTGTCTGTGTGAGCACGCGCAGGCAGGAAAGGGTTCCTCCGATCGGCACTATCCAGAGTGTGACTGCGACCCTTCCAGCCCCTCGCTGCTTCCTCGTAATCCTCCTCCTCCTCCTCTTCCTCCTCCTCTTCCTCTTCCTCTTCCTCTTCCTCATTCCTCTCCTCTCCATCCTTATCATTATCCTTCCAACCCCTCTTCTCCCCCACTTCCTCGTCCTCCTCCTCGCTCCCAGTCCCTGATTTACCCATCCCATCCTCCCTCCCACCTTCCATCCACTCCTTTCCATCCGAACCTCTCTCCTTGTCACTACCGAATTTGCGCATGAACCTTGACCCCAAACCTCCTCCCGAACCTCCTCCATTTTTCCCCCTTGGGCTCCTCTGGCTCGGGTGGAGCTTCGGCGCGTCAGAGGAGGTTCGGAGGAGCCCCGTTTTTAGCTCTAGCTTCCTCGCATGAGGAAGCTCGTATATCCTGTTCTGTACCTTAGGCACCCAAGGGAACTCCCTGTTATCCCCTTTAGTAGCCTCCTCAGTATGTCCACTGGTACGACCTTTGGGGCTGGAAGGTGTAGAAATGGTTCGCCTATGGTGCTGCTGCTGGTGCTGCTGCTGCTGCTGGTGGTGATGGTGGTGATGGTGGTGATGGTGGTGAGGAATGCAGGGAGGATGAGAAGAAGCCAGAAAAGTAGCTTCCACTGCTGCTGCTGCTGCTGCTGCTCAGGTTCCCTTAAGTTCTGCCCCTCTTTGCCTTCCGACAAAGCTTGTTGGCGGAAACGCGACAGAAGACGATCCACCTCTCTGGAAGCTTGACCATCGCCCACAGCCTCTGATGCCTCTTCTACCTCCTCCCCTCTTTCTTCCACTTCCCCTCCTCCTCCCACTAATCCAACCGTAACAGAATCAGCTGTGGTCGTACCGACACCCGCTGCTTCACACCCCTTCCCAGCCTCGTCAGCAGCACTGCCACTCCCCACAGGCAACTTCCGGGAAAACGTGAGTGAAACGGAGAGAGAGGGAGAGGGAGGGACCTCATCCTCCCCTGCGCCACCTCTGCTCTCTCCTCCACTCTCTCCTCTGCCATCTGCTGCCCCCCTCCCGAACCTGATCTCCTCTTTCCCGCTCTCCTCTTCCCCACACACCTCCTGCTCTCTTCGGTGCTCTGCCTTCCCTGTCTGCTCCTTATTCAAAGGATCCAGATTCGCATCCCCCTCTCGCCCCCTGCTGCCCTCTGCAACCCCACCTCTCTCCCTCCCTTGGCTTCTCCCCTCTACAGTCCCATCTCTCTCCCTCCCCCTGCTGCTGCTCCTATCAGGCCGGCTCAAAGGGGATTTGGACCGTTGATTTCTCTCACACGACGGGGGGCGAGGAGGGGAGTTACCACTGGTCTGGTTACCACTGATCTGGTTACCGCCCGAACCATTGTCATTGCCCCCCCTGTTACTGCCTCTTCCCCTGGCCCACTCCGGCGAGCTTTCGCCCAGACCTGGGCTCGCCAAGCCTGGCAGTGCCGCGGCTACGCTGGAGGTTCGGAGGAAGCCTTGGGGGCGCCTACCCCCGAGCTCCTGTAACAGGAAGGATCGGGCAGCGCTCTGAGCGCGATGGGGGGGGTTGAGGGGCGGAGAGGCAGTGCGAGGAGGAGGAGAAGAGGTGTGGGGAGGAGGAGAGGAGGAGTGGGGAGGAGGAGAGGAGGTGTGGGGAGGAGGAGAGGAGGTGTGGGGAGGAGGAGATGGGGTGCGGGGAGGAGGAGACGGACTGTGGTGAGGAGGAGGAGGGGGTGTGTGCCTAAGAGGAGCAGAGGGCGTGCGAGTGAGAAGGGGGGAGGGGTGGCGCGGTGGGTGTGGGGACAGGGAGCAGGTAAGGGAAGGGGGGGAGGCCAGGGGAGGCGGAGGGACATGAAGTGAGCTGGTGTGGTCATTCGGCCATGAGAGGGCCGATGCTACGGACGATGACACAGGAAAAGAACTGGCAGCTGTAGCAGCTGTAGCACTTGTAGCAGCTGTAGCAGCCGTGTAAGCTGTAGCAACCGTGGCAGCTGTAGCAGCCGTGGCAGCTGTAGCAGCTGTAGCAGCCGTGGCAGCCACAGCACCAGCAGCAGCAGCAGCAGCAGCAGCACAGGCAGTTGACTGAAAAGCATCCAAAGACGCTTCACCCCCTCCTCCCATCCCTCCTCTCCCCCATTCGCTCCCACCATCTTCCCCAACTTCTCCCCCACCATCTCCCGCCTCTGCTCCCCCTCCTCTCCAACCCCATCCCCCCGCCCATCCCTCACCTTTTGAGGCGCCTCAAAAGCCGCCTTCGCTCCCCCCTCGTCCCCTACCCCATCCCCCCGCCCATCCCTCGCCTTGCGCCCAGCCCGCATGGTTGGGAGCCGAAGCTTCACAGACGGCCGGGACCACGGCCACACTCCTCCTCCCGAACCTGCATCGCCACCCGACCCTCCGTGCGAGCCTGGTTCCACACCTGACGCATCCGAGCCAGTGCGATTCGGGTCGGCGACGTGGGGGGAAACAGGCGCGGTGGGTAGGGTGTGGGAAGGTGGAGGGGAGGGGGAGCGGGGATGAGGGGAGGGGGAGCGGTGTTTGGTGAAGGGGAGGGGGAGGATGCGCAGGCCTTTCATGTCTGGCGTGCTGGGGAGAGACATGAGGCGCCGGTGCCGCCGCAGCTTTGGCTCTGCCTGCTGCTGCTGCTGCTGCTGCTGTTGCTCCTGCTGGGGTTGCTGGGGTTTCTGTTGTTGCTGCTGCTCCAGCTGCTGTTGCTGCTGAACCTGTTCGAGCTGCAGCTGCAGGTGAAACTGCTGAAACACGTTCTCAGACTCGGATTGTTTCTCTGACGGGTGATCAACCGCCTGCATCCCTTCCAACCGCTCTCCACCTGGCATTTCTACCTCAAAACCATCTCCGCATGCAGCAGAGCCAGTGCTTGAAGCAGGGGAGGGGCCCCTAGAGGAGTGAGCGCACAAGGAACGAGCAACTGACATTGACTGGACAGATAGAGAGCGTACAGGCACAGGGCAAGCAGCAGGGGAATGGGCGGCAGAGGAATGGGCGGCAGGGGAATGGGCGGCCGGGGACCGGGCGGCAGGGGAATGGGCGGCAGACGAGGTTTGCGACTGGGGCTGGGACTGTAACGAGTGTGACTGTAACGAGCGTGACTGTAACGAGGGTGACTGCAACGAGTGGTGGAAGGACCGGAAATCCTCGCTGGTGGTGCTGCGGTGGCGGTGGTGCTGGGGGTGGGGGTGGGCCGGAGGCGTCTTGTTCTTCCGGAGGAAGCGGGAGGAGGAGAAGGAGAGAGAACCAGAGGGCGGCAGCGGGGGAGGAGCAGCGGACGGGGATGGTGTGGGCTGACCCCCACTGCTTCCTCCAGAAATCCCTCCTACCCCTCCTCCTGTTCCTGCTGCTCCTCCTGCTGCTGCACCGCCAGGCGATTGAGAGGGAAGGCCGAGGAGGTGGGAGGAGGAGCTTCGGCGGTGGAAGGAGAATCCTGACCGCCGAACAAACCCCGCCACCGACCCGCCTCCTCCTCCTCCTCCTCCGCTGGAAGGGGTGCTGGTGGTGCTGTTTGTGGTGTTTCTGCTGCTGCCGCCACCGATACCACTGCTCACGCTGGCTGAAGCCCTGGGGAAGCCTCTTGGCGACACAGGGAGGCACGACCCCCCTGTTGTTCCCCCTCCTGAACCTCCCGCTGTCTCTGCCAGCCCTCTGCTCCCCCCTTCCACCCCACTTCCTTCACCTCCCACCAGCCCTGCCCCTCCTGCCCCCGCAATATCCCCGGCTCCCCCTGCTCCTCCTGCTCCTCCTGCTCCTCCTGCTCCTCCTGCTCCTCCTGTTCCTGTAATATCTCCTGATCCTACATCCTCTCCCGTTGCTGCCTCGGGGTTTTTCCCTGAGGAGAAAAGTCCTCTCGTGATGGGGGAGAGGAGGGGAACAGCCGCCACTACATCCAAAGAATGCCGCCTCGCGTGCCGACTCCGCTCCCTCACACTGCCACCCATCCGCCGCCCTGCGCTCATCAATCCCCCAAACAGCCCCCCTCCGCCACTGCTGCTTCCCCTCACTGATCCAGTCCCCGTGTTGCTCCCCCTGCTCCCCCTCCTCCCTCCGCTCCCACCGCCGTCCCCATCACGCGCACCACCGCCCCCACCAGCACTTACCACGTCACCAGGGCTGAACCCATGGGGGCTGATGCTGCTGGGGGGGCTGCTGCCGTGTAGAAACGCGCGCGGGCTCATCAGGGGGCTCTTTCCCCCGCTGCTCCCGCTGTGCGTGGGCGGAATGACAGGGGGAAGCCCGGGGGAAACCCCGGGGGAAGGCCCAGGGGAGGGCGGGGGGATGGGGGGAAGGTGGGAATGCGCGCGGGAGGAGCGGGAAAGGGGGCTGGATCGGGGGGAGCGGTTGGCATAGGGGGGCGTGGTGGCACCTGAGGGGGAGGCGAAGGCGGACAGGGGCGGAGGGGGGAGGGCGGAAGGGAGGGCGGAGGCAAAGGCGGAGGGGGGAAGGGAGTCCGCGGGTAGAGGGCTTGTGTTGGGAGTGCCTTGAATCGGCTCTAGCACCATACTCAGTGATCTCGTACTCTCCCTCCCCTCCCTCCCCTCCCTCCCCTCCCTCCCCTCCCTCCCCTCCCTCCCCTCCCTCCCCTCCCTCCCCTCCCTCCCCTCCCTCCCCTCACGCCCCTCTCGCCACTCCCTCCCCTCGCGCCCCTCGCGCCCCTCTCTCCCCCCCTCTCTGCTGCTCAGGCTGCTGCTGCTGCTCCTCCCGCTGTTGCTGAAGATATCACCGCTAACACTGCCACAAGCGGAAAACCACCCTGCGCTGCCGTAGCCTCCGCTGCCCCCGCCAGTGGTAACACCCCCCCACACCGCGCTTGCGCCCCAGCCGCCCCCATTCCCCCCTGACCCATCCCCAAACCCCCCATGCATGCTCCCCCCTGCCCTCCCCTCCCCTTCCCCTTCACCCCCTGCACCGCCCCCGCCCCCGCCCCCCTCCCTCCGCGCGCCTCCCCCCACACCCCCCCCATCCTGGGAAGCTTCCGAGAAGCTATGACTCCTGCTGTGGCGCAGGCTCCGCCTGAGCGCCACTCCGCCTGCCCCGCCCGCCCTGCCCGCTCCCGCAGAGGCGGAAAGGGGGGCACCTGGGGGCGTAGACCTGCTCCGCGGAACCTCCTCTAGGAGTTCCCCACAGGCGGGGGGGGTGGGGCGGCCGTTATAGGAGGCGGAGAGGGGGGCGGAAGGGGGAAGAGGGGGGAATGGGAGGGGGGAGGGGGTAGAGGCGGAGGAGGAGGAGGACGGGGGACCAAAGGCCCCCCCTGCTCCCCCTGCGCCCGCCCCTATGCCTGCGCCCGCCCCTGCCCCTTCCGCCAGGAACCCCCGCCCCTCGTTTCCGCCCCCCTTGGCGGATCTCCCCCCCAGATGCACATCCACTAGGAGGTTCCGCCACGCCCTATAACGGGACTGGGAGGCTGATAACGTGGACGGCGCCTGGCCTGCTGTATCCTCTTCCGCCCTGCCCGCCCCGCCCGCCCCGCCCGCCCCTAATATAGCCACCGCTCCCCCCGCCCTCCCTTCCGCGGACCCTGCACTACGGGTCCGGCCAAACGCCATACTTACGCCCTCCTGCGCCCCCCACTGCGGCCCCCCTTGCGCCACCCCCTGTGCCGCCCCCTTTCCCCCCTGCGCCACCCCCTGCGCCCCCCGCTGCCCCAGCCCATCCAGGCGCATGTTTAGCTGGTCCTGGGCGGAAAAGGAGGGGGGATACGCGGAGTTGAAACTCCTGGACCTCAGACCCCCCTGAGACAGCGCCGCCCCTTCCTCCCCTTCATCCTCCCCGTTCCCCCGCTCACCGTACCCCCCCTCACCGCTTCCCCCTTCGCCAGTCCCCCAATCACCTCCCCGCCGCCCTGCCACCGCACCTGCTGCTGCATTTCCCGCGAAATCCACCTGCTGCTGCTGCGGCTGCGGCTGCTGCTGCTGCTGCGGCTGGTGCAAACCAGAGAGGTCCATTCCTCCCAGGGCGTCGCTCCCGAATTTTTGAGGCGCCTCAAAAGTCGGCTGCTGCAAGCCAGAGAGGTCCACTCCTTCCAGTGCGTCACTCCCGAACGCCTGGGACGACCGCTTTCTACCTGACAAACCCTCACGCTCCCGAGAGTCCCGGAAATCCGGAGATTTTGGAGAGTTTTTAGAGATTTGGGAGATCTGAGGGTTGTCAAAGAGCGTCTGCTGGATAGCGGAGAGGTCTAATCCCCCCAGGGCGTCGCTGCCAAATGCCTGTGACGGCCGCCGCAGCCGCCCGAGAAACCGGCTGACCGTCTGGCTGCCGCCCAGCTTTTTCAACCCTGCCTGCCCGCTGCCGCTCGGTTTCTTCGACCCTGCGCCCCGCACACTGCCGAATCCGAACCCTCCCCCACCCCCTCCCCCTCCCCCTCCGCCTCCCCCTCCCCCTCCGCTTCCCCCTCCGCCTGCGCCCCTGTCTCTGGTCCGCACTCCCTCTTCCACCTCCTCCTCATCGCTATCATCACTATCACCACCGCCCGAGGTCGGACCACTGTCACTGCGCCTCCTCCCCCTAGCCCCCGCTCCCCCTCCCCCTCCCCCTCCCTCTCCCTCTCCCCCTCCCGCTCCCCCTCTTATCCCCCAATCGTCATCCGAATCCTCCTCTTTCCCCTCCCCTTCCTCCCCCTCCCTGCCCCCTTTCTCCCCTTCAAACTCATCCGGGCTATCCCACGAGTCAACCATAAAACTACTCCCAAACACCGGAGCCACGAGCGTCTTAATATCCTGCTCGTCAATCACGGCCTTGTCCTTATTCGCCGAATCTGTCGCGTACGACTCGGCGAAGATCCGAACCGCAGGTCCGGACTGGGGCTTCCGGTGCAGCAGGTTCGGCGAGAGCAGCAGGTCGCCCATGTCCTCGTTATCAGCTGACCCGCTGCGCAGCAGCTGCCACGCTGCGTGCGCCTGAGCGACGATTTCCATCACCTTGTCCTGGCCCGCCTTGCCCTGGCTTAGCGTAAGCACTTTTGTCTTTTCACCTGGGACAGTGGGAGGTATGAGGGGACAGAACCAGAGGCACTTGAAATGTTAGGTCGCGAATGCACGGGGACTATCTCTATAACCCTGTCCTGCCCCGCCTTTCCCGCCTTGCCCGGTAAATTCAACACGCGGGTCTTTTCCCCTGAAACAAAATGTTGGGAGGCATGAGGGGGAAGAAGAGCCAGAAAATCTGAAGTAATAGGTCGCGAATGCAGTCAACCCAAAGATGTCGCGTATCCGCGAAAGCCAGTCGCGAATGCAGTCCAACAGTGTTTGAAGAATCCCCGCTTCGCTCTCGTCAACCATATCCTGAAAACATTTTCCTCTTGTACCGCATTCCCAACGGCCCCTACTGCAATCGCCGTTTTAGTCTCCCTCTCTCTCCTCTGAACCTTCCTCCCTTCTCTCAGTCTCCCTCCCCCTCACCCCTCATTTCAACATCCTCCCTCCTCTCACCTCCGCAGTGCCGCCCCGCGCGCAGCCAGTCGCGAATGCAGTCCAGCAGCGTCTGCACGATCCCCGCCACGTTCTCGTCGCTCAGGTCCTGAAACCCCGACGGGTCGTCCGTCGCGATCCCCACCACCTTCCACGAAAGCTGGAACCCGCGCGGATCCACCAGCACAAACGCCGCTAGCGGCTCGACCGCGTACGCCTCGCCTAACTGCCGGACCTGGCTACCTATATCGATTAACTCCACGGGACTGTCGTCTAAGGGTAGGTTCCCGAATTCCGGGCAGCGAGTGGACGAGTCGGCCCAGGTTTGCGGGAACACGCCGAAGTTCCACGGGATCGGGTCGGCGAAGCGCATGGGTTTGTTATTGCGTAACCGCATTCGCAGCGGCGCGAGGCGTTCGCGAACGGCGACCTCGTAGTCGTCTTGACAGCCCTTGGGAGTGAGGCAGACCGCGTTGAATGTACCGTTGGAGGAATGCAGCGGCACGTCGTGCCACGGCGACACCTCGTTACAAGCATCGTCGATTAGCGTCACGCGAAAGGAATTTCCTCCCGGCGTTCCCAAGGTTACGGGGGTCCACGTGCCGGGGGCTGGAGTCGGCACGTTAAAGACACGCTTTTCACCAGCCTCGTCCGGCTTGCCTGTCCCCTCCGTCTTCTCATCCTCCTCTTCCTCCCCCTCTTCTTCCTCCTCCTCCTCCTCCTCCTCCTCCTCCTCCTCCTCCTCCTCTTCGTCCTGTTCGTCGTCTGCTTCGTCCTCGTCGGTAACCATTTCGCTTTCCTCTCGCCATTTCTCGCCAAGATTCGGATACATTTTTGTATCGTCGACGAGAGCCATGGATAGACTAGCACTTAGGCGTGGAATAACCCCGTTCTATATTCTAAAGCTAACGCATTTCGCGGGGCGCATTTTGAAGGTGGAATGCTTTGGCACGAGTAGCGCATTGCGCACGAGCCATGCATCGTCATCGACCTACATTGTACCACGCGCCGTCCTACCGTCCTCACAAGCCATTGCAAGTCCTGGCCGGTGGGAAATGGAGCGTACTTCACGGCAGCCAACTAAAGCTGCGCTATGGCTACCTCGTAACGAGAACGAAGCTCAACTGCTTTTGCAGGTGGCACGGACAGAAACCCTAAGGACATTTTTATTACTAAACACATGCTGTACGAATCAGCTACTTACACAGGTCAAACACGGTATGTTATGGTTCAGTACGGTATAGTGTGCAATAATCCCCATCCAAATGCTTCTATTTACAACAGTACGCCACCGAAACAGAACCATTTCAGAGCAGTGCTTCCTTGCAAGGGTGCGGTGGACCAACATCCCCTAACCTAAGCTGCCCCGTTCGAACAAACACCAGACTCTGTTACGCGTCGAGGTATTCCAACACACCGGTATGTGAAAGGCGTTAACGTTGGTCCACACTGACCACCCTCCCCAATAATCAACATAAACATGTGGTTTTGTCATGCATGTACTATTGAAGTCTCAGTTTTGAAGCCACCGGGTTGGGGAAACTGGAAAAAACAGAGCTGGAGGAAGCTCGTCGTTGCGGAAAGAGAGTCAACCGGTTCTGTACATTACACGTGATGGTCAACCCCTGCACGCAAATTTTCCCTGGATCTGCTGGAAAGTCTGCACCCGTGGGTTTTCCCTTTTTGCTAGGTGCGAATAGACGAAACCTTTTCGAAATGTAATAAACATTTATACGCTCAGAGAGTAAGGGAACCTTGGGAGTCTCAAACGAGCATCAGGTGTACGATCTGCGAAACCCAAATCTTTTGTTGCACGCGACGCGACTGAAGTGACGCATCCTGCCTGCCCACCACACGACCCACAGCATCCGTGCAAACTGGAGCAAGCTGTGGACAGCTAGCGAAAGTGGTGTTCTTGTGGTTCTGTAACCCGACGAAGCGACAGGAAGCTCCGTCCCTGTAATCGCAGAAAGATTACGACGTAACGAGACATGCTGTTGTGATTGGATGATGCGCATTCACGAAGCGAACGATCAACCATCCGCCTTACTACTTATGTGATTCCCATCTGCCCTAGTGTTGACCTCAAATGGTTCTTCTAACAGAATAAGTATTCTGTGCTACAGTTAACGTATCTTTTTAATGAATGGTGGATAGAATTCCCAACTGCCCATATAGTGTAGTGCAACATATCACTTTTCAAAACAGCGCCACTTCGCCAATGCACGATAAAGTGGCATCGTGCGGCCTTTTGAGTACGAACTGTTAGGCTAGCTATTTTGTATCGCAGTTTATACAATTGAATGCATCGATGAATGTCGTGTCCAGTCAAGTGCCTGCATCCACATAGGATTGCAATACCACGATCACGATTTGTAAGTACGGTTCACAAATATGTGAGATGCAAGCAACACACAAATAGTGACTCACATTTCATGGCAGCCCATCCAACTCGGTTCTCCTCCTGATCGTGAATCACAAGGAAATCCCTCATCCACAGAGCTGCAATAAAACCGGATGGGAGGGTGAGAGAGAGTTGGGAGGAGGATGAGTTGATGCTGGCTCAAGGAAAACGCCACAGTGGAGAGAACAACTGATTTGTTAATGCTTGTAAGAGGCTGGCGTGGCCACTGTGCCTTGCCGCCCACTTTGCCTTGCCGCCCACTGTGCCTTGCCGCCTACGGTGCCTTGCCGCCCGCTTTGCTCACTGTGCCTTGCTACCCTCTTTGACTTGCCGCCCACTCTGACTTGGCCGCTCACTGTGCCTTGCCGCCCACTGTGCCTTGCCGCCCACTGTGCCTTGCCGTCCACTGTGCCTTGCCGTCCACTGTGCAGCCTCAGCACACAGCATGCTGCTCACCTCCAATGATGAAGGCCAGTCCGTTGGGAGCCTTGATGGTATCAGACCCCAGCACCACCTGCGTGCACACGATCTCCACGCCCTCGTCCTGGTGGTGGTGGGCGGGTGGTGGGATGGGGGGAGGAGGGAATTTGTTGAGCTGTATCGGTAGCCTGGTGGGAGCCTTCATGGTATCAGACCCCAGCACCACCTGCGTGCACACAATCTCCACGCCCTCGTCCTGGTGGTGGTGGGCGGGTGGTGGGATGGGGGGAGGAAGAAATATGTTGAGCTGTATCGGTAGCCTGGTGGGGGCCTTCATGGTATCAGACCCCAGCACCACCTGCGTGCACACGATATCCACGCCCTCGTCCTGATGGCGGGGGATGTGGGAGGGAGTGAAGGCAGGGAGGGGAGAAGAGCGAAGGACATGCAGCTTCAAAACTGTCAAGCTGTATCAAGGCTCGTTGGGGGCCTTTATAGTATCTGAAACCACCACCACCTACATGCTCACGATCTCCACGCCACGCCCTCGTCCTGGTTGGGGGAATGGGGGAATGGGGGAAGGGGGAAGGGGGAGGGATGGATATAAGAGATTACAATACTTCAAACTTGAAATTGTTATTGCAATCCTAGGTGACCCCAGCTACACCCTTGCATGCACACGGTCTCAAAGCAGGTACGCGTACAGCTCTCACCAAGGCTTCTCACCAGGGCATATCAGCGCTTACCATGGCTTTGTGTGGAGGCAGGTTCATGAACACGCTGTGGGAAGATTTGGAAGGAGGTACGAGCGAGGCAAACTCAGCTCTCACCATGGCTTTGAAGGTGTATGTGTGCGGTGGAAGGTTCATGAACACGCCCCTCCCTTCGAATTGCAGGTTGATGTGAGGGAAACGGTTCCTCACGTCCTCTGCTGTCAGCCTGATTAAGGAAGAGAATGAATGGAAAGGGGAGGGTGGGGGGAAGGAGAGAGCAGTGGGGAAAAGGCCTTTCTGGTTCAGTGCAGGTTGATATGAGGGAAGCGGTTCCTCACGTCCTTTGCTGTCAGCCTGGCAAGGGGAGAGAATGAATGGAAAGGGGAGGTGGGAGAGAGCAGCGGGTAAAAGGGCTTGCCGGTTCAGTACAGGCTGATGTGCGGGAAACGGCTCCTCACGTCCGCTGCTGTCAGCCTGGGAGGGAGAGTGTGAACGGGGATAGAGCGAGGGGGAGAGAGTGAGGGGGAGAGGGTGTGTAGGGGGAGGAGGCGAGGGGAGGAGGCGAGGGGAGGAGGCGAGGGGCGGTGGGGGGAAGTGGGTGGTAGTCGAGGCTGAGGGAAAACTGGGCGTGCCGGTTCATAGCAGGTCGATAAGGGGAATGCAGTTTCTGACGCCCTCGGCTCCTGCTTGGGACGAGAGGGGTGGACAGGAAGAGTTGGAAGGAAGAAGCAGAGCATAGTAACACATATCATGAACTCACGGCCATTCTTACATAGACTCACGCACTCACATACCCAATATAGAACACACTTACGCACGCGCACTCACTCGTATGTGGAGGAAAAGCAGAGCGAGCCCTCCTTTATGGAGAAGGCATAGCAACGCAACTATTGAGGCGCCTCAACAGACGATTTTTGAGGCGCCCCAACTGACGATTTTTGAGGCACCTCAACAAGAGGCGTCTCAACAAGAGGCGTCTCACATACGCACACTCACTTGTCAGTGGAGGAGAAGCAGAGCGAGCCCTCCTTGCCAATGGAGAAGGCATAGCGAGGCAGGCCCACTGCCGCTTGGATCTGAGGAGGAACAAAGAGGGAGCACGTGAAAGGCGGTGACTTTTGAGTCGACTCAGCAGGCCCACTGCCGTTTGGATCTGAGGAGGAACAAGGAGGGAGCAAGTGAAAGGCGCGAGACAAGGCATGGCGAGTCAGTCCCACTGCGGTACTTCCGCTTGAGTCAACTCAGAATATAAAAACCGCGAGTCATGAGACAAAAGTCGTCTCATGAGGTGCAAGACAAGGCATGGCGAGTCAGTCCCCCTGCGGTACTTCCGCTTGAGTCAACTCAACATGTAAAAACCGCGAGTCGTGAGATGACTTTTGAGGCGCCTCAAAAGTCGTCTCATGAGGCGCAAGACAAGGAATGGCGAGTCAGTCCCCCTGCGGTACTTCCACGTGACGAAGGACATGATGCTGAAGGGTATACCTTCAGACAATGCATGGTGAGAATTCTCAAACATACCCTTCAGCGTCAGTCCCCCTGCGGTACTTCCGCGTGACGAAGGACCCCTTTTTCAACTTCGGTACCACCTGCAGTGAGTTGATTTTTGAGACGCCTCGAAATTTTTTGAGGCGCCTCAAAAATGAAACTCCTTTCAATTTGCAGTCATGACTCACCTTGTTTCAATGCATCGCGGTCCTTTTCCTTTACTCGGAAGGATAGCATGTCCTTTCTTTAAAAATGTCAGAGCACGTGAGCAACTTCTTAAGAGAAATATAGAGTGTTTGATGGACTCACCAGGCGGAAGAGGGGGGGAACGAAGAGAGGCGGCATGATTGAGTAGGTGGTGCCGCTGTCAAAAATGGCGTTGCCGTGCGTCAGATTTCCGTACTGTGCTGGATTCACCGCCACCTCTATTCCCCCAACGAGCACCTTCCTCAGTGTCACTTTGTAAAAACTGAGAGAAGGGGTCAAAGACAAGAGAAGGGAAAGGAGAAAGGGCAAGGTAGGGAGGAAAGGTTGCCATACAGCACTGGATTCACTGCCACCTCTATTGTATGGCACGATGTCTGCCACTATGTCTGCCACAATGTCTGCCACTATGTCTGCCACAATGTCTGCCACAATGTCTGCCACTATGTCTGCCACTATGTCTGCCACTATGTCTGCCACCATGTCTGCCACCATGTCTGCCACTATGTCTGCCACTATGTCTGCCACAATGTCTGCCACAATGTCTGCCACAATGTCTGCCACAATGTCTGCCACTATGTCTGCCACAATGTCTGCCACAATGTCTGCCACCACAGCAGGAAGGTCTGCCAGCCACCTCTATTCCGCCCACAAACACCTTCCTCAATGTCGCTTTGTAGAAACTGAGAGAATGGGACCTAGAGGCTGGGAAGAAGAAACCATAGAAAATCGGATCTCAAAGCCAGGTAGCTAGCAGCACTCTGGTACTGTGCTGTCACCCACCTCATAAGGGGGATTGGGTGCACTTGTCGGGCACCCATGTTAAAATCACTCCTGAGAATTCCCAAAAGGGCACTCATGTACTGTGCTGTCTTTTGAGACGTCTCAGAAATCACTCCTGAGAATTCTTAAAAGGGCACTCATGTACTGTGCTGTCCTCCGCCCCGTGAGGGGACTGGGTGCACTTGTCCGGCACCCAGCAGCAACATTTGACGACACAACCTCTGAGAAAGGTAGTTGCACCCACGTTTCGTCTGGCCGTAGAGGCGTGAAGGTGGTGAGAGGGGGAATGGGGAGGTCACCTACTGTCATCCTCCCGCCCCCTCCATCGCCCCCCAGGCAGTGCGCCACCACTTGCCTGTTCGCCAGGGGAGGAAGAGGGGAGAGGGGAAGGGGAGAGGGGAAGGGGAGAGGAAGGAGAGGAAGGCGGTGAGAGGGGTGATGGGGAGGTCGCACACTGTCATCCTCCCGCCCCCCCCGTCGCCCCCACCTGCCTGCTGTACAGAAGGGCACGGGAAGAAGGAAAGAGAGAGGAATAAGATATTGCAAGAGACGGAACAGGAGTGAGCAAAGGGAGGAGAAGGACGCTCGCCAGAGGGCACTGAATGGAAGAGGAGAAAACGGCTGTGAGCAGAGAGAGTGTTCCCCTGCCAAGCCCTATGCTCTACGCCCTGGTAAGCACTACACCTACCGTCACCACGTTGAACGACACTTCACCGCACTGAACCACAGCTCACCGAATTGGGAAGAACTTTTTGCACTCCAACGGATGTGATCAGAGAGAGTAATCCCAGCCCAGCCCTACGAGCCCGTCTAGAGCCTGGTAGTAGGTCCAGCTGCATTGCACCTACTTTCACCGCACTGAACCAGAGCTCACCGAATGGGGAAGAACTCCTTATATGCTCCAATGGCTGTGAGCAGAGAGAGCGACCCCCTGCCCAGCCCTATCAGCCCGTCCAGGGCCAGGCCATAGTTCATCCAGCTTCACTACACCTACCATCGCCGCATTGAGCCACATTTCACTGCAATGAACTATGTCTTACCTTATGGGGAAGAACTCCTTGTAGGCGCCAACAGCAGTGAGAAGAGAGAGCGACCCCCTGCCCAGCCCTATGAGCCCGTCTAAAGCCTGGTAGTAGGTCCATCCCAGGCCGTTGTAGAAGTTTCCCTGCTGCGAGTTTCCACAGCTGTAAATAGCGATGGGTGCAGAGAGGGATGGAGAGGGGTGGAGAATGGTTACGAGGGGTGAATGTAGGATTATAAGCCCGTCTAGAGCCTGGTAATAGGTCCATCCCAGGCCGTTGTAAAAGTTGCACTGCTGGGAGTTGCCACACCTGTGGGAGTGGGCGGATTTAGAGGGGTGGAGAAGGATGGATACAGATGGGGAGGGATGGGAGAGCGGTTGGGAGGGGTAGGGTTAAGCCCATGAGCTCTCTAGAGCCTGCTAGTAGGTCCAGCCGAGTCCGTTGTAAAAGTTGCCCTGCTGCGAGTTGCCACACCTGTGGATAGCAATGGACTGGTAGAGAGGGGTGGAGAGGGATGCAGTGAGGTGGGGAGCAATGGGAGAGTGGTAAAGAGGTATTAGGACAGACGTATAAGCCAAAGGCATGTTATACAGGCAGATGTTTTGAAGCACGGGCTGCATGGCCACATACCCAAACGTGATGGGGACTTTGAAGGCTCTGGCAGAACCGGAGATGGGCAGATGGATGACGTCACCCAGCAGGCGCCCTGACGTCCCACTCCCATCCCCATACGCCACTGAGTACATACACCCCAAATCCTCCTCCTCCTCCGAGCCTCCTGCCGAGCCTGCTGCCGAGCCTTTGGCCAGAGGCTTGGCGGTGACGTTGCAGTTGCGGATCTTGACGGTTCGATCGGGGTTGATGCACGCCTTGTTGGAGCACTGAAGGAGCTTGACTGAGGAGGATTTGGAGGAATCAAAGGGCGGGTTGGTTTGCTGCACATGGGGGGTTGGGGGAGGGGAGAATTGAAGGGCGTATGTGCGGTTAATGTTGATGCAGGCCTTGTTGGAGCACTGAAGGAGCTTGACTGAGGAGGATTTGGCCGATTTGAAGGGCGGATTGGTTTGCTGCCACACGGGGAGAAGGGACGAAAGTGAGGGAGGGAGGGGGAACAGGAGGTGAGGGAGGGAGGGAGCGGGGGGAAATAAGAAAGGCAGGGGGGGGGGGAAAAGACGGAGGGACGGAGTTGGGAAATCGAGGGAGGGGGGAAAAGACGGAGGGACGGAGTTGGGAAATCGAGGGAGGGGGGAAAAGACGGAGGGACGGAGTTGGGAAATCGAGGGAGGGGGGAAAAGACGGAGGGACGGAGTTGGGAAATCGAGGGAGGGGGGAAAAGACGGAGGGACGGAGTTGGGAAATCGAGGGAGGGGGGAAAAGACGGAGGGACGGAGTTGGGAAATCGAGGGAGGGGGGAAAAGACGGAGGGACGGAGTTGGGAAATCGAGGGAGGGGGGAAAAGACGGAGGGACGGAGTTGGGAAATCGAGGGAGGGGGGAAAAGACGGAGGGACGGAGTTGGGAAATCGAGGGAGGGGGGAAAAGACGGAGGGACGGAGTTGGGAAATCGAGGGAGGGGGGAAAAGACGGAGGGACGGAGTTGGGAAATCGAGGGAGGGGGGAAAAGACGGAGGGACGGAGTTGGGAAATCGAGGGAGGGGGGAAAAGACGGAGGGACGGAGTTGGGAAATCGAGGGAGGGGGGAAAAGACGGAGGGACGGAGTTGGGAAATCGAGGGAGGGGGGAAAAGACGGAGGGACGGAGTTGGGAAATCGAGGGAGGGGGGAAAAGACGGAGGGACGGAGTTGGGAAATCGAGGGAGGGGGGAAAAGACGGAGGGACGGAGTTGGGAAATCGAGGGAGGGGGGAAAAGACGGAGGGACGGAGTTGGGAAATCGAGGGAGGGGGGAAAAGACGGAGGGACGGAGTTGGGAAATCGAGGGAGGGGGGAAAAGACGGAGGGACGGAGTTGGGAAATCGAGGGAGGGGGGAAAAGACGGAGGGACGGAGTTGGGAAATCGAGGGAGGGGGGAAAAGACGGAGGGACGGAGTTGGGAAATCGAGGGAGGGGGGAAAAGACGGAGGGACGGAGTTGGGAAATCGAGGGAGGGGGGAAAAGACGGAGGGACGGAGTTGGGAAATCGAGGGAGGGGGGAAAAGACGGAGGGACGGAGTTGGGAAATCGAGGGAGGGGGGAAGACGGAGGGACGGAGTTGGGAAATCGAGGGAGGGGGGAAAAGACGGAGGGACGGAGTTGGGAAATCGAGGGAGGGGGGAAAAGACGGAGGGACGGAGTTGGGAAATCGAGGGAGGGGGGAAAAGACGGAGGGACGGAGTTGGGAAATCGAGGGAGGGGGGAAAAGACGGAGGGACGGAGTTGGGAAATCGAGGGAGGGGGGAAAAGACGGAGGGACGGAGTTGGGAAATCGAGGGAGGGGGGAAAAGACGGAGGGACGGAGTTGGGAAATCGAGGGAGGGGGGAAAAGACGGAGGGACGGAGTTGGGAAATCGAGGGAGGGGGGAAAAGACGGAGGGACGGAGTTGGGAAATCGAGGGAGGGGGGAAAAGACGGAGGGACGGAGTTGGGAAATCGAGGGAGGGGGGAAAAGACGGAGGGACGGAGTTGGGAAATCGAGGGAGGGGGGAAAAGACGGAGGGACGGAGTTGGGAAATCGAGGGAGGGGGGAAAAGACGGAGGGACGGAGTTGGGAAATCGAGGGAGGGGGGAAAAGACGGAGGGACGGAGTTGGGAAATGGAGGGAGGGGGGAAAAGACGGAGGGACGGAGTTGGGAAATGGAGGGAGGGGGGAAAAGACGGAGGGACGGAGTTGGGAAATCGAGGGAGGGGGGAAAAGACGGAGGGACGGAGTTGGGAAATCGAGGGAGGGGGAAAAGACGGAGGGACGGAGTTGGGAAATCGAGGGAGGGGGGAAAAGACGGAGGGACGGAGTTGGGAAATCGAGGGAGGGGGAAAAGACGGAGGGACGGAGTTGGGAAATCGAGGGAGGGGGGAAAAGACGGAGGGACGGAGTTGGGAAATCGAGGGAGGGGGGAAAAGACGGAGGGACGGAGTTGGGAAATCGAGGGAGGGGGGAAAAGACGGAGGGACGGAGTTGGGAAATCGAGGGAGGGGGGAAAAGACGGAGGGACGGAGTTGGGAAATCGAGGGAGGGGGGAAAAGACGGAGGGACGGAGTTGGGAAATCGAGGGAGGGGGGAAAAGACGGAGGGACGGAGTTGGGAAATCGAGGGAGGGGGGAAAAGACGGAGGGACGGAGTTGGGAAATCGAGGGAGGGGGGAAAAGACGGAGGGACGGAGTTGGGAAATCGAGGGAGGGGGGAAGACGGAGGGACGGAGTTGGGAAATCGAGGGAGGGGGGAAGACGGAGGGACGGAGTTGGGAAATCGAGGGAGGGGGGAAAAGACGGAGGGACGGAGTTGGGAAATCGAGGGAGGGGGGAAGACGGAGGGACGGAGTTGGGAAATCGAGGGAGGGGGGAAAAGACGGAGGGACGGAGTTGGGAAATCGAGGGAGGGGGGAAAAGACGGAGGGACGGAGTTGGGAAATCGAGGGAGGGGGGAAAAGACGGAGGGACGGAGTTGGGAAATCGAGGGAGGGGGGAAAAGACGGAGGGACGGAGTTGGGAAATCGAGGGAGGGGGGAAAAGACGGAGGGACGGAGTTGGGAAATCGAGGGAGGGGGGAAAAGACGGAGGGACGGAGTTGGGAAATCGAGGGAGGGGGGAAAAGACGGAGGGACGGAGTTGGGAAATCGAGGGAGGGGGGAAAAGACGGAGGGACGGAGTTGGGAAATGGAGGGAGGGGGGAAGACGGAGGGACGGAGTTGGGAAATGGAGGGAGGGGGGAAAAGACGGAGGGACGGAGTTGGGAAATGGAGGGAGGGGGGAAAAGACGGAGGGACGGAGTTGGGAAATGGAGGGAGGGGGGAAAAGACGGAGGGACGGAGTTGGGAAATCGAGGGAGGGGGGAAAAGACGGAGGGACGGAGTTGGGAAATCGAGGGAGGGGGGAAAAGACGGAGGGACGGAGTTGGGAAATCGAGGGAGGGGGGAAAAGACGGAGGGACGGAGTTGGGAAATCGAGGGAGGGGGGAAAAGACGGAGGGACGGAGTTGGGAAATCGAGGGAGGGGGGAAAAGACGGAGGGACGGAGTTGGGAAATCGAGGGAGGGGGGAAAAGACGGAGGGACGGAGTTGGGAAATCGAGGGAGGGGGGAAAAGACGGAGGGACGGAGTTGGGAAATCGAGGGAGGGGGGAAAAGACGGAGGGACGGAGTTGGGAAATCGAGGGAGGGGGAAAAGACGGAGGGACGGAGTTGGGAAATCGAGGGAGGGGGGAAAAGACGGAGGGACGGAGTTGGGAAATCGAGGGAGGGGGGAAGACGGAGGGACGGAGTTGGGAAATCGAGGGAGGGGGGAAAAGACGGAGGGACGGAGTTGGGAAATCGAGGGAGGGGGGAAAAGACGGAGGGACGGAGTTGGGAAATCGAGGGAGGGGGGAAAAGACGGAGGGACGGAGTTGGGAAATCGAGGGAGGGGGGAAAAGACGGAGGGACGGAGTTGGGAAATCGAGGGAGGGGGGAAAAGACGGAGGGACGGAGTTGGGAAATCGAGGGAGGGGGGAAAAGACGGAGGGACGGAGTTGGGAAATCGAGGGAGGGGGAAAAGACGGAGGGACGGAGTTGGGAAATCGAGGGAGGGGGGAAAAGACGGAGGGACGGAGTTGGGAAATCGAGGGAGGGGGGAAAAGACGGAGGGACGGAGTTGGGAAATCGAGGGAGGGGGGAAAAGACGGAGGGACGGAGTTGGGAAATGGAGGGAGGGGGGAAAAGACGGAGGGACGGAGTTGGGAAATGGAGGGAGGGGGGAAAAGACGGAGGGACGGAGTTGGGAAATGGAGGGAGGGGGGAAAAGACGGAGGGACGGAGTTGGGAAATGGAGGGAGGGGGGAAAAGACGGAGGGACGGAGTTGGGAAATGGAGGGAGGGGGGAAAAGACGGAGGGACGGAGTTGGGAAATGGAGGGAGGGGGAAGACGGAGGGACGGAGTTGGGAAATGGAGGGAGGGGGGAAAAGACGGAGGGACGGAGTTGGGAAATGGAGGGAGGGGGGAAAAGACGGAGGGACGGAGTTGGGAAATGGAGGGAGGGGGGAAAAGACGGAGGGACGGAGTTGGGAAATGGAGGGAGGGGGGAAAAGACGGAGGGACGGAGTTGGGAAATGGAGGGAGGGGGGAAAAGACGGAGGGACGGAGTTGGGAAATGGAGGGAGGGGGGAAAAGACGGAGGGACGGAGTTGGGAAATGGAGGGAGGGGGGAAAAGACGGAGGGACGGAGTTGGGAAATGGAGGGAGGGGGGAAAAGACGGAGGGACGGAGTTGGGAAATGGAGGGAGGGGGGAAAAGACGGAGGGACGGAGTTGGGAAATGGAGGGAGGGGGGAAAAGACGGAGGGACGGAGTTGGGAAATGGAGGGAGGGGGGAAAAGACGGAGGGACGGAGTTGGGAAATGGAGGGAGGGGGGAAAAGACGGAGGGACGGAGTTGGGAAATGGAGGGAGGGGGGAAAAGACGGAGGGACGGAGTTGGGAAATGGAGGGAGGGGGGAAAAGACGGAGGGACGGAGTTGGGAAATGGAGGGAGGGGGGAAAAGACGGAGGGACGGAGTTGGGAAATGGAGGGAGGGGGGAAAAGACGGAGGGACGGAGTTGGGAAATGGAGGGAGGGGGGAAAAGACGGAGGGACGGAGTTGGGAAATGGAGGGAGGGGGGAAAAGACGGAGGGACGGAGTTGGGAAATGGAGGGAGGGGGGAAAAGACGGAGGGACGGAGTTGGGAAATGGAGGGAGGGGGGAAAAGACGGAGGGACGGAGTTGGGAAATGGAGGGAGGGGGAAAAGACGGAGGGACGGAGTTGGGAAATGGAGGGAGGGGGAAAAGACGGAGGGACGGAGTTGGGAAATGGAGGGAGGGGGGAAAGACGGAGGGACGGAGTTGGGAAATGGAGGGAGGGGGGAAAGACGGAGGGACGGAGTTGGGAAATGGAGGGAGGGGGGAAGACGGAGGGACGGAGTTGGGAAATGGAGGGAGGGGGGAAAAGACGGAGGGACGGAGTTGGGAAATGGAGGGAGGGGGGAAAAGACGGAGGGACGGAGTTGGGAAATGGAGGGAGGGGGGAAGACGGAGGGACGGAGTTGGGAAATGGAGGGAGGGGGGAAAAGACGGAGGGACGGAGTTGGGAAATGGAGGGGGGGGAAAAGACGGAGGACGGAGTTGGGAAATGGAGGGAGGGGGGAAAAGACGGAGGGACGGAGTTGGGAAATGGAGGGAGGGGGGAAAGACGGAGGGACGGAGTTGGGAAATGGAGGGAGGGGGGAAAAGACGGAGGGACGGAGTTGGGAAATGGAGGGAGGGGGGAAAAGACGGAGGGACGGAGTTGGGAAATGGAGGGAGGGGGGAAAAGACGGAGGGACGGAGTTGGGAAATGGAGGGAGGGGGGAAAAGACGGAGGGACGGAGTTGGGAAATGGAGGGAGGGGGGAAAAGACGGAGGGACGGAGTTGGGAAATGGAGGGAGGGGGAAAAGACGGAGGACGGAGTTGGGAAATGGAGGGAGGGGGGAAAAGACGGAGGGACGGAGTTGGGAAATGGAGGGAGGGGGAAAAGACGGAGGGACGGAGTTGGGAAATGGAGGGAGGGGGGAAAAGACGGAGGGACGGAGTTGGGAAATGGAGGGAGGGGGGAAAAGACGGAGGGACGGAGTTGGGAAATGGAGGGAGGGGGGAAGACGGAGGGACGGAGTTGGGAAATGGAGGGAGGGGGGAAAAGACGGAGGGACGGAGTTGGGAAATGGAGGGAGGGGGGAAAAGACGGAGGGACGGAGTTGGGAAATGGAGGGAGGGGGGAAAAGACGGAGGGACGGAGTTGGGAATGGAGGGAGGGGGGAAAAGACGGAGGGACGGAGTTGGGAAATGGAGGGAGGGGGGAAAGACGGAGGGACGGAGTTGGGAATGGAGGGAGGGGGGAAAAGACGGAGGGACGGAGTTGGGAAATGGAGGGAGGGGGGAAAAGACGGAGGGACGGAGTTGGGAAATGGAGGGGGGGGGAAAAGACGGAGGGACGGAGTTGGGAAATGGAGGGAGGGGGGAAGACGGAGGGACGGAGTTTGGGAAATGGAGGGAGGGGGGAAAAGACGGAGGACGGAGTTGGGGAATGGAGGGAGGGGGGAAAAGACGGAGGGACGGAGTTGGGAAATGGAGGGAGGGGGGAAAAGACGGAGGGACGGAGTTTGGAAATGGAGGGAGGGGGAAAAGACGGAGGGACGGAGTTGGGAAATGGAGGGAGGGGGGAAAAGACGGAGGGACGGAGTTGGAAATGGAGGGAGGGGGGAAAAGACGGAGGGACGGAGTTGGGAAATGGAGGGAGGGGGGAAGACGGAGGACGGAGTTGGGAATGGATTGAGGGAGGGGGAAAAGACGGAGGGACGGAGTTGGGAAATGGAGGGAGGGGAAAAGACGGAGGGACGGAGTTGGGAAATGGAGGGAGGGGGGAAAAGACGGAGGGACGGAGTTGGGAAATGGAGGGAGGGGGAAAAGACGGAGGGACGGAGTTGGGAAATGGAGGGAGGGGGGAAAAGACGGAGGGACGGAGTTGGGAAATGGAGGGAGGGGGGAAAAGACGGAGGGACGGAGTTGGAAATGGAGGGAGGGGGGAAAAGACGGAGGGACGGAGTTGGGAAATGGAGGGAGGGGGGAAAAGACGGAGGGACGGAGTTGGGAAATGGAGGGAGGGGAAAAGACGGAGGGACGGAGTTGGGAAATGGAGGGAGGGGGGAAAAGAACGGAGGGACGGAGTTGGGAAATGGAGGGAGGGGGAAAAGACGGAGGGACGGAGTTGGGAAATGGAGGGAGGGGGGAAAAGACGGAGGGACGGAGTTGGGAAATGGAGGGAGGGGGGAAAAAGACGGAGGACGGAGTTGGGAAATGGAGGGAGGGGGAAAAGAACGGAGGGACGGAGTTGGGAAATGGAGGGAGGGGGGAAAAGACGGAGGGACGGAGTTGGGAAATCGAGGGAGGGGGGAAAAAGACGGAGGGACGGAGTTGGGAAATCGAGGGAGGGGGGAAAAGACGGAGGGAGGGAGTTGGGAAATCGAGGGAGGGGGGAAAAGACGGAGGGAGGGAGTTGGGAAATCGAGGGAGGGGGAAAAGAACGGAGGGACGGAGTTGGGAAATGGAGGGAGGGGGGAAAAGACGGAGGGACGGAGTTGGGAAATGGAGGGAGGGGGGAAAAGACGGAGGGACGGAGTTGGGAAATCGAGGGAGGGGGGGGAAAAGACGGAGGGACGGAGTTGGGAAATGGAGGGAGGGGGGAAAAGACGGAGGGACGGAGTTGGGAAATCGAGGGAGGGGGGAAAGACGGAGGGACGGAGTTGGGAAATGGAGGGAGGGGGGAAAAGACGGAGGGACGGAGTTGGGAAATCGAGGGAGGGGGAAAAGACGGAGGGACGGAGTTGGGAAATCGAGGGAGGGGGGAAAAGACGGAGGGAGGGAGTTGGGAAATCGAGGGAGGGGGGAAAAGACGGAGGGAGGGAGTTTGGAAATCGAGGGAGGGGGAAAAGACGGAGGGACGGAGTTGGGAATCGAGGGAGGGGGGAAAGAACGGAGGGACGGAGTTGGGAAATGGAGGGAGGGGGGAAAAGACGGAGGGACGGAGTTGGGAAATCGAGGGAGGGGGGAAAAGACGGAGGGACGGAGTTGGGAAATGGAGGGAGGGGGGAAAAGACGGAGGGACGGAGTTGGGAAATCGAGGGAGGGGGGAAAAGACGGAGGGACGGAGTTGGGAAATCGAGGGAGGGGGGAAAAAGACGGAGGGACGGAGTTGGGAAATCGAGGGAGGGGGGAAAGACGGAGGGACGGAGTTGGGAAATGGAGGGAGGGGGGAAAAGACGGAGGGACGGAGTTGGGAAATGGAGGGAGGGGGGAAAAGACGGAGGGACGGAGTTGGGAAATGGAGGGAGGGGGGAAAGACGGAGGGACGGAGTTGGGAAATGGAGGGGGGGGGGAAAAGACGGAGGGACGGAGTTGGGAAATCGAGGGAGGGGGAAAAGACGGAGGGACGGAGTTGGGAAATCGAGGGAGGGGGGAAAGACGGAGGGACGGAGTTGGGAAATCGAGGGAGGGGGGAAAAGACGGAGGGACGGAGTTGGGAAATCGAGGAAAAAAAGAGGGGGGGGAAAAGACGGAGGGACGGAGTTGGGAAATCGAGGGAGGGGGGAAAGACGGAGGGACGGAGTTGGGAAATCGAGGGAGGGGGAAAAGACGGAGGGACGGAGTTGGGAAATCGAGGGAGGGGGGAAAAGACGGAGGGACGGAGTTGGGAAATCGAGGGAGGGGGGAAAAGACGGAGGGACGGAGTTGGAAATCGAGGGAGGGGGGAAAAGACGGAGGGACGGAGTTGGGAAATCGAGGGAGGGGGGAAAAGACGGAGGGACGGAGTTGGGAAATCGAGGGAGGGGGGAAAAGACGGAGGGACGGAGTTGGGAAATCGAGGGAGGGGGGAAAAGACGGAGGGACGGAGTTGGGAAATGGAGGGAGGGGGGGAAAGACGGAGGGACGGAGTTGGGAAATGGAGGAGGGGGGAAAAGACGGAGGGACGGAGTTGGGAATGGAGGGGAGGGGGAAAAGACGGAGGGACGGAGTTGGGAAATCGAGGGAGGGGGAAAGACGGAGGGACGGAGTTGGGAAATGGAGGGAGGGGGGAAAGACGGAGGGACGGAGTTGGGAAATGGAGGGAGGGGGGAAAAAGACGGAGGGACGGAGTTGGGAAATGGAGGGAGGGGGGAAAGACGGAGGGACGGAGTTGGGAAATGGAGGGAGGGGGGAAAAGAACGGAGGGACGGAGTGGGAAATGGAGGGAGGGGGAAAAGACGGAGGGACGGAGTTGGGAAATGGAGGGAGGGGGGAAAAGACGGAGGGACGGAGTTGGGAAATGGAGGGAGGGGGAAAAGACGGAGGGACGGAGTTGGGAAATGGAGGGAGGGGGGAAAAGACGGAGGGACGGAGTTGGGAAATGGAGGGAGGGGGGAAAAGACGGAGGGACGGAGTTGGGAAATGGAGGGAGGGGGAAAAGACGGAGGGAAAGTTTTTGGAAATGGAGGGAGGGGGGAAAAGACGGAGGGACGGAGTTGGAAATGGAGGGAGGGGGAAAACGGAGGGACGGAGTTGGGAAATGGAGGGAGGGGGAAAAGACGGAGGGACGGAGTTGGGAAATGGAGGGAGGGGGGAAAAGACGGAGGGACGGAGTTGGGAAATGGAGGGAGGGGGGAAAAGACGGAGGGACGGAGTTGGGAAATGGAGGGAGGGGGGAAAGACGGAGGGACGGAGTTGGGAAATCGAGGGAGGGGGAAAAGACGGAGGGACGGAGTTGGGAAATGGAGGGAGGGGGGAAAAAGACGGAGGGACGGAGTTGGGAAATGGAGGGAGGGGGGAAAAGACGGAGGGACGGAGTTGGAAATGGAGGGAGGGGGAAAAGACGAGGGACGGAGTTGGGAATGAATGGAGGGAGGGGGGAAAAGACGGAGGGACGGAGTTGGGAAATGGAGGGAGGGGGGAAAAGACGGAGGGACGGAGTTGGGAAATGGAGGGAGGGGGGAAAAGACGGAGGGACGGAGTTGGAAATGGAGGGAGGGGGGAAAAGACGGAGGGACGGAGTTGGGAAATGGAGGGAGGGGGAAAAGACGGAGGGACGGAGTTGGAAATGGAGGGAGGGGGGAAAAGACGGAGGGACGGAGTTGGGAATGGAGGGAGGGGGGGAAAGACGGAGGGACGGAGTTTGGAAATGGAGGGAGGGGGGAAAAGACGGAGGGACGGATTTGGAAATGGAGGGAGGGGGGAAAGACGGAGGGACGGAGTTGGGAAATGGAGGGAGGGGGGAAAGACGGAGGGACGGAGTTGGGAATGGAGGGAGGGGGAAAAGACGGAGGGACGGAGTTTGGGAAATGGAGGGAGGGGGGAAAGACGGAGGGACGGAGTTGGGAAATGGAGGGAGGGGGGAAAAGACGGAGGGACGGAGTTGGGAAATGGAGGGAGGGGGGAAAAGACGGAGGGACGGAGTTGGGAAATGGAGGGAGGGGGGAAAAGACGGAGGGACGGAGTTGGGAATGGAGGGAGGGGGGAAAAGACGGAGGGACGGAGTTGGGAATGGAGGGGAGGGGGAAAAGACGGAGGGACGGAGTTGGGAATGGAGGGAGGGGGGAAAAGACGGAGGGACGGAGTTGGGAAATGGAGGGAGGGAAAAGACGGAGGACGGAGTTGGGAAATGGAGAGGGGGAAAGACGGAGGGACGGAGTTGGGAAATGGAGGGAGGGGGGGAAAAGACGGAGGGACGGAGTTGGGAAATGGAGGGAGGGGGGAAAAGACGGAGGGACGGAGTTTGGAGGAGGGAGGGGGGAAAAGACGGAGGGACGGAGTTGGAAAGGAGGGAGGGGGGAAAAGACGGAGGGACGGAGTTGGGAAATCGAGGGAGGGGGAAAGACGGAGGGACGGAGTTGGGAATGGAGGGAGGGGGAAAAGACGGAGGGACGGAGTTGGGAATCGAGGGAGGGGGGAAAGACGGAGGGACGGAGTTGGGAAATCGAGGGAGGGGGAAAAAGACGGAGGGACGGAGTTGGGAAATCGAGGGAGGGGGGAAAGACGGAGGGACGGAGTTGGGAAATCGAGGGAGGGGGGAAAGACGGAGGGACGGAGTTGGGAATCGAGGGAGGGGAAAAGACGGAGGGACGGAGTTGGGAAATGGAGGAGGGGGGAAAAGACGGAGGACGGAGTTGGGAAATGGAGGGAGGGGAAAGACGGAGGGACGGAGTTGGGAAATGGAGGGAGGGGGAAAAGACGGAGGGACGGAGTTGGAAATCGAGGAGGGGGGAAAAGACGGAGGGACGGAGTTGGGAAATCGAGGGAGGGGGAAAAGACGGAGGGACGGAGTTGGGAAATGGAGGGAGGGGGGAAAAGACGGAGGGACGGAGTTGGGAAATGGAGGGAGGGGGAAAGACGGAGGGACGGAGTTGGGAAATGGAGGGAGGGGGGAAAAGACGGAGGGACGGAGTTGGGAAATGGAGGGAGGGGGGAAAAGACGGAGGGACGGAGTTGGGAAATCGAGGGAGGGGGGAAAAGACGGAGGGACGGAGTTGGGAATGGAGGGAGGGGGGAAAAGACGGAGGGACGGAGTTGGAAATGGAGGGAGGGGGGAAAAGACGGAGGGACGGAGTTGGGAAATGGAGGGGGGGGGAAAAGACGGAGGGACGGAGTTGGGAAATCGAGGGAGGGGGGAAAAGACGGAGGGACGGAGTTGGGAAATCGAGGGAGGGGGGAAAAGACGGAGGGACGGAGTTGGGAAATCGAGGGAGGGGGAAAAGACGGAGGGACGGAGTTGGGAATGGAGAGGGGGGAAAAGACGGAGGGACGGAGTTGGGAAATGGAGGGAGGGGGGAAAAGACGGAGGGACGGAGTTGGGAAATGGAGGAGGGGGGAAAAGACGGAGGGACGGAGTTGGAAATGGAGGGAGGGGGGAAAGACGGAGGGACGGAGTTGGGAAATCGAGGGAGGGGGAAAGACGGAGGGACGGAGTTGGGAAATCGAGGGAGGGGGGAAAAGACGGAGGGACGGAGTTGGGAAATCGAGGGAGGGGGGAAAGACGGAGGGACGGAGTTGGGAAATCGAGGGAGGGGGGAAAAGACGGAGGGAGGGAGTTGGGAAATCGAGGGAGGGGGGAAAAGACGGAGGGAGGGAGTTGGGAATCGAGGGAGGGGGAAAAGACGGAGGGACGGAGTTGGGAAATGGAGGGAGGGGGGAAAGACGGAGGGACGGAGTTGGGAAATGGAGAGGGGGGAAAAGACGGAGGGACGGAGTTGGGAAATCGAGGAGGGGGAAAAGACGGAGGGACGGAGTTGGGAATGGAGGGAGGGGGGAAAAGACGGAGGGACGGAGTTGGGAAATCGAGGGAGGGGGGAAAAGACGGAGGGACGGAGTTGGGAAATGGAGGGAGGGGGAAAAGACGGAGGGACGGAGTTGGGAAATGGAGGGAGGGGGGAAAAGACGGAGGGACGGAGTTGGGAAATCGAGGGAGGGGGGAAAGACGGAGGGACGGAGTTGGGAAATGGAGGGAGGGGGAAAAGACGGAGGGACGGAGTTGGGAAATCGAGGGAGGGGGGAAAAGACGGAGGGACGGAGTTGGGAAATCGAGGGAGGGGGGAAAAGACGGAGGGACGGAGTTGGAAATCGAGGGAGGGGGGAAAGACGGAGGGACGGAGTTGGGAAATCGAGGGAGGGGGGAAAAGACGGAGGGACGGAGTTGGAAATCGAGGGAGGGGAAAAGACGGAGGACGGAGTTGGGAAATGAGGGAGGGGGGAAAAGACGGAGGGACGGAGTTGGGAATCGAGGGAGGGGGAAAAGACGGAGGGACGGAGTTGGGAAATCGAGGGAGGGGGGAAAAGACGGAGGGACGGAGTTGGGAAATGGAGGGAGGGGGGAAAAGACGGAGGGACGGAGTTGGGAAATGGAGGGAGGGGGGAAAAGACGGAGGGACGGAGTTGGGAAATGGAGGGAGGGGGGAAAAGACGGAGGGACGGAGTTGGGAAATGGAGGGAGGGGGAAAAGACGGAGGGACGGAGTTGGGAAATCGAGGGAGGGGGGAAAAGACGGAGGGACGGAGTTGGGAAATCGAGGGGGGGGGAAAAGACGGAGGGACGGAGTTGGAAATCGAGGGAGGGGGGAAAAGACGGAGGGACGGAGTTGGGAAATCGAGGGAGGGGGGAAAAGACGGAGGGAGGGTTGGGAAATCGAGGGAGGGGGAAAAGACGGAGGGAGGGAGTTGGGAAATCGAGGGAGGGGGGAAAAGACGGAGGGACGGAGTTGGGAATGGAGGGAGGGGGGAAAGACGGAGGGACGGAGTTGGGAAATGGAGGGAGGGGGGAAAAAGACGGAGGGACGGAGTTGGAAATCGAGGGAGGGGGAAAAGACGGAGGGACGGAGTGGGAAATCGAGGGAGGGGGGAAAAGACGGAGGGACGGAGTTGGGAAATCGAGGGAGGGGGGAAAAGACGGAGGGACGGAGTTGGGAAATCGAGGGAGGGGGGAAAAGACGGAGGGACGGAGTTGGGAAATCGAGGGAGGGGGAAAAGACGGAGGGACGGAGTTGGGAAATCGAGGGAGGGGGGAAAAGACGGAGGGACGGAGTTGGGAAATCGAGGGAGGGGGGAAAAGACGGAGGGACGGAGTTGGGAAATCGAGGGAGGGGGGAAAGACGGAGGGACGGAGTTGGGAAATGGAGGGAGGGGGGAAAAGACGGAGGGACGGAGTTGGGAAATCGGGGAGGGGGGAAAAGACGGAGGGACGGAGTTGGGAAATCGAGGGAGGGGGGAAAAAACGGAGGGACGGAGTTGGGAAATCGAGGGAGGGGGGAAAAGACGGAGGGACGGAGTTGGGAAATCGAGGGAGGGGGAAAAGACGGAGGGACGGAGTTGGGGAAATCGAGGGAGGGGGAAAAAACGGAGGGACGGAGTTGGGAAATCGAGGGAGGGGGGAAAAGACGGAGGGACGGAGTTGGGAATCGAGGGAGGGGGAAAAGACGGAGGGACGGAGTTGGGAAATCGAGGGAGGGGGAAAGACGGAGGGACGGAGTTGGGAATCGAGGGAGGGGGGAAAAGACGGAGGGACGGAGTTGGGAAATCGAGGGAGGGGGGAAAAGACGGAGGGACGGAGTTGGGAAATCGAGGGAGGGGGAAAAGACGGAGGACGGAGTTGGGAATCGAGGGAGGGGGAAAAGACGGAGGGACGGAGTTGGGAATCGAGGGAGGGGGGAAAAGACGGAGGGACGGAGTTGGGAAATCGAGGGAGGGGAAAAGACGGAGGGACGGAGTTGGGAAATCGAGGGAGGGGGGAAAAAGACGGAGGGACGGAGTTGGGAATCGAGGGAGGGGGGAAAAGACGGAGGGACGGAGTTGGGAAATCGAGGGAGGGGGGAAAAACGAGGGACGGAGTTGGGAATCGAGGGAGGGGGGAAAGACGGAGGGACGGAGTTGGGAAATCGAGGGAGGGGGAAAAGACGGAGGACGGAGTTGGGAAATCGAGGGAGGGGGAAAAGACGGAGGGACGGAGTTGGGAAATCGAGGGAGGGGAAAAGACGGAGGGACGGAGTGGGAATCGAGGGAGGGGGAAAAGACGGAGGACGGAGTTGGGGGAATCGAGGGAGGGGGGAAAAGACGGAGGGACGGAGTTGGGAAATCGAGGGAGGGGGGAAAAGACGGAGGGACGGAGTTGGGAAATCGAGGGAGGGGGAAAAGACGGAGGGACGGAGTTGGGAAATCGAGGGAGGGGGGAAAAGACGGAGGGACGGAGTTGGGAAATCGAGGGAGGGGGGAAAAGACGGAGGGACGGAGTTGGGAAATCGAGGGAGGGGGGAAGAACGGAGGACGGAGTTGGGAAATCGAGGAGGGGGGAAAAGACGGAGGGACGGAGTTGGGAAATCGAGGGGGGGGAAAAGACGGAGGGACGGAGTTGGGAAATCGAGGAGGGGGGAAAAGACGGAGGGACGGAGTTGGGGAATCGAGGGAGGGGGAAAAGACGGAGGGACGGAGTTGGGAAATCGAGGGAGGGGGAAAAGACGGAGGGACGGAGTTGGGAAATCGAGGGAGGGGGGAAAGACCGGAGGGACGGAGTTGGGAAATCGAGGGAGGGGGGAAAAGACGGAGGGACGGAGTTGGGAAATCGAGGGAGGGGGGAAAGACGGAGGGACGGAGTTGGAAATCGAGGGAGGGGGGAAAAGACGGAGGGACGGAGTTGGGAAATCGAGGGAGGGGGGAAAAGACGGAGGGACGGAGTTGGGAATCGAGGGAGGGGGAAAAGACGGAGGGACGGAGTTGGGAAATCGGAGGGAGGGGGGAAAAGACGGAGGGACGGAGTTGGGAAATCGAGGGAGGGGGAAAAGACGGAGGGACGGAGTTGGGAAATCGAGGGGAGGGGGGAAAAGACGGAGGGACGGAGTTGGGAAATGGAGGGAGGGGGGAAAAGAACGGAGGGACGGAGTTGGGAAATGGAGGGAGGGGGAAAAGACGGAGGGACGGAGTTGGGAAATGGAGGGAGGGGGGAAAAGACGGAGGGACGGAGTTGGGAAATCGAGGGAGGGGGAAAAGACGGAGGGACGGAGTTGGGAAATCGAGGGAGGGGGGAAAAGACGGAGGGACGGAGTTGGGAAATGGAGGGAGGGGGAAAAGACGGAGGGACGGAGTTGGGAAATCGAGGGAGGGGGGAAAAGACGGAGGGACGGAGTTGGGAAATCGAGGGAGGGGGGAAAAGACGGAGGGACGGAGTTGGGAAATCGAGGGAGGGGGGAAAAGACGGAGGGACGGAGTTGGGAAATCGAGGGAGGGGGGAAAAGACGGAGGGACGGAGTTGGGAAATCGAGGGAGGGGGGAAAAGACGGAGGGACGGAGTTGGGAAATCGAGGGAGGGGGAAAGACGGAGGGACGGAGTTGGGAAATCGAGGGAGGGGGGGGAAAAGACGGAGGGACGGAGTTGGGAAATCGAGGGAGGGGGGGAAAAGACGGAGGGACGGAGTTGGGAAAGCGAGGGAGGGGGAAAAGACGGAGGGACGGAGTTGGGAAATCGAGGGAGGGGGGAAAAGACGGAGGGACGGAGTTGGGAAATCGAGGGAGGGGGGAAAAGACGGAGGGACGGAGTTGGGAAATCGAGGGAGGGGGGAAAAGACGGAGGGACGGAGTGGGGAAATCGAGGGAGGGGGAAAAGACGGAGGACGGAGTTGGAAAATCGAGGGAGGGGGGAAAAGACGGAGGGACGGAGTTGGGAAATCGAGGGAGGGGGGAAAAGACGGAGGGACGGAGTTGGGAAATCGAGGGAGGGGGGAAAAGACGGAGGGACGGAGTTGGGAAATCGGGGAGGGGGAAAAGACGGAGGGACGGAGTTGGGAAATCGAGGGAGGGGGGAAAAGAACGGAGGGACGGAGTTGGGAAATCGAGGGAGGGGGGAAAAACGGAGGGACGGAGTTGGGAAATCGAGGGAGGGGGGAAAAGACGGAGGGACGGAGTTGGGAAATCGAGGGAGGGGGGGAAAGACGGAGGGACGGAGTTGGGAAATCGAGGGAGGGGGGAAAAGACGGAGGGACGGAGTTGGGAAATCGAGGGAGGGGGGAAAAGACGGAGGGACGGAGTTGGGAATGGAGGGAGGGGGAAAAAAACGACGGGAGGGACGGAGTTGGGAGGATGGAGGGAGGGGAAAAGACGGAGGGACGGAGTTGGGAAATGGAGGGAGGGGGGAAAAGACGGAGGGACGGAGTTGGGAAATGGAGGGAGGGGGGAAAAGACGGAGGGACGGAGTTGGGAAATCGAGGGAGGGGGGAAAAGACGGAGGGACGGAGTTGGGAAATCGAGGGAGGGGGAAAAGACGGAGGGACGGAGTTGGGAAATCGAGGGAGGGGGGAAAAGACGGAGGGACGGAGTTGGGAAATGGAGGGAGGGGGGAAAAGACGAGGGACGGAGTTGGGAAATCGGGGAGGGGGAAAGACGGAGGGGACGGAGTTGGGAATCGAGGGAGGGGGGAAAAGACGGAGGGACGGAGTTGGGAAATCGAGGGAGGGGGGAAAAACGGAGGGACGGAGTTTTGGAAATCGAGGGAGGGGGGAAAAGACGGAGGGACGGAGTTGGGAAATCGAGGGAGGGGGGAAAAGACGGAGGGACGGAGTTGGGAAATCGAGGGAGGGGGAAAAGACGGAGGGACGGAGTTGGGAAATCGAGGGAGGGGGGAAAAGACGGAGGGACGGAGTTGGGAAATCGAGGGAGGGGGGAAAAGACGGAGGGACGGAGTTGGGAAATCGAGGGAGGGGGGAAAAGACGGAGGGACGGAGTTGGGAAATCGAGGGAGGGGGGAAAAGACGGAGGGACGGAGTTGGGAAATCGAGGGAGGGGGGAAAAGACGGAGGGACGGAGTTGGGAAATCGAGGGAGGGGGAAAAGACGGAGGGACGGAGTTGGGAAATCGAGGGAGGGGGGAAAAGACGGAGGGACGGAGTTGGGAAATCGAGGGAGGGGGGAAAAGACGGAGGGACGGAGTTGGGAAATCGAGGGAGGGGGGAAAAGACGGAGGGACGGAGTTGGGAAATCGAGGGAGGGGGAAAAGACGGAGGGACGGAGTTGGGAAATCGAGGGAGGGGGGAAAGACGGAGGGACGGAGTTGGGAAATCGAGGGAGGGGGAAAAGACGGAGGGACGGAGTTGGGAAATCGAGGGAGGGGGGAAAAGACGGAGGGACGGAGTTGGGAAATCGAGGGAGGGGGGAAAAGACGGAGGGACGGAGTTGGGAAATCGAGGGAGGGGGGAAAAGACGGAGGGACGGAGTTGGGAAATCGAGGGAGGGGGAAAAGACGGAGGGACGGAGTTGGGAAATCGAGGGAGGGGGGAAAAGACGGAGGGACGGAGTTGGGAAATCGAGGGAGGGGGGAAAAGACGGAGGGACGGAGTTGGGAAATCGAGGGAGGGGGAAAAGACGGAGGGACGGAGTTGGGAAATCGAGGGAGGGGGGAAAAGACGGAGGGACGGAGTTGGGAAATCGAGGGAGGGGGGAAAAGACGGAGGGACGGAGTTGGGAAATCGAGGAGGGGGGGAAAAGACGGAGGGACGGAGTTGGGAAATCGAGGGAGGGGGGAAAAGACGGAGGGACGGAGTTGGGAAATCGAGGGAGGGGGGAAAAGACGGAGGGACGGAGTTGGGAAATCGAGGGAGGGGGGAAAAGACGGAGGGACGGAGTTGGGAAATCGAGGGAGGGGGAAAAGACGGAGGGACGGAGTTGGGAAATCGAGGGAGGGGGGAAAAGACGGAGGGACGGAGTTGGGAAATCGAGGGAGGGGGGAAAAGACGGAGGGACGGAGTTGGAAATCGAGGGAGGGGGGAAAAGACGGAGGGACGGAGTTGGGAAATCGAGGGAGGGGGGAAAAGACGGAGGGACGGAGTTGGGAAATCGAGGGAGGGGGGAAAAGACGGAGGGACGGAGTTGGGAAATCGAGGGAGGGGGGAAAAGACGGAGGGACGGAGTTGGGAAATCGAGGGAGGGGGGAAAAGACGGAGGGACGGAGTTGGGAAATCGAGGGAGGGGGAAAAGACGGAGGGACGGAGTTGGGAAATCGAGGGAGGGGGAAAAGACGGAGGGACGGAGTTGGGAAATCGAGGGAGGGGGGAAAAGACGGAGGGACGGAGTTGGGAAATCGAGGGAGGGGGGAAAAGACGGAGGGACGGAGTTGGGAAATCGAGGGAGGGGGGAAAAGACGGAGGGACGGAGTTGGGAATCGAGGGAGGGGGGAAAAGACGGAGGGACGGAGTTGGGAAATCGAGGGAGGGGGAAAAGACGGAGGGACGGAGGGGGGGAATCGAGGGAGGGGGGAAAAGACGGAGGGACGGAGTTGGGGAATCGAGGGAGGGGGAAAAGACGGAGGGACGGAGTTGGGAAATCGAGGGAGGGGGGAAAAGACGGAGGGACGGAGTTGGGAAATCGAGGGAGGGGGGAAAAGACGGAGGGACGGAGTTGGGAAATCGAGGGAGGGGGGAAAAGACGGAGGGACGGAGTTGGGAAATCGAGGGAGGGGGGAAAAGACGGAGGGACGGAGTTGGGAAATCGAGGGAGGGGGAAAAGACGGAGGGACGGAGTTGGGAAATCGAGGGAGGGGGGAAAAGACGGAGGGACGGAGTTGGGAAATCGAGGGAGGGGGGAAAAGACGGAGGGACGGAGTTGGGAAATCGAGGGAGGGGGGAAAAGACGGAGGGACGGAGTTGGGAAATCGAGGGAGGGGGAAAAGACGGAGGGACGGAGTTGGGAAATCGAGGGAGGGGGGAAAAGACGGAGGGACGGAGTTGGGAAATCGAGGGAGGGGGGAAAAGACGGAGGGACGGAGTTGGGAAATGGAGGGAGGGGGGAAAAGACGGAGGGACGGAGTTGGGAAATCGAGGGAGGGGGGAAAAGACGGAGGGACGGAGTTGGGAAATCGAGGGAGGGGGGAAAAGACGGAGGGACGGAGTTGGGAAATGGAGGGAGGGGGGAAAAGACGGAGGGACGGAGTTGGGAAATCGAGGGAGGGGGGAAAAGACGGAGGGACGGAGTTGGGAAATCGAGGGAGGGGGGAAAGACGGAGGGACGGAGTTGGGAAATCGAGGGAGGGGGGAAAAGACGGAGGGACGGAGTTGGGAAATCGAGGGAGGGGGGAAAAGACGGAGGGACGGAGTTGGAAATCGAGGGAGGGGGGAAAAGACGGAGGGACGGAGTTGGGAAATCGAGGGAGGGGGGAAAAGACGGAGGGACGGAGTTGGGAAATGGAGGGAGGGGGGAAAAGACGGAGGGACGGAGTTGGGAAATGGAGGGAGGGGGAAAAGACGGAGGGACGGAGTTGGGAAATCGAGGGAGGGGGGAAAGACGGAGGGACGGAGTTGGGAAATGGAGGGAGGGGGAAAAGACGGAGGGACGGAGTTGGGAAATCGAGGGAGGGGGGAAAAGACGGAGGGACGGAGTTGGGAAATCGAGGGAGGGGGGAAAAGACGGAGGGACGGAGTTGGGAAATCGAGGGAGGGGGGAAAAGACGGAGGGACGGAGTTGGGAAATCGAGGGAGGGGGGAAAAGACGGAGGGACGGAGTTGGGAAATCGAGGGAGGGGGGAAAAGACGGAGGGACGGAGTTGGAAATCGAGGGAGGGGGGAAAAGACGGAGGGACGGAGTTGGGAAATCGAGGGAGGGGGGAAAAGACGGAGGGACGGAGTTGGGAAATCGAGGGAGGGGGGAAAAGACGGAGGGACGGAGTTGGGAAATCGAGGGAGGGGGGAAAAGACGGAGGGACGGAGTTGGGAAATCGAGGGAGGGGGGAAAAGACGGAGGGACGGAGTTGGGAAATCGAGGGAGGGGGGAAAAGACGGAGGGACGGAGTTGGGAAATCGAGGGAGGGGGAAAAGACGGAGGGACGGAGTTGGGAAATCGAGGGAGGGGGGAAAAGACGGAGGGACGGAGTTGGGAAATCGAGGGAGGGGGGAAAAGACGGAGGGACGGAGTTGGAAATCGAGGGAGGGGGAAAAGACGGAGGGACGGAGTTGGGAAATCGAGGGAGGGGGAAAAGACGGAGGGACGGAGTTGGGAAATCGAGGGAGGGGGGAAAAGACGGAGGGACGGAGTTGGGAAATCGAGGGAGGGGGGAAAAGACGGAGGGACGGAGTTGGGAAATCGAGGGAGGGGGGAAAAGACGGAGGGACGGAGTTGGGAAATCGAGGGAGGGGGGAAAAGACGGAGGGACGGAGTTGGGAAATCGAGGGAGGGGGAAAAGACGGAGGGACGGAGTTGGGAAATCGAGGGAGGGGGGAAAAGACGGAGGGACGGAGTTGGGAAATCGAGGGAGGGGGGAAAAGACGGAGGGACGGAGGGGGGGAATCGAGGGAGGGGGGAAAAGACGGAGGGACGGAGTTGGGAAATCGAGGGAGGGGGGAAAAGACGGAGGGACGGAGTTGGGAAATCGAGGGAGGGGGAAAAGACGGAGGGACGGAGTTGGGAAATCGAGGGAGGGGGAAAAGACGGAGGGACGGAGTTGGGAAATCGAGGGAGGGGGAAAAGACGGAGGGACGGAGTTGGGAAATCGAGGGAGGGGGGAAAGACGGAGGGACGGAGTTGGGAAATCGAGGGAGGGGGGAAAAGACGGAGGGACGGAGTTGGGAAATCGAGGGAGGGGGGAAAAGACGGAGGGACGGAGTTGGGAAATCGAGGGAGGGGGGAAAAGACGGAGGGACGGAGTTGGGAAATCGAGGGAGGGGGGAAAAGACGGAGGGACGGAGTTGGGAAATCGAGGGAGGGGGGAAAAGACGGAGGGACGGAGTTGGGAAATGGAGGGAGGGGGAAAAGACGGAGGGACGGAGTTGGGAAATCGAGGGAGGGGGGAAAAGACGGAGGGACGGAGTTGGGAAATCGAGGGAGGGGGGAAAAGACGGAGGGACGGAGTTGGGAAATGGAGGGAGGGGGGAAAAGACGGAGGGACGGAGTTGGGAAATCGAGGGAGGGGGGAAAAGACGGAGGGACGGAGTTGGGAAATCGAGGAGGGGGGAAAAGACGGAGGGACGGAGTTGGGAAATCGAGGGAGGGGGGAAAAGACGGAGGGACGGAGTTGGGAAATCGAGGGAGGGGGGAAAAGACGGAGGGACGGAGTTGGGAAATCGAGGGAGGGGGGAAAAGACGGAGGGACGGAGTTGGGAAATCGAGGGAGGGGGGAAAAGACGGAGGGACGGAGTTGGGAAATGGAGGGAGGGGGGAAAAGAACGGAGGGACGGAGTTGGGAAATGGAGGGAGGGGGGAAAAGACGGAGGGACGGAGTTGGGAAATCGAGGGAGGGGGGAAAAGACGGAGGGACGGAGTTGGGAAATGGAGGGAGGGGGGAAAAGACGGAGGGACGGAGTTGGGAAATCGAGGGAGGGGGGAAAAGACGGAGGGACGGAGTTGGGAAATCGAGGGAGGGGGGAAAAGACGGAGGGACGGAGTTGGGAAATCGAGGGAGGGGGGAAAAGACGGAGGGACGGAGTTGGGAAATCGAGGGAGGGGGGAAAAGACGGAGGGACGGAGTTGGGAAATCGAGGGAGGGGGGAAAAGACGGAGGGACGGAGTTGGGAAATCGAGGGAGGGGGGAAAAGACGGAGGGACGGAGTTGGGAAATCGAGGGAGGGGGGAAAAGACGGAGGGACGGAGTTGGGAAATCGAGGGAGGGGGGAAAAGACGGAGGGACGGAGTTGGGAAATCGAGGGGGGGGAAAAGACGGAGGGACGGAGTTGGGAAATCGAGGGAGGGGGGAAAAGACGGAGGGACGGAGTTGGGAAATCGAGGGAGGGGGGAAAAGACGGAGGGACGGAGTTGGGAAATCGAGGGAGGGGGGAAAGACGGAGGGACGGAGTTGGGAAATCGAGGGAGGGGGAAAAGACGGAGGGACGGAGTTGGGAAATCGAGGGAGGGGGGAAAAGACGGAGGGACGGAGTTGGGAAATCGAGGGAGGGGGGAAAAGACGGAGGGACGGAGTTGGGAAATCGAGGGAGGGGGGAAAAGACGGAGGGACGGAGTTGGGAAATCGAGGGAGGGGGGAAAAGACGGAGGGACGGAGTTGGGAAATCGAGGGAGGGGGGAAAAGACGGAGGGACGGAGTTGGGAAATCGAGGGAGGGGGGAAAAGACGGAGGGACGGAGTTGGGAAATCGAGGGAGGGGGGAAAAGACGGAGGGACGGAGTTGGGAAATCGAGGGAGGGGGGAAAAGACGGAGGGACGGAGTTGGGAAATCGAGGGAGGGGGGAAAAGACGGAGGGACGGAGTTGGGAAATCGAGGGAGGGGGGAAAAGACGGAGGGACGGAGTTGGGAAATCGAGGGAGGGGGGAAAAGACGGAGGGACGGAGTTGGGAAATCGAGGGAGGGGGGAAAAGACGGAGGGACGGAGTTGGGAAATCGAGGGAGGGGGGAAAAGACGGAGGGACGGAGTTGGGAAATCGAGGGAGGGGGGAAAAGACGGAGGGACGGAGTTGGGAAATCGAGGGAGGGGGGAAAAGACGGAGGGACGGAGTTGGGAAATCGAGGGAGGGGGGAAAAGACGGAGGGACGGAGTTGGGAAATCGAGGGGGGGGGAAAAGACGGAGGGACGGAGTTGGGAAATCGAGGGAGGGGGGAAAAGACGGAGGGACGGAGTTGGGAAATCGAGGGAGGGGGGAAAAGACGGAGGGACGGAGTTGGGAAATCGAGGGGGGGGGAAAAGACGGAGGGACGGAGTTGGGAAATCGAGGGAGGGGGGAAAAGACGGAGGGACGGAGTTGGGAAATCGAGGGAGGGGGGAAAAGACGGAGGGACGGAGTTGGGAAATCGAGGGAGGGGGGAAAAGACGGAGGGACGGAGTTGGGAAATCGAGGGAGGGGGGAAAAGACGGAGGGACGGAGTTGGGAAATCGAGGGAGGGGGGAAAAGACGGAGGGACGGAGTTGGGAAATCGAGGGAGGGGGGAAAAGACGGAGGGACGGAGTTGGGAAATCGAGGGAGGGGGGAAAAGACGGAGGGACGGAGTTGGGAAATCGAGGGAGGGGGGAAAAGACGGAGGGACGGAGTTGGGAAATCGAGGGAGGGGGGAAAAGACGGAGGGACGGAGTTGGGAAATCGAGGGAGGGGGGAAAAGACGGAGGGACGGAGTTGGGAAATCGAGGGAGGGGGGAAAAGACGGAGGGACGGAGTTGGGAAATCGAGGGAGGGGGGAAAAGACGGAGGGACGGAGTTGGGAAATCGAGGGAGGGGGGAAAAGACGGAGGGACGGAGTTGGGAAATCGAGGGAGGGGGGAAAAGACGGAGAACGGGAAGGAGCGAGGGGGAACAGGAGGGGAGGGAAGGGGAGGGAGGGACCAGGGAAAGGAGGGAGGGAGGGGGGGCAGTAGAGAGCGGGCTATGGAGTTTGTGCCCACCCAGAAGTCCCAGGGGCCAGTCGATTCGCTAAGAGCAGACTCACCAGTGTTTTAGAGAGCGTGCAGGGGTTGCAGGGCAGGCAGTTGACCCAGAGCAGGTTGCTGCCCGTGTCTATGTCCAGATTGAACGTCTGTGGCGGAGTGCCGATGCCCAGCTGCACGTAGTATATGCTGCACACAAGGGGAATCAGGTTGGGAGTTAGATAGGCAGGCAGTTGGGGGGAAGAGAGGAGGCGGGGGAGGAGGGGAAGCGGAGGGGGGAAGTTGGCAGGCAGTTGACCCAGAGCAGGTTGCTGCCCGTGTCTATATCCAGATTGAACGTCTGTGGCGGCGTGCCGATGCCCAGCTGTACGTAGTATATGCTGGGCGCGGGGAGGATGGGGAGTGACAGTGGGGTAAACGAGAGGTAGGGTGGGGAGGATGGGGAGTCAGGGCGGGCGAGAGAGATGGGCAGATGGGGAGTAATTTTGGGGGTGAAGAGAGGCGTGAGATAGGCAGGCAGTTGACGACCCAGGGCGGATTGGTCCCCATGTCAAGAAAGCTCAGGACAGCCATGTCAATTGAAGTATCGGGGTGTAAGCCTACCCGTTAGGGTATGTGGCCCCCAGCAGCCCTGCTGTAGCCGTTATGCCCAGTTTCCTCCCACGGTAGTTACCGGCACCACCGCCTCCGTCTCCTCCACTCAATTCACTCCCCCCTTCTCCCTCTATTCCGCCCTCCTGCCCCTGAACCATCAACATCCGTGACCTGTGCCGAGCCTTGTCACTCTCCACTAGCGACAAATAATGCTGCCCAAACGCGTGCCCAGCAGACGAATTCTCCTGCGAGTTCCACGAAGCCGCAGAAGCCGCTGACGTGGCAGGTCTGGGCACGGGAATGGACGAGGTCGCGGGAGGGTCGGGCGACGGACGGGAGTGGTCCGGCGGGGAAGCCGTAGCGGCAGTGGTGGCAACGGAAGGATGAGCAGCCAATCGGCTGTTGATCCGCAAAACGTGGAGCCCGTGAACGCCGTCGATGAGATCTGCGAACGCACGAGGACCTTTCCGGCCGTCCGCCGCGGTTTTCCCGTCGGTTCTACTGGAGAATGATCCAGCGGAGGTTTCGCGACCAGAGCAATCCGCGGAGGTTCCTCCAGCCATGCAGCTTGAAAGACCACCAAAATGTTCAGAAGTACTATCCCCGTTAGTGCCAGGCACGTTATACGTTTCGTGAACGGGCATTGGCGACGCTGTGGTGATCGTCATTGTGGGGAATGTTAACCCTGTGGCTACTAGGAAAGCGACGAATAAGCATGATAGGAGGTTCTGCGGGTGCCATAGGGAGTGACGCCGCTTTCGCGAAGGACTTGACGTGGTAGACAGCCGTGAGAACATTCTAGTAGACGGTCTGAAGAAAAGGGTCGAGGTATTGTTACATAAGTAGTGGATGCGACCTGCGCTGCCAGTTCCTGTTCTTCTCCCTTGTGTTTTGTTTGGGACCTCGGACGAGAGGAGGTAGACTGGCTTTCTGAAGCTACCACGATCAACGCGCCTAGTAGTGGCACCCATTGCAAGACATTTCATCGAGAATAAGTCTCCGCATAAGATAAATAAAAGAACGAGTCAGCGTGACACCTTGGCCTACGAATACGACAACGCTAGTACCACCTTGGGTGGGGAAGGGCTACTGGAATATGTCACATGAGGGGAGGTGCTAAGGACTCCCTTATCAACGGATATTAGACAGAATGACTAACAGATAGCAGTGAACGACTGCGATCTTATGATAGGAAAGTGATAGCAGTGAGGACCCCAGTTCCTACTCAACTCATACTTGTTTCCCCTCACCGTGGAGCCAACAACTGATTGGGGATGACCTTGATGTTGGTCGTCGTGAAATTGGCAAATCGGCATTCCCAGTGCCATGGCTCGCGTGGTGGTATTTCCCATGCACTGAGGTTCGTTTCAATTCTGTTCGGTGGTTCTAGTGTCACCTGAAGTGCCCGTGCTGGTTGGAAGCGGAACACTGGGGGGAGAACTGTTCGAGTCCGGTTCCTCGTCCAATTGGAACGCCGATTGCAGAATGCTCATCGCGACTCCACCAGCATGTCAGAATGTCAGTACTGTATTAGAATCGCAATACAAGATGCTGTGTTTTATAAACGAGATTTAGCAAACATCGTTTCATATATGATCACATGTACTACATTTCTCCTCGCAAATTTGACTTGAAATAAAATTAATAAAGAAAATTATATAATAAATTTTTTAATGCATAATATTACGCAATATTTTTTCATCCTTTTCCAGGCTATGCGAATCAAATTATAGTTTTTTTTCCCAAAGCCTTGGATAATGCAAATACTTTGTTACAACCAGAATGAATATGACCCGCAACAATGATTGTCATGAAGTTTGACATCCATGACTTGTTGACTACCAATCAAAATGGCAGAATATCATATGTCATCCTGCCAGCGCACCTCGACGAATGGTTCTGCTTGTTTCTAGGGCAGCGTTTTATCCAATCGCAAATTAAGTTTCAGCGCGCAATCTCACGTCCCTACCCAATCAAACACGTGCCAGAGCCTTCATCCGCGATTGTCCGTCTCCGCGGCTTCCAAAATCCTTGGATTGCCAACGACCGTTGCTCACACGAGACGGGAAAACGAACAGATTTCAGGGGCGGTCAGTCCCACGTTTTCTTCATTTCCTACGTAATTATAAATTTCAACATTGGAAAATCTGTCGGTTTGTTGTGTTGGCCACCAATTTCGTCATTTGCAGCTTCGAACCAGAGAAAGTATGTTTTCAACTGCCCGTCGATTCTCCATCATATCCTCTAGTGCGCGCTTCGCCAACTCCCAGCATCAGATTTGTGCACTACCTCGCCTCTCCCTCCCTCCATCCCATTTCTCCTGCTCCTTCCTCCCGTCTCTGTCTGGATTTGCTACGTTGGAATTGTGGGCTTATTTGGAGCACATTAGTTGGGTGCGCACATTCCAGCACAGCATCTGCTTTGCTGGTTGGTTATCCCCTCCACCTCCATTTTCCTACACCGTCTCGCTTCGCACCACAGGCACACCGTCCAACTCAGCCAGAAATATAGCTTCTAAGTGGTTCGTCCTCGTTGACACCTGTGTGCTTCCTTTTCACAGACGTGTTTTACCAGTCACGTTCACCTTCCGCCGACTCAGGCTACTCAAATAGCACGCGCCAAGCGTGTGGAAAGCTACAGCGTCGTACCGCACGTCGCGAAGTTTCTCTTCCAACTCCCTCATCCGGTCAACAGGCTTCTGGGAGAAGCGCACGCATTCGAAGCACAAGAGAGAGAAAGAGCGTGTGGGAACCAGTTCCATCGACTCATAAAACTCACCTCTACACTCACTGGCCTCTCAACTGCTGCATATCCACCTGACATATCTACCACCACCGGGAATTCGAGCATCTTGCGCTCACTCACCGTCCGCACGCTACTTGCCATCCGCACTCGGGGATTGTGACCTCCGACGCAGAAATTTGTAAGTTTGGTGTCTAACCATGGCGGCAACAGCAGCTGCAGGTTGCAAGCACCACCTCCTCCGCCCACTACCCTCGCCCGTTGCGGCGGCTCGTATAACGCCCCTGAGAACGGCAGTGACGCTCTCTGCAGCGTGTGGCGCACCGAAGCTTCCCGCCGTCCGCGCAACAGCTGCGCCATCCGCGGGGAAGCAGCAGTCCCCGCCGGCAACGGCGGGACCGACGGCTCAGTCGCAGTTCAGTTCTGACCCAGCGACGATGTCCCACAGCACGCGCGGGAGCAAGGACACCGCGATTCGCGCCGCACCGTCATTATCTGTCATCGAGCGCGACGTCACTTCCCCAGACGTTAACGGTAACGGAGCCGCCAACGGAGCATCTGCCTCCGTCAATTCATCAAAGCAACAGCTGGAGCTGGAAATCCTGCCATCGTTCGTGCCGCAAGAGCTCACAGCCGCAGCAGACATCTCAGAAGCTTTTCTCTCTCCGGAATCCTCCGCACTTCTGTCGCTGTCGGTACTCGAACCCGCGACCTCTCCGCAACGGCAAGAGCCCGAGGCGGAGGCGGCGGAGGAACGCGGAAACAACAGCAGTAGCGCTGAAGTAACGGATGATGCGGGAAAAGCAAAGGAGGACGAAAGCTGGCTTAGGCTGATGACGCAGGCTGGGTACTCGAAGCGCATGGAGGCAATCGGCGATCAGTTCTTTGAATCGGACTTGCGGCCTGTCGTCCTCTTTGATGGTGAGACTATAATGTTCGATCGCAAACCTCGGACTTTAATGTCCAATGCAGAATCGGACTTGCGGCCTGTCGTCCTCTTCGATGGTGAGACCGCAAACCTCGGACTATAATGTTTGATGCAGAATTGAACCTTAATCTGCTTCATCTCCTCACAAAGCCATGCTCGTTTGCGCCGTCTCCTTCCGCTCTCTGTCTACTGTCCTTGGAAATTAGGCACCCATGATCTTAATCGTCTCTCGTGTCTCGTGCTGTTGTTTATCCGTCTTTCGTCTCTTCTCTCGTGCGCGTCGTCCCCTCCAGGCGTGTGCAACCTGTGCAACAAGTGGGTCAACTTTCTTCTCGACTATGATCCGCTCGGGTAAGACGCCGCTTCTGTCTTGCTGTCTTCCCCCATACCATCCCCTCCTCCCTCCCTTCTTCCCCTTCATCGCCTCGCTCCCCGTCCTCCTCATCCCCCACTCCCCCTTTCTCCCCCTCGTTCCCATGCATTCCCACTCCATCCTTCTCCTCGCGCCGTCCTAGTCTTTCCCAACTTCCTCCCATCGCGCTTGTAGGCTGCACGTTGCTTCCATCCCGCCTAACTGCATCTCTCGCTTCGATGTTGAATTCACCCAATATTCTGTGTTCTGTTGTTTCCTTGCTTGTTCCGCAGCAATCTGCGCTTCGCCTCGCTGCAGGGCGACTCGGGGAAGGCCCTTCTCCGCCGCGCAGGTCGCGACGAAAACGACCACTCGGACATTGTCCTCGTTGCACACAACAAGTGAGTTCTGCGCGTGTAGATCGTCTTATACCCCGTACGATTCGCATTATGTTTCTTTGGAGCCTCTTTCTGATAATCATATTTCTTAAATTCACACTGCACATACGGCGCATCTTTCTACTGCGTACAAGCACAAATGTCCACAGCTATTCATCCGAGCACCCAAGTCCCCTGGTCTCTGATAGGGAAAAAGAACTCCCAACTTCCACATCGTCTCTTTACCTTCATTAACATCCTCCTCTTACGCTCACCCTCCCTCCCCCGTCCTCTTCCGTTTTCTTCCTTCCAGGGCGTATTTCGGCTCTGACGCAATCCTTCAAATCTTCTCCCGGTTGAAGCCGCCTTTCCCTCTCCTAGCTGCGGCGGGCCACATCACACCGCATGCCCTCCACGACTTCATCTACAAGACCGTGTCTGAAAGCCGGTACACGCTCTTTGGCAAGGCGGATGCATGTAGACTGTTCGACCCCCGTTTTGGGCAACGCTTCTTGCCTAGTGATCTGAGTCAATAGTAGGGAGGGGGTCATGTTTGGGAATGAAGATGGATACGCAAATAATGCTGGCCTATCCACAAGAATTCCATGCAGCATGGAGAACAGCATATTTATTGGACGAGTGTCTCTGGGCGAATTGTCGGCTGTGGCTGTATATACTCCGTCGTGGGTTGGGAAGGGACATGTGTGGAACTGCTTGGTGTAAGGCAGCCCAATTGGATTGTCGACTAATTATGAATCGGAATTATTGCGTTTTCACAGTCATTGATAATGGAAGGGTTTCCTTTCCTCATTGGTCTCAAGGGTGCCTGCTGCTCACGGGGAAGCACGGCGACAGCTGCAGTTATTTCTGTCTACTGATGATTAGTGCTGATGTTTGAAGGGTTGAGAAGGAACATGGGTTGTGGGCAGGTGGTTCTGCCCTGCTATCAATCTCTATGCAACATTAGGTCGACATGGTGCTGCTATTGAGCAGCCATTGCGAAGTCATCAGAGCGTTATGATGCAGGGCGACGTTCACTATTGGAGCTGCCGTATGCCATCTTTGTATGAAGTATGCATAATAGGCAAGGTGAGCCACAAAGCTCTCATCTCATGCAAGATACCAAAATTTTGATGTGTATGAAACGAAGATGGCTGTAACGAATGTTTAGATTGGATAACGAGACTGGTACAATTGTATCAACTTCCAGGTTGCTACTCTTGCTTCTCTCAGAGCTGTTCCCATGCGCTTCGACAATGTGCGCCAAGCCAACCATAAGCAACCACACTCCACGAGTGGCCCTCAGCGGAACAACAGGTCAGGCACCAATCAGGCGTGGCGATCACACTGCACCAAGCCTATAGGGCTACTGCCCAGCTTGAGCACCAGCCACGGCAGGACAAGACAACGCTGGCACGGTGGCACTGGCACCTGTGGCTGGATAGAAAGCGGCGCGAATGAAACCGAATCGCGAAATGCCTAGGGTCTGACAAACAAAAATTCACCAAGCAGGACAGCACATTCGATTCAACACATAACTTTCCCTCATAAGCTTGCACCCACAACTTTCGCTCATTTTTTTTCTTGAGCTGCTCTTCCAACGAACATTACCATTCCGCATTTTCTCGACCTCGACCTCGACCTCGACTCGGATTTTGGGATTTAGACTAAAGCACTCTGAAACGCGTGCCAGAAACAGTTTTCCCACGGCAATCCATTCCCAGCTGACCTCGTGTAATCAGCTAAAGGCAGCGTCGTGGTTAGGAATTGGCGCAGCAACGACGTAATACAGCAGGCAGCACTTACCAGAATGGGGAGGAACAGCAGACACGTAGTTTGCCTCCGTTTGGTTCTCGCGCTTGCGTTTCTCCTCTCCGCCCGCGCCGCGCCCCGAACCTCCTCATCTCACAGCTCCGGCCCGGACCTGAGCTACAGAATCCGCGGGCTCAATAAAATACCCCATGGTCGTAAACTCCTCGCCGTGAAAGCGACTGTTGCTGACGTGGACGGCATTGACGCTGATGTAACGAGTGCTGAAATCACGCCGGGTAGGGATGGACTCGAAACGACGCAGCCCGAATCCGCCTCCGCATCCGAGAATCTCGAGGCCACTACGGAGGACGTGCTTATATCGGACGACGAATCGTCGTCGCCGTCAAAAGACGATAATCTGGCGGACGCCTACCATATCCTTCATCATCGAATCACCCAACCCGCCGGGGAGTCTGCACCCGCTGAAACTTCCGCCGATGAAGCTTCCTCGAAGACAAACGAATCGACGCGCCCGGACGCGGGGCAGCAGGGCAGCAGCGAGCTCAGCGGAGGCGACTTGGGATACGGCCCGGAACTCCAGGCGTTTGATGACGTCACGGAGCCGGATGACGGAATCGCGGAAGACGCGGAAGAAGCGGATGATTTGGAAGAGGAGGATGATTTGGAGGAGGACTACTCGGTAGGGATGTCGGAACTTGGGAATGCAAAAGACGACGATGACGATGACGTGGAATGGGAAGAGGATCTCGATTTCCTGGTGAAACCTGACGAGGAGGCCGTGCTGGAGAAGGATGCGACAAGTGAGGCTGCGGGGGGATTGGCGGAAGGCGGGGGATTGGCGGACGGAGCAACTGCGCAAGTTGCGGTATCGGATCAGGTGGAACAGGGAGGGCTGGCCGTTGCTGCAACGGACGACATCAATAAGGGGCCTGAGCCGCAGGTGTTTGATGACGTTAACGAGCCTGAGGCTAATAACGCGGATGGGACTGAAACGGCTACAGTAAGAGACGGAAACAAGGGAGGATCTAATGCTGAAGCTTTGGAAGAAAGCAAGGAGGAGACGAGCAGTGTGAGTGACAATAAAGAGGGAGGAGGGATTGAGGAAGGGTTGAAGGACATTGTTGACATTGATGCAGGAATTACTGCGAACCCCATCAGCATGGTCCTGGAGGAGGATATCGAGGCTGCTAATAAAGGGGCAGAGGAAGTTCCAGACGTAGAGGGGCACCGGCGGGTGCTTTGGATGCTGGAGAATGCTTTGGATACAGAGATGGATGCTTGATGGTGGTGGTGGCTGTTGGCTGTATGAATAAATGCAATGTCACAAGGGGTGCATTTGACCTAAGGAGGGGCACCGTCGGGTGCTGTGGATGCTGGTAAAAGCAATTGATACAGAGATAGAGGCTTGACGATGGTGGCTGTTGGGTAAAAACGAATAATCTCAAGGCCCAGGGGGGGATGGCACTTTAGTTGATGTAAGGAGAGGCACAGGAGGGTGCTGTGGATGCAGGGGAAACGCAGAGATGTAGGCTTCACGGTTGCCTTGTTGCTCCTTATCTAGGAAGAACAAATGAAGTGAGCGTGATTCTCCCATTTGTACATGTTTATAGTTGACTGTATTTCCAGCTAAACAGCTATACAAGGCTACCTGTACATTCTTCCTGCCATACTGTGCTTATTCCAGTTTACATTAGGTTACAGCTTGCTTTTGGAACTACAGAATGCTATATTCTCCTTCAAATATGCTTACATCTACTTGAAACATCACCCCTCAATACCCCTCATCACCGCATCTGCTTGCTCCGCTCCACATACCCCACGAGATGCTTCAACGCCCGCCCACTATCCACCGCCTCTCTCGCCCTCTCCACCGCAGCTTCCAACCCAATCGCCCTCGCTCCCCACCCCAGCAGGTGATCCTGCACCGCTGCATTGAACACTATCCTGTCATATGCTGGCCCTTTGATCCCTCTCAGTGCCTCCAGGCCTAAATCTAGATTCTTCTGTGCCTGTTCAACAAGATAAATTCGATGGAGAGAGGCAGGGAATGGAGGGAAGGGAGAGAAGGGAGAGATCCAGGCAGGAGGTTAGTCCGCATTGCAGCAGCCACCCCCCCCCCCCCCCCCCCCCCACCCCAGCAGGTGATCCTGCACCGTTGCATTGAACACTATCCGGTCATACACCGGCCCTCTGATTCCTCTCAAGGCTTCCAGACCAAGGTCTAGATTCTTCTGTGCCTGTTGGAGGGGAAGGATAGGGGGATGGGGCAGGGAGGGGGGGAGGGGAGGAGGGGGGAGGGGGGGGGGTGGGGAGGGGTGGGAATCAGACAGTAGGTGCGTGTGACACGCACTGCTGCTGCAGTTTTGAGTCGACTCAAAACTGGGTGGGAATCAGACACACAGTGGGTGCATGTGACACACACTGCTGCTGCTGCAACGCCCCCAACCCGCCCCCCACTCCACCCCACCAGATGATCCTGCACCGCAGCATTGAACTCTATCCTGCCATATGCCGGCCCCGACAACAAGTTATTTGAAAATACTCCAGGAATATTTGAGAATTCTCAGAAATACCTTGCACTTGAAATGACTCACGGATCTGTCAATTCGCGGTGTGAGGGTCTCTTCCATCCCAGCTGCAACAGCGTCAGCCTCCATCGAAAACGTTTCACGGTAAAACCCGTCCTCCTCCCCTCCACTCTCACTCTCCTCCCCTCCCTCCGCTCCCCTCCTTCCTCCTCTCTCCGCCCATCCACTCCCACTGCTCCCCGGCCGAAACCCCGCGCAGTAGTTCACCGGGCGGCCTTTTTTGGCAGCATCCGGGGCCGGGCGGCGGGTCATGAGAGCCAAAGAGCCCTCCTCGCCCTTCACCACGAGTCCTGCTTCCACGGGCTGCCTGCGCATGAGCATGAGCAGCGGTTCCTCATAGCCCTCGTGATAGAATCCAGCTACCATGGCTTCTCGCCCTGATGCCTGGAGTTACATGAAGGGGAGCAGGTAAAGGTAGAAAAGAAAGGGGGAACAAGCGGTAAGGAACAAGGGAAAAAAGCCATAAAAACAGAGGAAAAACACCCTCCTCGCCCTTCACCACGAGCCCTGCTTCCACCGGCTGTCGTCGCATGAGCATCAGCAGAGGCTCCTCGTATCCCTCATGGTAAAACCCTGCCACCATGGCTTCCCTTCCGGATGCCTGGTGGGGTAGAAAGGGGAGTGGGGTAGGAATAGGTACAAAGGGGTAACCAGTGAAGCCAAAGACCCCTCTTCGCCCTTCACCACGAGCCCTGCTTCCAAGGGCTGTCACCGCATGAGCATCAGCAGAGGCTCCTCGTATCCCTCGTGATAGAATCCTGCTATCACGACTTCCCTCCCTGATGCCTGACATTAAAAAAGGGCGAGGAGAGGGGAGGGGAGGGGAAGGATAGGGAGAGGAGGAGGAGGAGCTGTGTCCCCTCTCCGCCCTTCACCACGAGCCCTGCTTCCACGGGCTGCCTGCGCATCAGCATCAGCATAGGTTCCTCATACACACAAACGTAAAGGAAACGCAGCTACCATGGCTTCTAGCCCTGATGCCTGTGGTTGCATGAAGAATGCAGAGAAGGTAGAGTAGAGGCAGCAATGGGAGAGGGTAGAAGCCATAAGAAGAGGTTTTTTTTATGCTACCCTCTCGCATAAGAAGAGCGTGATACCTGAATTTGGACGAACAAGCGCATGCTCGCTCACATGGATGTAGCGCTGCACTTTCTTCGTGGTGGCAAATGTTGGACGGGTTTTTTCACGCATGGTAGCATATCACGTACACACAAACGCATGCTCGCTCACATGAATGTATCGCTGCCACCTGGGTGCTAGCCATGGTTGCCAAGCTCACATGTATGTATCGCTGCCACATGGGTGCTAGCCATGGTTGCCAAGCTCACATGTATGTATCGCTGCCACATGGGTGCTAGTCATGGTTGCCAAGCTCACATGTATGTATCGCTGCCACATGGGTGCTAGCCATGGTTGCCAAGCTCACATGTATGTATCGCTGCCACATGGGTGCTAGCCATGGTTGCCAAGCTCACATGTATGTATCGCTGCCACATGGGTGCTAGCCATGGTTGCCAAGCTCACATGTATGTATCGCTGCCACATGGGTGCTAGCCATGGTTGCCAAGCTCACATGTATGTATCGCTGCCACATGGGTGCTAGCCATGGTTGCCAAGCTCACATGTATGTATCGCTGCCACATGGGTGCTAGCCATGGTTGCCAAGCTCACATGTATGTATCGCTGCCACATGGGTGCTAGTCATGGTTGCCAAGCTCACATGTATGTATCGCTGCCACATGGGTGCTAGCCATGGTTGCCAAGCTCACATGTATGTATCGCTGCCACATGGGTGCTAGCCATGGTTGCCAAGCTCACATGTATGTATCGCTGCCACATGGGTGCTAGCCATGGTTGCCAAGCTCACATGTATGTATCGCTGCCACATGGGTGCTAGCCATGGTTGCCAAGCTCACATGTATGTATCGCTGCCACATGGGTGCTAGCCATGGTTGCCAAGCTCACATGTATGTATCGCTGCCACATGGGTGCTAGCCATGGTTGCCAAGCTCACATGTATGTATCGCTGCCACATGGGTGCTAGCCATGGTTGCCAAGCTCACATGTATGTATCGCTGCACTTTCTCTGTGGTGGCAAACGTTGGACGCTTCTTGATGTGCCTCCGCATATCCACCAATGAGTAGCTGCCACATGGACGAAAGGGAGCATAGGGAGGCGGAAACCAAGGAGAGGGGAACGAGGGAAGACAGGAACACGGAGGGAAGATGAATGGAAGAATGCAGAACGACTGATTGAAAGGTTGCCAGGTGATTGAAACACGATAAAAGTACCATGTCGTTCGCGTTCGCGAGAGAGAGAGAGAGAGAGAGAGAGAGAGAGAGAGAGAGAGAGAGAGAGAGAGAGAGAGAGAGAGAGAGAGAGAGAGAGAGAGAGAGAGAGAGAGAGAGAGAGAGAGAGAAGTTAAAGCCATGAGCAGGGTATTCCTACATGTCGGCAATCCCACAGGGTTGGGAAGAGGAGCTTTTGAGTCGACTCAAAAGTCACCTACAGACAGAAGATTGACGCCGCAGATACAAGCAAGGAGGGAGAGGAGGAACGGGTTGACTTTTGAGTCAACACGACGACTCAAAAGTCAACACGACGCAGATACAAGCAGGGAGGGAGAGGAGGAACGGTAAGGGATGGGAAAGGTAGAAGGAAAGGGAGGAAGGGAGGGAGGTAAGTAACCCACCACGAGGGAGAGCAATCCTTGAGGCTGAGATAGGCCATGTGGACTTGAGGGTCCTGCATATGGAGGACACAGGCATAAAAGCAGCAGGGATGGAGGCGATAAGAGCATCAGAACAGACAGAGGCTTTCCTCTGGTTGCTCAAAGGGAGTCACTTTTGAGAGTTCTCAAAAGAGTAGTCCTCGAGGCTGAGATACACCATGTGGATAGCAGAAATGCGGACTCAAGGCACATGCTTTTTTGAGAATTCTCAAAAAAACAGAGAGACATGGGCAGCAGGCGATTTTTGAGACGTCTGAAAAGTCACCAAGTGCACATGAGGCACCTGCAGAGACATGAGGTGACTTTTGAGTCACCTAGATTTTTGAGATGTGAGTCGACTCAAAAGCTCCTCTTCCTCAAAAGTCACCAAGATTTTTGAGACGTGAGTCGACTTAAAAGCTCCTCTTCCTCAAAAGTCACCTAGATTTTTGAGATGTGAGTCGACTCAAAAGCTCCTCTTCCTCAAAAGTCACCTCGATTTTTGAGACTTGAGTCAACTCAAAAGCTCCTCTTCCTCAAAAGTCACCTCGATTTTTGAGACTTGAGTCGACTCAAAAGCTCCTCTTCCTCAAAAGTCACCTCGATTTTTGAGACTTGAGTCGACTCAGCAGCAGCAGCAGCAGCAGCAGCAGCAGCAGCAGCAGCAGCAGCAGCAGCAGCAGCAGCAGCATGAGCATTTCTGTTGGGAACACATCTCACCTCCAAAATAGCAGCAGCTTGCGCAGTCGAGAGGCTGGTGTTGGCCCCCAAAAGGCTAAGCATTGCCTCCTCTGTGGCTCCTAACTGAAGGGCGAGAGGCGCGAGAGGTGAGGTGGGGGGGGAAGGGGTTGAGATTGAAAGGTACAATATGGAAAAGACACGGAAGCCGATAAAATCATCACCTTCAGCGTTTTAATCAATCCACCACCACCAAACCGTTTTTTTCTGGGCTTCTCTGCACCTCTGTTTCACCTTGAGAATGTCCACCCAATCAATTTTTGAGGCGCCTCAAAAATCCACCACCACCAAGCAATTTTTTCTGGGCTTCTCTGCACCTCTGTTTCACCTTGAGACAGTCCACCCAATCACGCACCTTGGGCGGAAAGGCGTCCACTTTTGAGTCGACTCAAAAGCTGTTTCACTCTGAGACTGTCCACCCAATCACGCACCTTGGGCGGAAAGGCGTCCACTTTTGAGTCGACTCAAAAGCTGTTTCACTCTGAGACTGTCCACCCAATCACGCACCTTGGGCGGAAAGGCGTCCACTTTTGAGTCGACTCAAAAGCTGTTTCACTCTGAGACTGTCCACCCAATCACGCACCTTGGGCGGAAAGGCGTCCACTTTTGAGTCGACTCAAAATCTGTTTCACTCTGAGACTGTCTACCCAATCACGCACCTTGGGCGGAAAGGCGTCCACCCCATGCAGCAGGCACGCCTCTCCACAGGCGGACCTGACTGCCCTCACCTCACCCCTTGCCCAGTCTCTCACCGTAGGAGGGAAGGGAAACACCTTCCATACGACGCACCTTGGGGGGAAATGCCTCAACCCCATGCAATAGGCACCCCTCTCCACAGCTCGCCCTGACTGCCGCCACGAAGAGCGTCGGGCGGAAGTAGCGCGTGGTGCCGTCAACACCCACCCACCAACCAACCCTGTCAATGCATCTTACTTAGGAGAATCCCTGCCATACGACGCACCTTGGGGGGGAAGGCGTCCACCCCATGCAATAGGCACGCCTCTCCATAACTCGCCCTGACTGCCGCCACGAAGAGCGTTGGGCGGAAGTAGCGAGTGGTGCCGTCGTAGGGCTCGCCGTAGTGCGTCAGTGAGGGCACTCTTGCAATGGGGGCTGGTCCCAGCTCCTGGGGGAAGAGAGGCGAGCAAAAAGAAGAGGGGAGGGAGTGGGGAAAGAGGGTGTTGAGAGCGACGTGTTTGAAGAAGTGTTTTGAGAGGGGAGCGACGTGTCTCAAAACACTTCTTCAAAAAGAAGAGGGGAGGGAGTGGGAGTGGGGAAAGAGGGTGTTGAGAGCGTCTGGCAGAAGTAGCGCTGTGCTGCCGTCCTAGGGGTCGCCGTAGTGGGTCCTACGGCGATCCCTAGGACGGTCAGTGAATTGGGGTCAGAAAAGGCACTCTCGCAATGGGGGCTGGACCCAGCTCCTGAAGGGAACAAAAGGGTGGACATAACATTGTAAGTGCCTGCTGCTGTTGTAGGGCTCGCCGTAGTGGGTCAGTGAAGGCACTCTCGCAATGGGGGCTGGACCCATCTCCTGAAGGGAACAAAAGGGTGGACATAACATTGTAAGTGCCTGCTGCTGTTGTAGGGCTCGCCGTAGTGGGTCAGTGAAGGCACTCTTGCAACTGGGGCTGGACCCATCTCCTGAAGGGAACAAAAGGGTGGACGTAACATTGTAAGTGCCTGCTGCCGTCGTAGGAGGCGGAGGGGGAAGAAGAGAACAAGGGCCGGGATAGGATCTGATGGTTGAAGCGGGGGTGCACGAGGAGTATGAGCCATGCGCACGGCAATCAGCCATCAGCCATCAGCAATCAGCCATCAGCAATCAGCCATCAGCAATCAGCAATCAGCCATCAGCAATCAGCAATCAGCCATCAGCAATAAGCAATCAGCAATAAGCAATCAGCCATCAGCAATCAGCAATCAGCAATAAGCAATCAGCAATCAGCAATCAGCAATCAGCCATCAGCCATCAGCAATCAGCAATCAGCCATCAGCAATCAGCAATCAGCAATCAGCCATCAGCAATCAGCCATCAGCCATCAGCAATAAGCAATCAGCAATAAGCAATCAGCCATCAGCTATCAGCAATCAGCAATCAGCAATAAGCAATCAGCAATCAGCAATCAGCAATCATCAATCAGCCATCAGCCATCAGCAATCAGCCATCAGCAATCAGCAATCAGCCATCAGCAATCAGCAATCAGCAAACAGCAATAAGCAATCAGCAATCAGCAATCAGCAATCAGCAATCAGCCATCAGCCATCAGCCATCAGCAATCAGCAATCAGCAATCAGCAATCAGCAAACAGCAATCAGCCATCAGCCATCAGCAATAAGCAATCAGCCATCAGCAATCAGCCATCAGCAATCAGCAAACAGCAATCAGCCATCAGCCATCAGCAATAAGCAATCAGCAATAAGCAATCAGCCATCAGCTATCAGTCATCAGCAATCAGCCATCAGCAATCAGCAATCAGCCATCAGCAATCAGCAAAAAGCCATCAGCGATTAGCTGCGAACACAACACTCACTCCTCCTCCTCTCCTCCTCCTCTCTTCCTCCTACGCTGTGAGCATCACACCACACTACCTGATCAAAGGCCAGGCAGAAGGCCTTGAGCTCTCTGTCTGTCTCTCAACTCATGCACGCAGTAATCAGACACGCCGCCACCAGTGCATCGCTCAATCCCCCTGAGCCACCCCCCTCCCCGCTAGCACCACCTCCCCCCTGGCCACCAACTTCCCCCCTGAGCAACCCCCCTCCCCACGTCAGTCACCCACTCCCCTCACTCTGAGCAATACGCCCCTACCTGATCAAAGGCCAGGCAAAACGCCTTGAGCTCTCTGTCTGTCTCGCGGTTCATGCACACAGCTATCAGACACGCCGCCACCAGTGCATCACTCAATCCCCCTGAGCCACCCCCCTCCCCGCTAGCACCACCTCCCCCCTGGCCACCAACTTCCCCCTGAGCCACCCCCCTCCCCCCACGTCAGTCACCCACTCCCCTCACTCTGAGCATCACGCCCCTACCTGATCAAACGCCAGGCAGAAGGCCTTGAGCTCTCGGTCGGTCTCTCGGTTCATGCGCACAGCGATCAGATACGCCGCTACCAGTGCATCGCTCACTCCTCCCACTCCCTCCGCACAGCCGCCTCTCATGGGCAGCAGGTTCTGCAGCAGCGACATGGTTTTCCTGGAAGGACACGGGGACGGGGGCAGCGCACACAGAATAAGGAAAAGCTTGAGAGTTAAGATTCCAACAATCCATTTCATGATCTTTCCTCAACTCCACACCTCATGAGCAGCAGGTTCTGCAGCAGCGACATGGTTTCCTGGAAGGACAGACAGCAAGTGGTTGCAGGGCCAACGAAACCACGCGAAAGCAGAGTAAGGCTTCAATGCAGAGTAGAAGGAAGGTTTCTGAGAATAACCAACAAGCATGTTCAAAGAACCTTATGTTTGGAGACCATGCAATGTAAGAATGCACGAGCGTGCTTGTGGGCGATAATTGAAACGTGAACACGTAATTTCACCCGAGACCATACGCGAGAAATCTCACCTGAGATTCCACCTGAGATCTCACCTGGAAGCCAAGGTGCACACCGAACAGAATGTCCCGCAGGTCCCCCACCACCTGAGCCTCCTGCTCCGACCCATGCCCGAGGAAGGTGGCCCCACAGGCAGAGCATCGCTGAAAATGGAGCCCTGAAGGGTTGTGAGTGGGTGAGACACAGGAAAAGCACAAGGTATGTTTCCCTCCCCAACCAACCACCTGAGCCTCCTGCTCTGACCCATGCCGATGGAAGGTGGGACCCACAGACAGAGCATCGTTGAATATTGAACCCTGAGGGGATGAGGGAGGGACACACAGGAGTAGCACAAGGTATGTTTTCTCCCGCCACATCCCACCACACACCACCGCACCTCACCCCACCCCACACCCCACCACCTGAACTTCCTGCTCCGACCTTAGCCCCTGAAGGTGGGACCCACAGGGAGCGCATAATTGAAAATGGAATGCTGTGGGGATGAGGGGAGCACACGAGATGCTATCAGAGGGGAAGGAGAAGCACAAGGCGTGTGTCTCCCACCCCACCCAAACACACCCCACCCCATCCCAACCGCACCACCTGGCCCTCCTGCTCCAACCCATGCCCGTGGAAGGTGGGGCCACAGGGAGCGAATCAATGAAGAGAACAAGGGTGAGGGGAAGCATTCCAGGCGTTGTACTTGAGGGAAGGAGAGAACAAGGGAATGGCACAAACGAGCGCATCCCGAGGGAGGCGGCACTTGAGGGCCTTTTGAGGCAGCACGTCGCAAAAATACAGAAGATTACCTGAGGGTCGGCAAGGAAGAGCACGTCCCGGGGGAGGTGGTATCTGAGGGCGGGCCACATGTCATCCAGCGCGCGCCTCTCCCCCTCGCTCCACTGCGTGGCGGGGGGAAGCAGTTGGCGCGCACTGTCATGCCCGCAAAGAACCCCCCCATCTGCGCCCGTGACACGCGCTCTGATGGGGGGAGCTCGCCCTTTGCTGGTGTGTGGGGCAGGGGCCATGGGGGAGCGGCAAAGGGAAGGGTTAACTCCACTGAGTGGCGGGCAGGAAGCAGTTGGCGCGCAACGTCATGCTCGCAAAGAACGCCCCCATCTGCGACCGTGACACTCGCTCTGATGGGGGGAGTTCCCCCTTAGCTGGATGGGGACGAACGGGGGGAGACGATGGGGGAAGGAGAGGGGGAAGCAGTTGGCGCGCACCGTGATGCCCGCAAAGAAAGCCCCCATATGCGCCCGTGACACGCGCTCTGATGGGGGGAGCTCGCCCTTTGCTGGTGTATGTGGCAGTGGGGGAGAGAGAAGGGGGAAGGGGGAAGGGGGCAGGGGGCAGGGGGCGGGGGGCAGGGGAGTGGCATGAGAGAGATGAGCGGGGGACGGCGGGGGGAAGGCAGTTGGCGCACATTACCACGCCTGACAGAATACGTGACAGAAAACCTGGGGGGCGTAAACCTGACAGAACATCTGGGGTCGCACCTGACAGAACACCTGAGGGCACACCTGAGAGCAAGATCTGCTCCAACACGCGCCGCATCTCCTCCTCGCCCAACGGCCGGGTCTGCGTGGGTCCCGTGCACACGCGCGCCTGCGCCTCGAGAACCACCTGGTTCGGACCCACGTCATCCTGCAAGAACCTTCCGAGAAACTTCTCGCCGGAATCCTCTTCCCCGATCTCGCGGATCCAGGCCGATACGGACGGCTCAGATCCGCCCGAGGCTTGGCTTGCACCGGTCGCGGCGGAGACGGCTAGACGGTGAAACGAGGGAGAGTCGGTAGGAGCTCTTCGCGCGCTTCGGGTTCGGAGGAAGCGCGTGGGATGAACATGTCTGGGACGGAGTGTCGCGCGTGGGTTATGCGCGGCGCGGGAGCTCGATGGCCCTCCTGATGCTGCGACGGTCGCGGATCGGGCGGATATGAACATCCGAACGCACGATTGCGAGATCCTCGCATGCAATCCGGCGGATCGGTTTGCATGATGCGACCCACGCCGATAGGATTGGTCGCAGGGGATACCAATTGAGGAATCGCGGTGGTGCGATGTGGCAAGGGGGTAGCCAGGGACACCATCATCTGATTTGCGAAAATTATGTTAGCTTCGTGTAGGAGTCGAGTCTATCGCTCGATTCCAGGAGGATAGTTTCGCAGACGGGGACGTGAGATGTCGATGATCACAGAAGGTCGGCATATGGAGAAGTGGGCAAAGATGGACAAATAATTAACTCATTACGATTCATTGTAATAAGCGGTAGACGGAGTGTAGTGCGAGTAACCTTCATTCACGAGATCGCAGTTTCGCTTGTAGCGACGCAATTGGCTGGAAAGTCCACGTGACAGTTACTGTACCTGAAATCAAGGACGTCTTTTGCAAATCTGCCTATCTTGGGATTTCCGTACCTGTCATCACAGGACAGGCCGCGTCACGCATGACTCAGCAGCAGCAATGCCCTGAACAGAAATTCAGCCCAGCGGAATCGGCGTTTCTTGCACGAGCGATTTGGGAACTGATGGGCTGCATAGAGACTGGTGGGTAAGGAGGACCCAGCTGCGGGTGGAATGTGTTGCTGCTTCTGCGACTGGGCAGGGCTGCTGTAGTGCAGAGGTTTCGGGCAGGGGCAGAAGCAAAAACAAAGCACCTCGCAAAGCCTCATGCGGCTCGGAGCACATCAACCATAAGCGAACACGTGCGCATGGCGAAGTTACCGTACCGACCAACAAGAACCTGACAGGTGGGATTCGAGCACACCCAGAAAACGAAGGATCCGCTGCACCGCATTCAACCCATTTGCCTCACCCTAGGGTATACCTATGCTGACATGTTTGTGTTGCCTTCTCATTGCCTCCTAGCCTACCTAGAGACTACCATACCGTACATCTCTAGTTGCTGGTCTACATCCCTGACCTATTTTAGGACTCGCCGCCACCTGCGCCAGTTTTTTTCTTGCGAACCTAGCCCCTGTATTATGGATTTAGTTGTATAGCCGCAATCCGTACGGCAGCTTCGGCAGGGTACGCTACATTCAATCTTCCTAGGGGCTGCTGCAAAGTACATCTCCGAGCTACACATCGGTATTTTTGAGAATTCTCAAAAAACAGATTTAGCCTAGACATCGGTATTTATATTTCAAAAATAAATTTGTTCCGTGCCGAGTTATCCCGCCACCTCGAACGCCAGTATCAAGCGGCCTGTCTGCGTTCCTTTGTTTTCAATCTAGCCAGTCGGACGGCTTTGTTTGCAGCTAGGGCAGCAAACCTGTTCGGCAAGCCTGTTGTAGCAAACAACGCGACGCGGGACTTGCGCTACAACGAACGTATCCTCGACCATCGCGAGAGGTGGAGGCACGAGAGGTAGAGTAACGAGAGGTAGAGGAACGAGAGGTAGAGGAACGAGAGGTAGAGGAACGAAAGCTAGAGTAACGAGAGGTAGAGTAACGAGAGGTAGAAGAGCGCGAGGTAGAAGAGCGCGAGCGATGGGAACCAGACGAGCGTGGTGGACGCGCTGGTCGATCTCGAGTTCCCCGCAGCCGCGGCGACCCCCGCGCGTCCCCCGCCCGGCCACGACCTCCCGATGGGCGTGCTCTCCTTCGAGGTCGCGTCGCTCATGCGGAAAGCGCTTGATCTATGGCGGCAGCTCGACGCGCGGAATATCGCGGGCTTGGAAAAGCAGCTGCAGGTGAGCCCTTTTTTTCCTACCTACTATTCATGTATTTATTTATTGGTATTATTTCCCCAGGCGCAGTCTCCCCTTCCGCAGTCCCCCAGTCGTGCCCGTATTCCGCTCCCCCTCCCCCCAAACACTGCATGGTTCTGCAGACGGACGGGCTGAAGCTTCTGCAGTGTGTGGTCGACTTTTGAGGCGCCTCATTCCTTTGTCTCCCCTCTCTCTGCTCCCTCTTTCCCCCTCCCTCCCCCTCCTCTCCCCCTTCCTTTCCCGCCAGACCGAGGGCTTGAAGCGCCTGGGCGTGGGGGACTACTCCTTCCGCTGGCGCCTGGCGGGCTCGGAGTATGCTTCCGACCTCACCACGCTGACCGCCGCCGTGGGGGTGCTGGCGCGCAGGTGCGGGGGCGCGCGGAGTGGGGAGGTGCTGAAGCGGCTGCGGGGGTACAGCCGCGCATGGAAGCGCGAGGACAGCTTTAGCGAGGCGAGGCGGACGAGCTCATGCGGTGAGGGAGAAGGGCGGGCGGAGGGCGTGACTGTGTTTGTAGCGAGGGCCTGAGATTAACGAGGATGTGAGTGTACGTGGGTGTAACCGAGAGGAAAAAGGGGGAAGGTGCTGAAGCGGCTGCGGGGGTACAGCCGCGCGTGGAAGCGTGAGGACAGCTTCAGCGAGGGCGAGGCGGACGAGCTCATGCGGTGAGGAGGCTGTGGTTTCCAGAATCCCTGGTTTTGGCTCTTTGTCGTTGCCTGCGTTCTTGCCGTATTCTTTGTTGTTTGTTTGTTTGATGTTTTGTTTTTGTTTTGTTTTGTTTTGTTTTGTTTTGTTTTTTTCCAGACTGGCCTTTATTTGTGCCCCTTCTTTTCCTGGCAGGTTCCTGAGGGAACAGTTGGAGCCATGGGATCGCTGCACAACGCAATGCTGGCACTCGATGACGTCATCAACAGGTGGGGCTTTTGAAATTCCTCAAGAGTGATGCAAGCAAGCATCAAACATTATGACTGCTGCGAGCTTCAAACATCATGACTGCTGCGAGCATCAAACATCATGACTGCTGCAAGCATCAAACATCATGACTGCTGCGCCCCAGATAAACCGTGCCCCTTCCCCTCCCCCCTCCCCCATTCCCCCTCTCCCTCCTCCCCCCGCCCACCAGCTTGGCAGGAAACCCGGAACTGCAGAACCCCAAGACCCGCCGCGCTAAGGGGAAGCCCGCAGGCCGCACCCTCTCACTGCTTCCTGTCTCCCCATCTCCCCCCTCCCCCCTCCCCTCTCCCCTCTCCCCTCCCCCCCCCCCCCCCTCCCCCTCCCCTCTCCCCTCCCCCTCCCCTCCGTCCACCAGCGCGGCAGGAGATCCCGAGGTGCAGAACCCCAAGACGCGTCGCCCCAAGGGAAGCCGCAGGCCGCCGTGATGGAACAGGTGGGGTTGGGAGGAGTGAACAATGGGTGGAGTGCGGTGGGGGCCTGTGCTGGAGCAAGCGGGATGGAGGTGGGAGGAGTAATAAGTGGGTGGGGTGCGGTGGATGAATGGTTGTGATTGAACAGCTGGGATGGAGATGGGGAGGGGAGAGAGTTCAAGTCGAGATGTTATTTGGGATGCTCGACTCCCCACCACCATGCTGCGTGTCAGCCCAAAA